>JASEVX010000014.1:40511338-40616338 GCA_031761405.1 Serripes groenlandicus
TACGTCTATTTATATACTGTATCATTTGCAATAAAATAACTATTCGGGAAGAAATAAATAAATATCCATTTTTAGTAGGGAGTTGATTTCATGATACCATGAAGTTGATGTTTATTGTGCAAAACAAAATGTTTTCAACTTTAATTTCACTAACTGCGTTTCAGTTCAAATATCGCAATGTGCGTTCCGACGTGCGACATCGATAAAACGGCTTTCTGATTTACTAAAAATCGGCTCCACAGATTTACTGGAAATTCTGGTAACTTGTAGTAGAAAGGGCGATCGTAATGATATGTATTTCTTAAATTAATCTCTCGGGTTAATGTTTAGTAAATTAAAAATTATGTAATTACTTTGAAAATATTCCAGCGAAACTTTCATTAACAAACGGTTATTTTTATCTGAATCGTCATGGCAGATACATTACATTTATATCATGACACAGGTAATTTTATTTTCTATAATTCGGTATAATTGGTGTTTGAATACCAATCCAAACAGGACAGAAGTAGCGATTTCTTTAACCACGCTGTTTTGTAAAAAAAACCTTACGTTTTGACGTAAAAAAAGACGTTATTTCAAAGGTATGAGTCCACCTTAAATCCGCTCCTTATCAGTAAACAACCAAGTATTCTATCCCAGGGCACCATGATCAACTTATTAAGGAAATGTCCGATATTTGGCGGAGATATAACACGAGCAGATAGCAATCAAATTAGTCAATAAATAGTACGGCTAGATAGCGGTGTGTTGTCTCCCCTGTTTATCGCATGACGATTGATTGATAGATTGGGGTTAAACGCCGTTTCCAACACTATTTCAGTCGTATCATTGCGGCCAGTTCACCTACGCATATGTTTCTTGGTTCTCTCACACCAGTACTTCATACAACATTCTTTCCAAGCAACTGGCTGCTTTTCAACATAAACTGTTAGCCCAATAGTGAAAAACGAAATACGCTTGTCACAATAATTTTTGTCAAACGTCGGACGGAATGTTTGCCGAGCTGGGGTTCGAACTCACAACCCCTGGATTGACAGCTTGCGTCGCTACCGACTGAGCTACCTGGGCTGGGCTATCGCATGGCGAGCATTGCGCCAAATGTTGACATTTAGCCTAAAAGACCGCATCACACGAAAACCGACCATCGCAACGTGTCAACTAGTGAAGCTCTAGATCAGCTTCGGTATTGACTTGCTATTGGATAAACTCTGTATTAAACGGGAGGTTTTTTCCAGTCATATCACGTCGGAAAGTTCACATGCAACATATGTGTTTTCTGATCTTCTTACGCCAGAACTTCACACAACAGTTTTTTTCAGAGCAACTGTCTGCTTTCCAACATATACTTTAAGCCCATCGGTTGAAGAGGAATGACGCTTTTCGCATTGACTTTGATGAAAACAGTTATGACCTGGCTAGGTTTTGCACTTACAATCCCTTATGTTTAAGCCCGCGTCGCTACAGACTGAGCTACCGGGATTCCAGTCCCTCTGATAAGGACCCTTTTGTAACTTTTGATTTGAATTGTTTGGTGTTTAACGCCGCTTTCTATAATCATTCTGTTATATCACGGCGTTTCCAGGATAATTGACCAGTTCTGCTAGTCCATTTATCGTGACACCAGAGAGTCACTCGTAATATTCATCCCGCAATCTTGTGCGTCAAGGAGCATAATTCATTGCTATCATATTTAGTCTTTGGATATCACTCATCCGGGGATCGAACCCGCGATCTCCGAAACACGAGGCAATAAATTATTATGCCAATATTTCTTGCGTGTCATGGTTTAAAATCATGTTCCAATATGAGACATTTGCTTGGGACAATTGCGTCCAGCGTCCATCCATATCAGCTTCTATATTCACATTATAACTTAAAACGTCCACTTAAACAAATTACCATCGTCAAGCACCCACGGTTGTTGCATCTGCTACGCTCCAAAGAGCACCCTCTTTAACAGAACATAATATAATTCACATAAACCAGTCGTATCACGGAAACATAACACGTATATAAGATTTCATTGTGACAATGCAGTACGAGGCTCAAACAGTACTTGCCTATGCAATGTGCCTTGCCCAATGGCGTTTCTCAATGGACGCCAAATGTAGTACCAGGCTCGACCAGTACTTGCTTGGGAAATGTGCCTTGCCCAAGCGCATTTCACAATGGCCGCCAAATGCAGTACCAGGCTCAGCCAGTACTTGCCTAGGATATGTGCCTTGCCAAAGGGCATTTCACAATGGCCGCCAAATGCAGTACCAGGCTCAATCAGTACTAACTTAGGATATGTGCCTTGCCAAAGGGTATTTCAGAATGGCCGCCAAATGCAGTACCAGGCTTTACCAGTACTTGCCTAGGATATGTGCCTTGCCAAAGGGCATTTCACAGTTGCCGCCAAATGCAGTACCAGACTCAACCAGTACTTGCCTAGGATATGTGCTTTGCCCAAGGGTATTTCTCAATGGCCGCCAAATGCAGTACCAGACTCAACCAGTACTTGCCTAGGATATCTGCCTTGCCCAAGGGTACTTCACAATGGCCACCAAATGCAGTACCAGGCTCAACCACTTCTTATCTAGGATATGTGCTATGCCGAAGGGCATTTTACAGTGGCTGCCAAATGCAGTACCAAGCTCAACCAGTACTGGCCTAGGATATGTGCCTTGCCCAAGGGCATTTCTCAATGGCCACCAAATGCAGTAACAGACACAACCAGTACTTGCCTAGGATTTGTGCCTTGCCCAAGGGCATTTTGTTAAGGCCACTAAATGCAGGGATCGAACCCGGAACGCCCGTTCTGAAATCTTGGAACCCAGACATAACCTTGAGACACGGGAAGCAAAGCCACGAGTAATATTTTGTAAGAGACGACCGTTACTCGAACTCGAATATCCAGCTCAAATTACTACACCACCGATGCAGTAGTTACAATATACAACATGTCATTTATGTAGATTCAAATCACTACACCACAGAAGCGTTTGTTACAATATACAACATGGCATTTATGTAGATTTAAATCACTACACCACATCAGCGGTTGTTACACTATACAAGATGCCATTAACGTAGATTCAAATCACTACACCACAGAGGCGATTGTTACAATATACAAGATGGCATTTATGTAGATTCAAATCACTACACCACAGAAGCTGTTGTTACAATATACAAGATGGCATTTATGTAGATTCAAATCACTACACCACAGAAGCGGTTGTTACAATATACAAGATTGCATTTCTTGTAGATTCAAATCACTACACAACAGAAGCGGTTGTTACAATATACAAGATGGCATTAAGTAGATTCAAATCACTACACAACAGAAGCAGTTGTTACAATATACAAGATGGCAGTTACGTAGATTCAAATCACTTCACAACAGAAGCGGTAGTTACGATATACAAGATGGCATTCATGTAGATTCAAATCACTACACCACAGAAGCGGTTGTTACAATATACAAGATGGAATTTATGTAGATTCAAATCACTACACCACAGAAGCGGTTGTTACAATATACAAGATGGCATTTATGTAGATTCAAATCACTTCACCACCGAAGCGGTTGTTACAATTTACAAGATGGCATTCATGTAGATTCAAATCACAACACCACAGAAGCGGTTGTTACACAATATACAAGACAGAATTAATGTAGATTCAAATCACTACACCACAGAAGCGGTTATTACAATATACAAGATGGCATTTATGTAGATTCAAACCACTACACTACAGAAGAGGTTGTTTCAATAAACAAGATGGCATTTATGTAGATTCAAATCAATACACCACATAAGCAGTTGTTACAATATACAAGATGACATTATGTAGATTCAAATCAATACACCACAGAAGAGGTTGTTACAATATACAAGATGGCATTTATGTAGATTCAAATCACTACACCACAGAAGCGGTTGTTACAATATACAAGATGGCATTTATGTAGATTCAAATCACTACACCACAGAAAAGGTTGTTACAATATACAAGATGGCATTTATGTATATTCAAATCACTACACCACCGAAGCGGTTGTTACAATTTACAAGATGGCATTCATGTAGATTCAAATCACTACACCATAGAAGCGGTTGTTACACAATATACAAGACGGAATTAATGTAGATTCAAATCACTACACCATAGAAGCGGTTGTTACAATATACAAGATGTAATTTATGTAGATTCAAATCACTACACCACATAAGCAGTTGTTACAATATACAAGATGGCATTATGTAGATTCAAATCACTACACCACAGAAAAGGTTGTTACAATATACAAGATGGCATTTACGTAGATTCAAATCACTACACCACCGAAGCGGTTGTTACAATTTACAAAATGGCATTCATGTAGATTCAAATCACTACACCAGAGAAGCGGTTGTTACACGATACACAAGAAGGAATTAATGTAGATTCAAATCACTACACCACAGAAGCGGTTGTTACAATATACAAGATGGCATTTATGTAGATTCAAATCACTACACCATCGAAGCGGTTGTTACAATTTACAAGATGGCATTCATGTAGATTAAAATCACTACACCACAGAAGCGGTTGTTACACAATATACAAGACAGAATTAATGTAGATTCAAATCACTACACCACAGAAGCGGTTGTTACAATAAACAAGATGGCATTTATGTAGATTCAAATCACTACACTACAGAAGAGGTTGTTTCAATAAACAAGATGGCATTTATGTAGATTCAAATCACTACACCACATAAGCAGTTGTTACAATATACAAGATGGCATTATGTAGATTCAAATCAATACACCACAGAAGAGGTTGTTACAACATACAAGATGGCATTGATGTAGATTCAAATCACTACACCACAGAAGCGGTTGTTACAATATACAAGATGGCATTATGTAGATTAAAATCACTACACCACAGAAGAGGTTGTTACAATATACAATATGGAATTTATGTAGATTCAAATCAATACACCACAGAAGAGGTTGTTACAATATATAATATTGGCATTCATGTATATTCAAATCACTACACCACCGATGCGGTTGTTACAATATACAAGATGTCATTTATGTAGATTTAAATCACTACACCACAGAAGCGGTTGTTACAATACACAAGATAGCATTCATGTAGATTCAAATCACTACACCACAGTAGCAGTTGTTACAATATACAAGATGGCATTTATGTAGATTCAAATCACTACACTACAGAACTACAGAAGAGGTTGTTACAATATACAATATGGCATTTATGTAGATTCAAATCACTACACCACAGAAGAGGTTGTTACAATATACAAGATGGCATTTGTGTAGATTCAAATCACTACACCACAGAAGCGGTTGTTTCAATATACAAGATGGCATTTATGTAGATTCAAATCACTACACCACCGATGCAGTTGCTACAATATACAAGATGGCATTTATGTAGATTCAAATCACTACACCACAGAAGCGGTTGCTACAATATACAAGATGGCATTCATGTAGATTCAAATCACTACACCACAGAAGCGGTTGTTACAATATACAAGATGGCATTTATGTAGATTCAAATCACTACACCACCGATGCGGTAGTTACAATATACAAGATGGCATTTATGTAGATTCAAATCACTACACCAACGATGCGGTTGTTACTATATTCAAGATGGCATTCATGTAGATTCAAATCACTACACCACAGAAGCAGTAGTTACAATATACAAGATGGCATTCATGTAGATTTATATCACTACACCACAGAAGCGGCTGTTATAATATACAATATGACAGATTGCTTTTGATTTTAATCTGGGTGTATTCTTATTAATTGACAAAGAGGTTCTGAATACTTCTAAAAATGTTATTCTAGTATCTGTTTATTTTCCTCCTGAAAATTCAAATTTTTATGAAGATGAACAGGAAAAGGGCATGAAGTGTTTGGAAAGTCTTATTAATGCAAATACTGACGTATTTGATCAGTCAGAATTAATTTGATGTGGAGATATGAATGCCCAAACGGGATGTTTAAAAGATAACGAACCCTTTCCAACTATACCCATATTTGAAGAATTTACTGATCTATTTGATTTTGATCTAGATATTCCATGGGCTAATAGTGACTGTGTTGTAAATAGATTTGGGAAAGATCTTATTAATTTTTGTAACATGAACTCATACTTTATTGTGAATGGAAGATTTGGTAAAGATAGATCTGTTGGTGATTATACATTTATAAGCAGTAATGGGTGTAGTGTTGTTGATTACTTTGTTGTATCAAAAAATGTCATAAATTGTTTATTTGATTTTTCTATGTGGTGTATGTGATTTGAATCTACATAATGCCATCTTGTATATTGTAACAACTGCTTCTGTGGTGTAGTGATTTGAACCTACATGAATGCCATCTTGTATATTGAAACAACTGCATCGGTGGTGTAATGGTTTAAATCTACATAAATGCCATATTGTAAATTTTAACAACCGCTTCTGTGGGGTAGTGATTTGAATCTACAAGAATGCCATGGTGTATATTTTAACAACCTCTTCTGTGGTGTAGTGATTTAAATCTACATAAATGACATCTTGTATATTGTAACAACCGCTTCTGTGGTGTAGTGATTTAAATCTACATAAATGACATCTTGTATATTGTAACAACCTCTTCTGTGGTGTAGTGATTTAAATCTACATAAATAACATCTTGTTTATTGTAACAACCGCTTCTGTGGTGTAGTGATTTAAATCTACATAAATGACATCTTGTATATTGTAACAACCTCTTCTGTGGTGTAGTGATTTGAATCTACATAATGCCAGTACTTGCTTGGGAAATGTGCCTTGACCAAGCGCATTTCACAATGGCCGCCAAATGCAGTACCAGGCTCAGCCAGTTCTTGCCTAGGATATGTGCCTTGCCAAAGGGCATTTCACAATGGCCGCCAAATGCAGTACCAGGCTCAATCAGTACTAACTTAGTATATGTGCCTTGCCAAAGGGTATTTCAGAATGGCCGCCAAATGCAGTACCAGGCTTAACCAGTACTTGCCTAGGATATGTGCCTTGCCAAAGGGCATTACACAATGGCCGCCAAATGCAGTACCAGGCTCAATCAGTACTAACTTAGTATATGTGCCTTGCCAAAGGGTATTTCAGAATGGCCGCCAAATGCAGTACCAGGCTTAACCAGTACTTGCCTAGGATATGTGCCTTGCCAAAGGACATTTCACAGTTGCCGGCAAATGCAGTACCAGACTCAACCAGTACTTGCCTAGGATATGTGCTTTGCCCAAGGGTATTTCTCAATGGCCGCCAAATGCAGTACCAGACTCAACCAGTACTTGCCTAGGATATCTGCCTTGCCCAATGGTACTTCACAATGGCCACCAAATGCAGTACCAGGCTCAACCACTTCTTATCTAGGATATGTGCTATGCCGAAGGGCATTTTACAGTGGCTGCCAAATGCAGTACCAAGCTCAACCAGTACTTGCCTAGGATATGTGCCTTGCCCAAGGGCATTTCTCAATGGCCACCAAATGCAGTAACAGACTCAACCAGTACTTGCCTATGATTTGTGCCTTGCCCAAGGGCATTTTGTTAAGGCCACTAAATGCAGGGATTGAACCCGGAACGCCCGTTCTGAAATCTTGGAACCCAGACACAACCTTGACACACGGGAAGCAAAGCCACGAGTAATATTTTGTAAGAGACGACCGTTGATCGAACTCGAATACCCAGCTCAAATTACTACACCACCGATGCAGTAGTTACAATATACAACATGTCATTTATGTAGATTCAAATCACTACACAACAGAAGCGGTTGTTACAATATACAACATGGCATTTATGTAGATGTAAATCACTACACCACATCAGCGGTTGTTACAATATACAAGATGCCATTTACGTAGATTCAAATCACTACACCACAGAAGCGGTTGTTACAATATACAAGATGGCATTTATGTAGATTGAAATCACTACACCACAGAAGCTGTTGTTACAATATACAAGATGGCATTTATGTAGATTCAAATCACTACACCTCAGAAGCGGTTGTTACAATATACAAGATTGCATTTATGTAGATTCAAATCGCTACACCACAGAAGCGGTTGTTACAATATACAAGATGGCATTAAGTAGATTTAAATCACTACACAAACGAAGCGGTTGTTACAATATTCAAATCACTACACCACCGATGCGGTTGCTACAATATACAAGATGGCATTTATGTAGATTTAAACCATTACACCACAGATGCAGTTGTTTCAATATATACAAGATGGAATTCATGTAGGTTCAAATCACTACACCACAGAAGCAGTTGTTACAATATACAAGATGTCATTTATGTAGATTCAAATCGCTACACTACAGAAGCGGTTGTTACAATATACAAGATGTCATTTATGTAGATTCAAATCATTACACCACCGATGCGGTTGTTTCAATATACAAGATGGCATTCATGTAGATTCAAATCACTACACCACAGTAGCAGTTGTTACAATATACAAGATGGCATTTATGTAGATTCAAATCACTACACTACAGAACTACAGAAGAGGTTGTTACAATATACAAGATGGCGTTTATGTATATTCAAGTCACTACACCACAGAAGCGGTTGTTACAATATACAAGATGGCATTTATGTAGATTCAAATCACTACACCACAGAAGCGGTTGTTTCAATATACAAGATGGCATTTATGTAGATTCAAATCACTACACCACCGATGCGGTAGTTACAATATACAAGATGGCATTCATGTAGATTCAAATCTCTACACCACCGATGCGGTTGTTACTATATTCAAGATGGCATTCATGTAGATTCAAATCACTACACCACAGAAGCAGTAGTTACAATATACAAGATGTCATTTATGTAGATTCAAATCACTACACCACCGATGCGGTAGTTACAATATACAAGATGGCATTTATGTAGATTCAAATCACTACACCACCGATGCGGTTGTTACTATATTCAAGATGGCATTCATGTAGATTCAAATCACTACACCACAGAAGCAGTAGTTACAATATACAAGATGACATTCATGTAGATTTAAATCACTACACCACAGAAGCGGCTGTTACAATATACAATATGACAGATTGCTTTTGATTTTAATCTGGGTGTATTCTTATTAATTGACAAAGAGGTTCTGAATACTTCTAAAAATGTTATTCTAGTATCTGTTTATTTTCCTCCTGAAAATTCAAATTTTTATGAAGATGAACAGGAAAAGGGCATGAAGTGTTTGGAAAGTCTTATTAATGCAAATACTGACGTATTTGATCAGTCAGAATTAATTTTATGTGGAGATATGAATGCCCGAACGGGATGTTTAAAAGATAACGAACCCTTTCCAACTATACCCATATTTGAAGAATTTACTGATCTATTTGATTTTGATCTAGATATTCCAAGGGCTAATAGTAACTGTGTTGTAAATAGATTTGGGAAAGATCTTATTAATTTTTGTAACATGAACTCATACTTTATTGTGAATGGAAGATTTGGTAAAGATAGATCTGTTGGTGATTATACATTTATAAGCAGTAATGGGTGTAGTGTTGTTAATTACTTTGTTGTATCAACAAATGTCATAAACTGTTTATTTGATTTTTCTATTGAAACTGTATCTATAAGTGATCATTTGCTTATAAGTCTATCATTGAATGTTCAGTGTAATGGGTCTTTGTTAAATACAGATACTATCCATCAAAGAGCTAATACAAATGAGCGTTCAGATGGGAAGAGTTTTTATGCATTCAGTAATTCAGACATTTTAGATTATCAGTTTAAATTGTCAGATTCTTTTGATAAAGAGTCATTTCATACATTAGAACATATGATACAAGATGATCCTAGTATTGATAGTGTTTTAACATACTTTGAAAACATTGTAAAGCAATGTAGTGATTCTTTTAAAAAAGTTAAATCGGGAAAGAGAAGTCGAATATTTAATACAAATAAGTCTTGGCATGATAAAGATTGCAACGAAATGAAGAGTCTAAAAAACACAGCATTAAGAAATTTCCGTAAGCATAAATCTGACGACTCTCTAACTGACTATGTTATATCTAAACAATCATATAAGTCCATATGTAAACGGAACAAACATGAACACAGAATACAATGTATAAAAAATATTGATAGTAAAATGTATGATGCTAAACAATTTTGGCAACTGGTGAAATCAGTGTCTGATAAGCCGTATAATTCAGTTGATATTTCAGTTGACAGATGGTTTGTCATTTCACGGATGTTTTTTCTTCATTTGATTCGGTAGAGGATAGTGAGTTTGATGATAATTTTAATTCTAATGTTGATTTAGAAAATGACACAGACTATAACATTTTTAATGGTGATATAACTGACGATGACATTATTAATGCGGTTAAAGATCTTAATGTGGGTAAGGCAGGTGTTGGCAATTTAGTGGTAAATCACTTTAAATATGGAATACAAGTCTTATTGCCTTATATAAGGTTGTTATTTAATAGATTATTCAGAACTGGTGAGTACCAAGGAGCTTGGTCTCAATCGGTTATTATACCACTACATAAAAAAGGCATTATCAACGATCCAGATAATTACAGGGGTATCACATTGATTGATTGTTTTAGTAAACTCTACATCAGCATACTCTCCAGTAGGGTAACATTTTTTGTTAACGCTCTGAATCTCAGGCAGGCTTTCGACAGGGCTATTCTACAGTCGACAATGCTTTTATACTTCAAGCAGTTATTAATAAATATCTTTGCAAAAAGGGGAAAAAATTATATGTTGCCTTCATAGACTTTAAAAAAGCCTTTGATTCTGTTAACAGGTCAAAATTATTTACAGCCCTACGGCAACACGGTTTAAAGGGAAATTTGCTTAAATCTATTTCTGGCATTTATAAAGTTGTTAAAGCTCGTGTTAAAGATACAAATACTGATGATTTATCTAGTGCATTTAGTTGTCCAGTTGGTTTACGCCAGGGCTGTAAGTTAAGCCCTGTATTATTTTCACTTATTATAAATGACCTTGAAGCTGCTATTAGAAATAGTGGCTCTCGGGGGATTCAACTGTATCCTGATATGATAGAAATATTCTCCTTAATGTTTGCTGATGATGTTGCGTTAATGAGTGACACGGTTATTGGTCTCCAGATGCAACTCAATGCCTTACACAAGTACTGCACTGATTGGCAGCTGGAGGTCAATACAAAGAAAACAAAAATTGTCATATTTAGAAATGGGGGGAGAATTTCTAAAAAAGAGCATTGGATTTATAATAACGAGCACAGCGAGTTATTAGATAACATCTTTAGTCAGGATCAAGATATATATCAGAATTCAATGGTAAATTAAAATCAGTATGGCCTTTTTTCCGGATGTCATATCATGGGCGACTTTCAGGTTCGCAGCCCACGCTCTGATTGGATATAATTCGAAAATTGAAATATTTTTGTTGATGCATTCGTAAAAGTGTTATGGTTATTCGTCATGTCATATTTTTAAGACATTTCTTATAAATGATTGGCGTAGATAAATTAAACAAGAACATTTATTGTTTATCTAAGTAGTCCGCAGCGACGAAGCCTTTGTTGTCAAGGAACTGTCTTCAGTGCAATTCGAAATGTTGTGAATGTCATTGTATAACAATATAAAGCCACAAAGGCTTAAAATTATAGTCCAGTGTCTGAATAAAACGTAATTCCACTTGATATACAACAATTTGACAACAGAATCAAGTGCAATCAGGTTTATTTTATGAAACAAGTGACCGGTAAAATAAGAATGTTCTTTGTTGCTATGAGAGAACTTCAGTACAGGTGCGCGATAATCTAGCGCGGAAGAGTCATCATTAACTCCTAGATTATTTAGTTTGTCTAATATGTATCTCAAATAATAAATTATTTACACATTTAGGGATAACAACAATTTAAAACATGCAAGATTATGCCCAGAATACATAATCAAGCACAGTCACTGGCTGGTTTCCTGCATTTTCGATACATTGAAAGCGAATCGGTTACTAGATTTCGCCGGCCGGATCTACACGTTTATCAAGTAGGTGTCGATTATAGCGTTTTTCTTTAATATCGAGTGCATTTTTGCAAACAAACATCACATTTGTTCATTTACAAACATTATAATATATAAGAATTCTAGATGTTTTGTATCCAGTCGCGGATGTTCCCAGTGACGGAAATTGCATTTTTCATTGCCTGGGTTTAGCACTGCATAAACATTTGATGGCAACAGCGATTTTACGAAAAGTCATGCATGCGAAAAGTGGCTTGAGCAAACCTGTCAGCAAACCTGTCACGGCCCACATTTCACAAACTATTTGTATGCAAATGGCATGATGATTAAAGGAAGCAGGTGGGCGGCTGCTAAATGGATTCAATGGCCTTTATGAAACAAGTGACAGGAAAAATTGAGAATGTTCTTTTCGTTCTAGGAGATAAGTTTGTCACAGGTTTTTTATATTACTTTCATATGTCTACTTGTCACAAAACCATATTGGGGCGAAACGTTAGATCTTGTTAACATTTTACAAGGTTCTGGTTAGAGTGACTATTTGTTTGAACCAAACTAAACCAAATTGTGCAGATTAGGAGTGTTTTGCTGGGCCATAAGGCAAGTTTGGGCTGCAACCTCACAATCGCAATTATACATATAGTATAGTACTATAGTATATAGTAAGCACCTTGCAACATTCTTATTATGTCAGACATGTTCATTGTTTTTTGTTGCCTAAAATGAAACTGGGATTGTGTTCCAAATGTGTATCGCACTCATATATAGTCATATATATACAGGGTATGTCGTCTTTTGTTTATCTGCTTTTCTGATAAGTAAATTTAATTAAAACCACTGATGATATTCTCTGTTCATATATGATGTAATTTTGCATCACATTGATTGTGTAAATTTTGTTATTTAATTATGTATAAAGATTAGATTTCTGTATATTTTGTTCATACCAATTTATAATTATATTCATTTAACCAATGGATCAGCTGATTAATTATTAGCGATTAATTGTTGGGTCCATAGATGGAAATGCTTTGGCAGATCTGTGTCAGAGTCAATTCACTATCCAATCCAAGTTGCACAGATTTGAACCAATGACAAGTCAATCCAACAAGTAGTGAATTTTATGGGTTTTTTTAATTCAGCTTTTTACGATAATAAAAAGACATCCTGTCATTAGGTCTTGTTAGTTTTTCGCCCTGACATTGTTTGGTTACACTTCTACTCAAACGTCACAGCTGGCTGGTTTATCTGCTTTCTCAATACATTGAAAATGAAATGGTGACTAGAACTTCGACATTTGGCCTGTCTGATCTACAATCTTACCGATTAAGTGTCAGTTTTTAGCGTTTCTTTGTATTATGTTTGTTCACTTACATTAAACTAATTAGTTCCAAACATGCCTCACCATATCCAAATTCAATGGCTTTTTTCATAACTCCACAATGTATTGACTTTATATCCAGTCAAGGATGTTCTCATTCAGCATTATGATGGAAATTTCTTCTTTCATTGCCTGAGTTTAGACCTGCATACAAAATTGACTGCAACAGCCAAAGAACTTTGTAAGGAAGAGTAAGCAGGGCTTAATTGCTTCAACAATATCGCAGTTAGCACTCATTTAATCCTATGTTGTTGGTACAGTAACTACTCAAAGGCTGGTCTCACCCTGATGATTCTTTTGAGTAATTTAGCTGTAACATTAGCATTAGGATGTGAAATAAGGCTTTAATAACATGCAAATATGCTATTTCTTGAGCTCTGAACATTGAAGTTAACGAATTGTGTTTTCCAAACATGGATAATGACTGCAGCAACCAAAATAGGTTATTTCAGTTATCAAAGTAATCCACATGTTTAAAAATATACAAGGTACTACTAGTGAATATTTGCTTCTGTATTGAATATGGGTTCAATTGTCTTGTTAATTAATGTCTGAATTTTACTTTACATGTAAATCTCTTTACCATGCTTGTTTGTAGGGTGTTTTAACCTGCTATCAACAATTTTTAAGGGAAAGACATTAGTACCATTTTGAAGTCTTTGCAGTAAAATTTAAATAGAGTTTCTATAGTTACATATGATGACATTAGTTTAGATTAATAGTAGCCTGTGCATCTGTATGATTAGATACAACACAACATTAAAATATCAGACAGTGATTAGATTAAATTTACAGTCTCTACATCTGAAAAAAATGAATAAATATATATATATACGTTTTCTGACAACTCTGCAGCTGACCACTTTTGAAAACATTATTATTCTAACCAAGCAATTTCTACGTTTGCCAAAGTGTTTTCAATTTTGTCTAGGAATTAAACCTTCTGCTGGATATGTGTTGTACATGGGAGAGGTATAAGAGCTAATTTACAGTCATTTTCAAACATTTTGTTTAAATCAAATTAAATTGTTTAAATTAAGCATTTTATTGTGTCACCTGCGTAGCATGGTAGGCAATTAGGGATTACTTTTTTTTTGTCCGCTGTCTGTCTATCCGTCCGTCACACCTTTTCATCACGTTTTCAAATAACTTTTTTTCTACTCAAAGGATTACATTGAAACTTCTGACAGATGTTTATATCAATGTGTGTGATTGGTTCACAAAAGGGGGATAATCCAAATATTTTTGCTCCTTTTCTGTCAAAAATTTAAATTTTCTGACAAGGCCCTGGCAGGTGGCACACATGCTCTAGGGAGCACTCCATTCTAGTTTTATTTAGCTCACCTGAGCACAAAGTGCTCCAGGTGATCTCTTGTGATCACATTTTGTCCATCTGTCGGGCATCAACACCAATTGCCTTGTGAACACTCTACAGGCAACATTTGGCATCTAATTTTATTGAGTGTTTATCAGAACATTTATCTCTATCAAATCTTTCCCAAGTGCAAAACTGGATCATGTGAGGTCAAAAACTAGGTCACAAGGTGAAATTGAAGGGAAATCTTGTGAACACTCTGGAGGCTGAATTTTTAGTTTGAACAATCAGCATATAATTGCCTCGATGATATCTAGTCTATGTTCGAATAAATACCAGTAGGTCATGTCCGGTAAAGAACTAAGTTTCTATGCCAAATTAACCTTTTTCTTGCTGATATCTAGGCCAAGTTTGAAAATGTGTCATGCCGGGTCTAAAACTAGGTCACTTCGCCAAATTAATGGAAAACTTTGTGAATATTGTGGAAACCACATTTTTAATAGATTTCTTCACGATATCTAATCTAAGTTTTAGTGAAGGTCATGTTCTGTCAAAAACTAGGTCAATAGGCTAAATTTGAGAAAAATATTTTTAACACTAGAGACTGCATTATTTGCATCAGCAGCTTGACACTTTGTTAGACAGTTTGTCTTGTCAATAGCTAGACCAATTTCTAAAAATAGGTAATGTTGGTTTAAAATCTAGAGGTAGGTTAATAAATATACCTTGTCAACCCCATACAATGTATTACATTTTGCAGATGGGAGAATATAACAAAGGTAAAAATAGACTGAAAAATTGTTGGAGAATTCATCCATAATAGGTGTATTAGGTTATACTGGGACAGAGCTTTCAATCGCAGAGTGAATCCCGCTAAATAAATTTGTATTCTATGATTTATTAGACAAAAAATAGAGTTGTTAGTAAAACGCTATGAGGGAAATAGATATGATGATGCGATTGATGTCATCACTTTAGAATGTGATTTTCCCATGGCTTAAAATTGTAAACAATAGTGATTTTACCATTGTAGAGATGCTTCCACTAAGACAAGTCTGGTGTTCAAAACAGATGCGTCCCAGTGGACCCATCCCAACAATCAATTAACAAGTGCAATATAGATATAATTATATTAAAATTATTTGTGTAAAAATTAAACATTCCATTTCATCTTATAATAACTAAAACAGTAGTTTAACATTGAGAGTTTGGAGTATCTGACAATTTTGAGGAGACATCTATCCGACCACATCCGGGATCTGAAGGATAATCAGTGAAGAAAAGACTTGCCAACACCATGAACTTTCACGACCCGGGATATGATCAGAGTTGGAACTTTTTTATATTGTCCCCTCTAGTCATGTCTCAATTTGTGCTGGTTTTAAAACTTCAATGTACAACGTTGGAACTATATTCTAGATACTGCAGATTACATTGTATCTGTCATCTGACAGTCTAGCAGGTTAGTCTCTAGAGCGATAAAGGTGGATTTTTGGACCGCTTTAGATGGAAACAATAAGTTGTTTAGATTCAGAGCAACTCCTTTCTGTTTTAGTGACCCAGAGAGCTTATTTTGTGACTTACTACAAATATCCTTCAGGATTGAGCATGGATTATACAAAAGGCCCTGGTCATAAAGATTAAAGAGCTCGTTGATAAAATGTAACTGTTCTGATTTGTAAGAATAATTTAAAGGTTTTTGATATGTTTCTTCTGTTTAATAGTATTATGTTATATCTTGTTCTGTTCTATTTTGTGCTTGTTTTGAGGCTATGCCTTTTCCATATTAGTAATCAAATTGAAATAGTTAACTTTTTCTCATATGTTGGTATTTGTTTTACAAGTAATGTATCATCGTACAAGATGGCTGAATATATGGCGGGGAAAAGTAAGAAAGTTTTAGTTTGTCTTTTAAAAAATCTACAAAGTGTCCTACCACTGTCTTATAAAACGTTTTTCAAATTTTTTGATGCCAAAATAACCCCAATATTATTATACGGGTCAGAGCTTTGGGGTCTAAAAAGAATGGAAACCGTAGAGAGAATTCATATATATGCCTGCAAACGCTATATGCATGCCCCACACAATTCAATAAATTATGCCATATTAGGCGATTGTGGAAGATTCCCGCTATATATATCAGCATCTAAACGATGTATCAAATATTGGTTAAAAATTCTATGCATGCCTTATGATAGATATGTTAAAAAGTGTTATCTTATGCGGAAATTACTAGATGAAAATGGGCATCAAAATTGGGTTACAGATGTGAAAAATAATCTTTTTATGAATGGTTTTGGTTATGTTTGGGAGAGTCAACTTGTAACAAACAAATAACACTTTCTCGTATCTTATGAAAGAAAGTTGAAAGACCAGTTCTACCAAATATGGCATGACTTCTGCAGTAATAGTAGTAAACTGTCTTACTATTGCTACTTTAAACCTAATTTTGCTGCTGAATCATACTTGTCATTAATTGATTTATGTAAATTTAGGAAAGCTCTTTCAACATTTAGAACATCTGCTCATGATCTTATGATAGAAAAGGGACGCCATTTAGGAATTGAAAGAAACCTCAGATACTGTCATTCTGTAATAATATTATTGAATGTGAATTTCACTTTGTTCTGGTATGTCCTCTTTATAAAGAATTGCGCTTCAAATACATCCCTCAGAAACTGTACTTACACCCAAATTTAAATAAATTTTTCATACTGATGGCAAGTACTGATAAAGAAATAATTAGGAATCTTTCAATGTTTATCTTTTATGCCTCGAAGAAGAGAACAGTTGAAATTAAGTTAGTTTCAAACCATAACAACACATGATGTAATTATTGTTATGTAGTGTATATGTATGTGTATATGGGCCGGTGGCCTTGTAATACAATAAAATTGAATTGAAATTTATGTAGATTCAAATCACTACACCACCGATGCGGTAGTTACAATATACAAGATGACATTTATGTTTAATCATATGAGCATTAAAATCTGCAATGCCTTATCAAATCATCTACAAGATTGCAGAAGTTTCGAACGAGTTTATTTAAGAAATATTTAAACATTGTATATCTTGATTAAATTGTGAGGGTGCACAGGCTGATGTGTACCTATACCGTTAACAAAAGCCAACGTGTACCGATTTCACAATGGACATGTTCAAATGCGATCATTATTGCATTTAATTGCATTATTGAATCCCGCTAAATAAATTTGTATTCTATGATTTATTAGACAAAAATAGAGTAGTTAGTAAAACGCTATGAGGGAAATAGATATGATGATGTGATTGATGTCATCACTTTAGAATGTGATTTTCCCATGGCTTAAAATTGTAAACAATAGTGATTTTACCATTGTAGAGATGCTTCCACTAAGACAAGTCTGGTGTTCAAAACAGATGCGTCCCAGTGGACCCATCCCAACAATCTATTAACAAGTGCATTATGGATATAATTATATTAAAATTATTTGTGTAAAAATTAAACATTCCATTTCATCTTATAATAACTATAACAGTAGTTTAACATTGAGAGTTTGGAGTATCTGACAATTTTGAGGAGACATCTATCCGACCACATCCGGGATCTGAAGGATAATCAGTGAAGAAAAGACTTGCCAACACCATGAACTTTCACGACCCGGGATATGATCAGAGTTGGAACTTTTTTTATATTGTCCCCTCTAGTCATGTCTCAATTTGTGCTGGTTTTAAAACTTCAATGTACAACGTTGGAACTATATTCTAGATACTGCAGATTACATTGTATCTGTCATCTGACAGTCTAGCAGGTAAGTCTCTAGAGCGATAAAGGTGGATTTTTGGACCGCTTTAGATGGAAACAATAAGTTGTTTAGATTCAGAGCAACTCCTTTCTGTTTTAGTGACCCAGAGAGCTTATTTTGTGACTTACTACAAATATCCTTCAGGATTGAGCATGGATTATACAAAAGGCCCTGGTCATAAAGATTAAAGAGCTCTTTGATAAAATGTAACTGTTCTGATTTGTAAGAATAATTTAAAGGTTTTTGATATGTTTCTTCTGTTAAATAGTATTATGTTATATCTTGTTCTGTTCTATTTTGTGCTCGTTTTGAGGCTATGCCTTTTCCATATTAGTAATCAAATTGAAATAGTTAACTTTTTCTCATATGTTGGTATTTGTTTTACAAGTAATGTATCATTGTACAAGATGGCTGAATATATGGCGGGGAAAAGTAAGAAAGTTTTAGTTTGTCTTTTAAAAAATCTACAAAGTGTCCTACCACTGTCTTATAAAACGTTTTTCAAATTTTTTGATGCCAAAATAACCCCAATATTATTATACGGGTCAGAGCTTTGGGGTCTAAAAAGAATGGAAACCGTAGAGAGAATTCATATATATGCCTGCAAACGCTATATACATGCCCCACAAAATTCAATAAATTATGCCATATTAGGCGATTGTGGAAGATTCCCGCTATATATATCAGCATCTAAACGATGTATCAAATATTGGTTAAAAATTCTATGCATGCCTTATGATAGATATGTTAAAAAGTGTTATCTTATGCGGAAATTACTAGATGAAAATGGGCATCAAAATTGGGTTACAGATGTGAAAAATAATCTTTTTATGAATGGTTTTGGTTATGTTTGGGAGAGTCAACTTGTAACAAACAAAAAACACTTTCTCGTATCTTATGAAAGAAAGTTGAAAGACCAGTTCTACCAAATATGGCATGACTTCTGCAGTAATAGTAGTAAACTGTCTTACTATTGCTACTTTAAACCTAATTTTGCTGCTGAATCATACTTGTCATTAATTGATTTATGTAAATTTAGGAAAGCTCTTTCAACATTTAGAACATCTGCTCATGATCTTATGATAGAAAAGGGACGCCATTTAGGAATTGAAAGAAACCTCAGATACTGTCTGTTCTGTAATAATGTTATTGAATGTGAATTTCACTTTGTTCTGGTATGTCCTCTTTATAAAGAATTGCGCTTCAAATACATCCCTCAGAAACTGTACTTACACCCAAATTTAAATAAATTTTTCATACTGATGGCAAGTACTGATAAAGAAATAATTAGGAATCTTTCAATGTTTATCTGTTATGCCTCGAAGAAGAGAACAGTTGAAATTAAGTTAGTTTCAAACCTTAACAACACATGATGTAATTATTGTTATGTAGTTTATATGTATGTGTATATGGGCCGGTGGCCTTGAAATACAATAAATTTGAATTGAAATTTATGTAGATTCAAATCACTACACCACCGATGCGGTAGTTACAATATACAAGATGCCATTTATGTTTAATCATATGAGCATTAAAATCTGCAATGCCTTATCAAATTATATAAAAGATTGCAGAAGTTTCGAACGAGTTTATTTAAGAAATATTTAAACATTGTAAATCTTGATTAAATTGTGAGGGTGCGCAGGCTGATGTGGACTTATACCGTTAACAAAAGCCAACGTGTACCGATTTCACAATGGACATGTTCAAATGCGATCATTATTGCATTAGTTCCTAAACATCCGATCGTTGGTTTGACTCGGATCAAACTGTGTCACCGAATAATGCCAAATGCTCAATTCACCACAACACAATATTGTCAGCGGTTGTAACCAAATCTCCTTTACGTCATGGAAAGAAAAACACGCGTATAGGCGTATTTGCCGAAGGTGTAGCATTTCGGTAATCAATTCAATTAGAAGAGATTTGATTTGAAAGTTTCTGTGTGGTGAAACACATTAAACTTTAACAACCTGACACCAGTCTTTTAAAACATAAATATGATACTACTACAAACACAATTAAAATGGAGAACTAAAGTTACCGAGTTCTATTACAATACAAATATGTATTCCTTTCATTCTCGAGATATCGTAGAATACGTATTACTTCAACAGACGTCTTGATTATTAGTATTTCATTTTATAACATCGTTTTTTAACAGAACAGCCCTATGTTGTGGATACCCAAATGAATGGTATCATTGGGACGATTATGTTGAGTTCTTACATTTGTTAGTAAAATTGTGGAGAAAAGAGCTGTTTCACTCGCTCTTGTCTAGATCTCTACATTAAACAAATAACAAGTTATAAGTCATAACACTTTGCTAAACTATATTAATTATTTCACTTCACCTCAGCAAATGCTCATATGCAAACAGTAAAATCAAAGAAAGTAGTGCTTAGACTCGTTTAATAAACGTGTATTCTGTCAACACATAGTACCTAAGAAAAGGAGTTAGAATACTTACAAGGAACAGAATTAAACATGATTAGTATCTTAACTAAAATATATTTTCACAAACAATGGTTATAGAATGAAAGAAAGAAAATCTTTCACGAGCCAAGATATAACAACCGTTTTCAAAAAGATTACGATAAAGTTTAGATTATTTGAAAACATTAAAAGATTATTTTATTTTACAAGAAAACATGATATGTAATAAATATGAAAAAAATAAAACAATTGTTAAAGAAAAGAAGCGATTCTTTGACGAGAAAAGCTCTTGCAAATTTATTTTCTCAATCAATTAAGAATATACGCACTCACAAAATCTGGAAAGTAAAAACCTTAAACGAAGATAATCCTATGATTAAAATACCGTAAGAAGATGTTGTGAATCTTCGCAGTCGGTTTACAAGCAATCCAAGAAAAGGTGTACCGATAAAATAGAATAAAATAGAAAAAGAGAAATAGAAATCTTACCAGAGAAATCCTTTTTAGAATATATAAGACACGAAGTAAGTCTAGTAAACCTTCCAGGTCGGGTAAGTCTGACTGGTACAAAATGTATACGGATATAACCAGCTGCAGTTGACGTTCTCGCTACACGCTTCAGTTGACTGAAACGGGACTTGTCTAGTTTAACGATTTAAGGATTTAACCCTTTCCCATCTCCACACGTAGCTTAACGTAATAAGTAACAAACCATTTGTATAAACATTATGGAAAAATGTGAAATTTCTCATCATTTGCTACAATGTTTTAAAGTTCGTTTGATATGTATTTTTATTAATCATAAAAAAATAACTTGCCTAGTGTTTTTTAGAGTTTGTGTGTGTGTGTGTGTGTGTGTGTGTGTGTGTGTGCGTATGTGATTGGTGTCAAAATGCGGACACACATGTGTATCAAACCGTTCAAATGGGGACGCACGTCAAGTGGGGACGTCCCCAGTTGGGTCAAGCCTTTAAAACAGAGTTTTATCGTCTTCCTTGTATTTCCCGGAGTTTTTCAGGCGAAATCATTGCTTAGTATAATATGTCCTCAATTGATCGTATTGTATTGGACCAGAGTGTGTTTGCCATTTCAACCCGCACTAGCGTCTATACACACAGGTCCGCAGTTGCGCGATTTTGTACGGACAATGTATAAAGTTAAAAATAGATCACGATGGCCAAATTGACGGGAAAATATTGTTAAACCTCCGGAGTCCGCATGTTTACTTTGAGCAAGTTGAAACTTGATTAGAATCTTTTGTCTTGATAATATCTAGTCCATGTTTGAGTAATAGTTCATATTAGGTAAAAAGAAAAGGCACTAGGCTAAATGAAGGAAAATTGTGTTTAACCTTTTGCTCATATATAGTCGCTTCCTGACGCATCTGCAGCGGAACGCTTTTTGAAAACATTTTGAGTCATAGGTTATCCATTCAATTATAGAGATTTTCTATTATTTGACAAAATATGTTCAAAATCGTCCGCTGCAGAATTGTCAATATAATTGCCTTAATGTGTTTTGCATTAGAAATCGCATTGCATAATTCAAGTGAGCAATCTATGGCTACTATTGCCCTCTTGTATTATAGTTGCTTGTCTGATCCCAAGAACAATTAATAGGAGTCTTACTTCAGTGATGCTCTACTTATTTTGATCAAGCCGTATACAAAATCATTGCAACCAGGCGTCATCACGAAAGGGTGCATTGAACTTTTAGATACAAATGACAACGCCTACCGTTCCACAGGACCAATTTCATTTTGACTTCATAGAGATGTTCCTTTGTTGGTTCCCTTTCAAAATTATTGAAAGTTTTACATCAATAATCTGCTTGTCCGATTCCACGATAAATTTAGTAGATTTGATTTATAAGGGTTTAACGCCGCTTTCAACATTATTTCAGTTATATCGCGGCGACAGTTCACTTATCCATGATCCCTGGGTAAACAAACCAGTACTAGGCTAGAAAATGTGCCTTGCCCAAGGAGATCGAACCCGGAACACCCGTTCGAAATCCACGACGCTAACCACTCGACCACAGCGGATTCTTTAAGTGACACTCTATAAACATCGTTCGAGCTATATTGATTTCGTTGAAAAACAGGGAAGTTCGGCGGCAAACGGCCAAACGACAAAACTTCATAATTCCATTCATATAAAAGTTCTTGTTAGATTTCAAGATGCAAATGACCTAATTACTATTTAAAGCCTATACATGTGCAAGGATTCTCGTGCTCTCCAAAAATGGACCTTCACAAAGTGGAGACGTTATAATGAATCCTTGCACACAATGCTGTCTATGGGCAGTATCAGACGTAGATAATGTCCCTGGCAGTATTAAAATATGAAAACAAGAGGCCCATGAGGGCCTGTGCTCTACTGGTATGGTTCTTTGGTCATTTTCAATCCAGAGCATGTATGTATGGTGGAGATCGGATAGTAAATGGGGGCTCTTTTGTTTTCACAAGCTGTATTATAGTAATTTTTACCATTTCATGGGCCATAATCCAGTCTTGCATTGGCGGATCTGGCTGGTTTTCAAAAGGAACCAAGCTCTAATCAGTATTTAACTACTATCTAAGTTTGGTGAAGATCAGATAGTAAATGGAGCCTCTATTGTGTTCACAAGCTCAATTATAGCAATTTGGACAATTTCAAGGGCCATAATCCAGTCTTGCATGAGCGGATCTGGCTGGTTTTCGAAAGAAACCAAGCTCTCATAGATATCTAATTACTGTATAAGTTTGGTTGAGATACAATCAAAAGTGAAGACTGTATCGTGTTAACAAGCTTTTTTATAGCAATTTTGACCATTTCAAGGGCCATAATCCAGTCATGCATGGGCGGATCTAGCTGGTTTTCGAAAGGAACCGAGCTCTTATAGATATCTAACTACTGTATAAGTTTGGTTGAGATACAATTAAAAGTGAAGACTGTATCGTGTTAACACGCTCTTTTATAGCAATTTTGACCATTTCAAGGGCCATAATCCAGTCATACATTGGCGGATCTGGCTGGTTTTCGTAAGGAACCAAGCTCTTATGAATATCTAACTACTGTCTAAGTTTGGTTGAGATACAATCAAAAGTGAAGACTGTATCGTGTTAACAAGAAATTGTTTACGGACGCACGCACGCACGCACGCACGCACGCACGCACGACAGACAAATCGCCACGACATAAGCCCTTCTGGCCTTTGGCCAGTAGAGCTAAAAAAGGGATAGGGTCTATCTCTCCTAACATTTTACTTTTAGTCTATAAATAGACCTAGCATGTGCATATTTGTTAGGGCATGAAAAGTGTTAATTAAAGGATTAAAAGAAGTTTTTCGAATATATTTCTTGTACAGGTTGGTTTAAAATAGATTATTTGTATTACAAAATGCGGTTATAAGTATAAAATTGTTGTTGAGTGGCCATATTTTGATACAAAATTTTAAAATTGGAACGGATGTGTATCCTTGTATGCGATGTATATTTGACCAAAATCAAAACAAACAAACAAAAGTTCGTTCGGGGAGTTTCTCCATTTAAATATAGGGTGTATACTTGGCTATGAGTTTTTAGAAGCGTAGTGATTCATCCTTTAATGAAAGAAAATACACTTAAACTAATGATGTGATCGAAAATTTATGTTTGGGGGAAATTGACTGTGACGTCACTCAGGAATGTAGATGTTCTCACACTCTCAAAAATGTAAACAAATATACAAGTGTACTTCTGCAGAATCATAGCTGTTATTATTTCAAATCGATCGGAGTCCGCACAACAACCAGCCCAACATCCTTATTATGAAATATATAAATTAAATAGGTACATTTATTACTATTAAAAGACATAGATTTTGTGTTTATATTTAGAAAAGGATTTCAAGGAGTGATGAATAAAATTAAACTTATGTTTTTAAATACAGAACGAGAACTTTAATGTTAACAATATTTAGACTGGAGGAAACACATATTTGCCACAACACCCGTTTCTGAAGGATGATAACCAACCTGGCTCTGAGTGGACCCGGATCAAGATACATGTACAAACTGTGGCTAATTGTGATATTTTTCTCTGTATCTCTTAGCTATATCTCTATTTGTGCATGTCTTTATACCATCACTATAATGATAGAAAAGTCATACAATTGTTTTTGGATCGATGATCACTGCTAGCCACTGCAGATAGCAATTATTTATATTTTATCTGTCATCTCAAAGTCATCTCACAGTCACAGTCAAGCAGGTAAATCTCCAGGGCGAGAATTTCGGGAAAGGTTGATTTTGGAAAGCCTTCAATGGAATCAAGATAGTCTGTTTTGTTTCAAACTCCACATACATGTACTTGACAGATAGGTGAGCCATACTTATTCGGGTATCTTACGCAACCAGTCAACAGTTTTTTGTTTTAATCTTAAGCGCGTCACAGCCCTGTCCCCCCGTTTTGAGGTGGAACTTAGGTCTGGGGCTGTTCCATTTTGATTCATGAAATTACTGGTACTGTATCTAGCCAGACTTTTTTATGTTGGCTTTGATAACTGCATATATTTCTGATTTTGACAGGGGAACTCTATATCACAAACAGAACTCTGCAGTTTGCCTTTAGCAGCCATATCCTCCTGTCTGGAACTCGACATGTGCTGGACACCATAATTATATTATTTGATGATATTTAGTTTTTAATTAAAATTTATTTATTTTAGATTGATTGCGAAACAAGCTTTCAGCTTATATTAATCATGCTAGATGTCTGCTTCCTGGAAACTTAACCAGTACACACGCTGTTATTTACATAGCACTAATCATTTCTGATTACGGGATAGAACATTTATTTAAATATATCTGGCCTAGAGTTGCTATTTCTAATTTGGATGGATTGTAGAAATAGAGTCAGATAGGATAGCAAAGTGGTTTGTTATTTAGATTCCAATTTAGTGCATATTTTATTCAGGGGTGGCGAAATATGATTTTGACTTACTTAGATAAATCTGTTTTTTTCAAAATGCTATTTTGCACTTGTCTCTGTATGATAGTCATACATGACTGTATACAGGCTGCGTTACTTAATGACGAATCATGTCAGAAAACTGTCCAAATTTATTGTTAAAGTGTATTCCTTCAGACGGAGATCCATATATACTAGCCAATGAGAAATCAACATGCTTATTGTTAACATTGACATTTTTTGTTGTAAATATAACAATACATTCACAGTACAATTCATTCTTTCACTCATTCATTCATTCATTCATTCATGTACTCATTCATTCATTCAGTAATGTATATATTCATTTATAAGATCGTTCGTTAGTCCGTCCGTTCATTAATTAATTAATTAATTCATTCATTCATTCATTATTAATTAATTAATTAATTAATTCATTCATTCATTCACTCACTCAGTATATTTTGTTTGGTTTGTATTCTTCGGTTTTTATTTGAGATACTGTATGATTGGTTTTCTTTACCTTTCGTTTCGGTAAATAACTCCAGTCTTGCAACCAGTTATTTTAAAGATATATTTTATTACTATTTGTTTTGTTTTGCAATTGTGTTACTGTTCTTTTCCAGAAAGGACGTAAATCGCTGTTGCGAAACGAAAACATTTATGAAACACGTTCCCATTTAATAGCTCACAAACAATTATTGTATATAACATAAGAATGATTAGGGTCATGCAATTGAATTCAGGCACGTTATTGGTATGTATCTTGTCCTTTTTTGACATAGGAAACATGCCAACGACATGGGCGACTCAGTGCTGTGTGTATCAATATGTTTATAACAGGAACAGTGAAATGTACTCACTGTTTAAAACTTTTTTCTTAACAGTGACATATAGGCCCATGGGGCCGGGTCTTATTCCATTATTATATTTTGTTATATGTTTGTTTTGTTAAACACATGTCACTATAATAAAATATTTTCTGACTTACTCACTTTGTATATATAGTTAATCCCTACTAAATTGCACTTGTCTGTACATGCTCTGGGACAAGCTGGGCAATACTGACAATGTATTTTGCCACCAGTTTTATTGCAGTTAGCTCAGACTGCTGCATATATTGATAACTTTTTGCCGAGTCTTTGACTGGTAGTGATATTTTGCTCTGGAATGACCTTTGCAGCAGAGACGGCATTTGCTGTATTTTTACTACCATCTGTGAATATTTGATGGTGCTCAGCATAGATTTCGTTTAAATAGAGGTTTGTTTTTTTCCAAAGTGATATAGGGTTTGGCTCTTTGTGTAAATTGAGAACCTCGTGATATGTTGACTTTAGGAGTAGCTAACATCCATGGGGCGTTCAGACGCGGGACGTTCAGACGCGGTCTGAAGTCTGCTTACACTGAATTCATGGATCTGATCAGTGTCATCATATTACAGGGATATGAAACGCATCGATAAGTTCCGTGATCTTCGCCTCGCTATAAGAAAAGCGGACATTAGCCCCTCTGGTCATTATCCACTTCGTAAATTCTTTTTCGATGTGCTGTTTTATTAAAAATCATTAGTTTAAATAGGAATAACCAAGAATGTAAGTACATTACATAATTTCGATCTTTATTTCTTACATTTACATTAATTTTGAGCTTCTATTTAAACAAAAAATGTCAGTTATTGCAGTTAGTTTCTGAAGTCGATTTTTTCACAAAATTGTGGTCAAAAAAGACAAAACGAAGGATACAGGCTCAACATAGGACCATTTTGTGTTCTATATTGCCGTTATAAACACATTTAGATGTTATATTATAAATGTTGAATGATCAATCTTTGTTTTAATCATTTGATTATACCTGATGGTTGCCGAGAATTATCTAAAATTGTTTGTGAAAAAATGCGATGAATTTTAAAAAAGATAACGGCCATTTGCCAAATGACGAATCGGGGCTATGCAAAACATCATTTTCTGTTCATTGTTGCCTTTATAAATACATTTAAACGTCAGATTATAAATGTTAAATGATCAATCTTGGTTTAAATTAGTTTTACAAACATGTTGTATGCCAAGAAGAATATAATATTGTTGGAGAAAAAATGCGATGAAATTTAACAAAATTGTGGTAAAAAAAGTAAAAACGAAGAATACAGGCTCTACATAGGACCGTGTTGTGTTCTATATTGCCGTAATAAACACATTTAAATGTTATATTATAAATATTGAATGATCAATCTTTGTTTTAATCATTTGATTATACCTGAGGGTTGCCGAGAATTGTTTGTGAAAATCTGTGAAAAAATGCGATGAATTTTAAAAAAGATCACGGCCATTTGCCAAATGACGAATCGGGGCTATGCAAAACATCATTTTCTGTTCAATGTTGCCTTTATAAATACATTTAAACGTCAGATTATAAATGTTAAATGATCTATCTTGGTTTAAATTAGTTTTACAAACATGTTGTATGCAAGGAAGAATCTAATATTGTTGGAGAAAAAATGCGATGTAATTTAAACAAATTGTGGTACAAAAAGTCAAAACGAAGAATACAGGCTATACATAGGACCGTTTTGTGTTCTATATTGCCGTTATGAACACATTTAAATGTTATATTATAAATATTGAATGACCAATATTTGTTTTTATCATTTGATTATACCTGATGGTTGCCGAGAATGATCTAGAATTGTTTGTGAAAATCTGTGAAAAAATGCCATGAATTTTAAAAAAGATCACGGCCATTTGCCAGTTGACGAATCGGGGATATGCAAAACATCATTTTCCGTTCAATGTTGCCTTTATAAATACATTTAAACGTCAGATTATAAATGTTAAATGATCAATCTTCGTTTAAATTAGTTTTACAAACATGTTGTATGCAAGGAAGAATCTAATATTGTTGGAGAAAAAATGCGATGAAATTTAACAAAATTGTGGTAAAAAAAGTCAAAACGAAGAATACAGGTTAACATAGGACCGTTTTGTGTTCTATATTGCCGTTATAAACACATTTAAATGTTATATTATAAATATTGAATGATCAAGCTTTGTTTTAATCATTTGATTATACCTGATGGTGGCCGAGAATTATCTAGAATTGTTTGTGAAAATCTGTGAAAAAATGCCATGAATTTTAGAAAAAATCACGGCCATTTGCCAAATGACGAATAGGGGCTATGCAAAACATCATTTTCCGTTCAATGTTGCCTTTATAAATACATTTAAACGTCAGATTATAAATGTTAAATGATTAATCTTGGTTTAAATTAGTTTTACAAACATGTTGTATGCAATGAAAAGTCTAATATTGTTGGAGAAAAAATGACAAAAAATGCGTTTAATTTAAACGAAATTGTGGTCAATAGGGTCAAAATTAAGTAAAAAGGTTATACGTAAGATCGTGCTGTTGGCTGATAATTAAAAATATTTTGATTGATAACGAAATAGTTGGTTATTGGAAACATGGGATTATCTCTTGATTGAATTGTCCCAAACAATAAAATATATGCAATTCTAAAGAGATCTACCATATCACAATGTTACCAGAAGTCAGGGTGACTTATGTTATGTAACATTATGCAATAATTTCCGGCCTTGTCACATGTGTGTTGGTAACACACTAATTAATTGTTTTATAACCCCTATAGTGTGCATACATGTAGGGACTTAGGCTAATTGGCAAGTAAAGTCTTCTTATATAACCCTTCTCAACATTCTTAAATTCTGCAGTATACAAATTCGAAATCATCCTCGGCAATACATTTTGCAAATATATCTGTCTATAAGATTGTAAATGTAATTATGATTAAAATAAAAGGCAAAAAATGTTTTTAAAAGGAAAAAATGCTCATGAATCATAAATTCTTAAAACGGCAAATGGTTATTTACTTCGCTTGGTATTTTTTAAAGAATTTCGATGATTTATGTCGGAGAATCGTGGCTGATATAGCTGAAATAATAATGCAAAGGAGTCTATATTGTGTGTCCCTGGTACCTGAAAGGGAGAGAGAATAAACGAAAACAGTCGTATTTACGCGCAAGTAACCGTTATCTTACGCAAGTTAAGGCCGTTATCTACCGGAATGGGTAAAACAAAATGGCCGACACCTGTATGAAGCGAGGCGAACATATTACTGATAAGGCTGATGTAACCGCACGCGTTTCATATCCCTGTAATATAGTGTCCCTGATCTGATATTCCACAGCCAGCTGATTAACAGCTGCACTTAATGGTATTATAATTAATTGTGTGATTTTGACTTTGCATTCCTAGCCAAGTATTTAAGACTAAGGGGGATTCACGTCACATGTTCAAAGGCGTAATCCCTGCGTCCTGTTCTTAAAGCTCAGAAGGGGAGTAGCTGAGGGCACCAAGTGAAATGACTAAGGCCATATTTTAATCTCAAGCATAGACTATGACACCATAATCTAACTTTCCACGCATTAAGGACTTGAATAGAAGCAGGAGTGATTGTTCATTTGATCCAAATTACGTACCCCTTTAATAGCATTCTCATGAGGTTCCTTTCCCTTTCCCTCATATAGACGCGTTCTGATGCCTCTTTTGAAAACATTGTGACAAAAGAAGATATTGCACAAAACATACAACTTCTCCTTTTGTCACAATGTTTTCCCTTTTTAGTCATAACTTATCCATTCAGTTATAGAGGTTTTCCATTTATTGACAAATTATGTTTTAAGTCGTCTGCTGCAGAATTGTCGTATGAGGGAAAGGGTTAAGTCCTTTGTTTTCTGGCCGTTAATTCTTTAATATGAGTCAGAAAATTGAGTTGTTTTTTATCAAAAGTAATTCCCGAAAAATTAACTGACAGAGCTACAGATAACTTTTTCAGTGAATTAATTGGGTTCCAGTTATCAATTACCCTAATATTAAAATTAATTTTCCTTATTTATGTTTTAGCTCTATTTTTGTAAAGTTTATATTTATTACCCCTAGTCTGTGTAGCAACATCCCTTATGCCCAGCAGTTTTATCGAGATCTTATCTAAATTATTCAAGAGTTTGCATGTTTGTTTGAAGTCAGTTTTTGCTCTTCTATATTCTTGTATTGGTAGACCCAAATGTAAAAGTTTGACTTTGTAGGTGGACCCTTTAATGTCCTGGAAAATTTTACTGGCTTGTCTTTGGACATTTTCTATTAAGATAAATGTAAGATGGCCCCCGATGCATACTCAAAATGAGGTCTGCATAACATGATACATGTATGCATGCAAGCTTCTTTTTCTATTGCTCAACTTATTGCCAGTGATTGTTACGATTTGAGAACGTCTTGTGTGACAGAGCATAACCTGACATACTGTGAAAGTGAACGAAACAGACTGTACATGTCTTTTTTTTACCAAAGAACTGTCTCCGAGTTTGGAAGTACAGTTTTGTCTATGATAGCTGCACAGCTATGAATATGTTCTATTTAGTTTAAACAATATCGTTAACAACTTGGTGCTCTGCAATTATGATATCTTGTTAACCCTTTCCCTCATACGACAATTCTGCAGCAGACGACTTTGAACTTATTTGGTCAAAACATAGAAAATCTCCATAGTTGAATGGATAACCTATGACAAAAAGTGAAAAACATTGTGGCAAAAGGAGAAATTGCTCGTTTTGTGCAATTTCTGCTTTTGTCACTATGTTTTCAAAAAGCCCTCTGCTGCAAAGGCGTCAGAAAGCGTCTATATGAGGGAAAGGGTTAAACTTGTCCCTTTGTTTCTGCATTATAATAGAATTCTTATTAATTTCTTTATTTGTTATTAATTAATATAGGAAACCCATGTATATCTATATTCAAACTTTCACAATTAATGAATTCCAGAAATGAAAAAAGATTATTAAAATATATCCACTATTTTAAAAGTTATTATGAACTATAGAAATTGACATATTTAATATAATTACCATGTATTTACACACAAGTTACCTTTCTATAGAAATTCATAAAAAAAATAAGCAAAAAAAAAAAAAAAAAATACCTTATATACCTTTATTGGGTGATGATTTATTATAATTAGACTGTAGTATGAGTAAGCTTTCATATTTTAATTATTTAAATAAAATAATTGTTCCCTGCTCGGTAGGTACCAATTAAGGAATTGCGAGAAATAACGGGAACGAACCGGATTATCTCGATTTTTAATCGGTTACGGTCGTGAGATCACGTGACATAAATCACATGTTGAGTGCCCCCTGTTGAGTCACGTGACATAACGTTTAAAAATATGGCGGATAATTTAGGGGTAAAAATAACAAGGAAAACAATAAGCGATTCGGAAAGGAAACATAGGTCTGCTGAGCACGGTCGACAGAACACTTTAACGAGAGTATATTTGCTTTCGGAATTCGATAGATGGAACCTAATAAAAGCGCAGAGAGGCCTAAAAAGCGATCGTGAAGTTGCCATATTTTTGATAGATCAGTAATATTTTAACTTAATTACTACAATGTAACAACATTATAACTAATCGTTAAAACTCACAGAACAGCTATCGAACGTGGTTCTGGTCCTGTGTAGTTACTTCTAACGCGATCTCGGGGAGGATGTCTTATATACACCCGATGGTCGGATGTGAATTTACAATATCTACAATACATTTTCTCCATCATGTAGGTAATGGAGATTAATTACTCCCATCTGAAGCCGTCAGTGACTAATGGAAAAAACATTTACCATTTACATGGTCAGATACTTCCATCCGCATCCGACGACCCCTAATGGGATGATTCTTTCATCTTTAACAGGCAATCACAGTCACTTAAATCTGAATCTGGCTCCAGATTAATATTAAAAACATTAAATGACTCTTTAAAAATGTACGAGTCTTCTAAAATATTCAACGCCTGGGCCATATAATCTGTCGTATCTCCCGCCGTAAGGCTGGAGTTGATACCCCTTCCATTGTTTATGGAAGGTTCTAAAGCCCCTGCGAATGAACCAAAATGGCCTCCCGCCGTTTGGCTTTCGACTCACTTTGATCTCCCGCCGTAAGGCTGGAGTTGATGCCCCTACCATTGTTTATGGAAGGATCAAAAGTCTCAGCTTTGGACTGAAAATGGCCTCCCGCCGTTAGGCTGAAGTTGGTCACCTTTCCATCTTTAATGGAAGATTTATAAATAAGTGCACATTGGTTTATGGAGGGATCTCGGTTCCGAGCGAACGAACGCCATGCTGTTAAAGGTATGACGTCATCCACATCGGTCGCGCGAACTCAAACCAATTATCATGAGCCCTAGTGCATTTATGACATCCCCCACATGGTAAACTTTCCAGAATTGCCCAGTGTTTATAATATTTACAGGTCCCTGGTTGTGGGATACGCGCCAAAGCGTCTGCATTTGCATGCTTTGACCCTTTCCGATATTGAATCTCTAAGTCATATTGACTGAGTTCCTCAATCCAACGTGCTAGCTGTCCCTGAGGCTCCTTGAAATTTAGCAGCCAAGTAAGGCTATTATGATCCGTACGCACGAGCACACGTCTCCCTAACAAATAATGTCGGCATTGTCTTGCGAAGCGAACGACGGCCAGCAACTCTTTTCGGGTAGTGCAATATCTTGTCTGTTCTGGGGAAAGCGCAAAGCTGCCATATTCTATGACACGCTCAGCTACCTCCTGTATCTGCACTAACTCGCACCCAATTGCCACGTCGCTAGCATCGCAATCCAAAATGAACTGATCGTGCGTAGTCGGTAAAGTTAATACCGGAGGTGACATTAAGGCCAGTCTAAGATTCTTGAATGCTTGAATTTGTCTGTCGGTCCCGTTACGTCATAAAGCGGTACTGCGATTTCAGCAAAATTCTTTATAAATGACCTATGATAATTTGCCAGGCCTAGAAAACGCTGAACGTCTTTTGTGCAATTCGGGACCGGGAACTAGTACTAGGGATGGGAACGAATACTGAAAACGATATTCGAATATTCGTTTTACTTATTCGAATATATTCGAATATTCGTTTTTCGAATCAAAAATCGGTATCCGATTTCAGGTTTATCCGAACACTGGTACTTTTCCATTTCCTTTTTCAAATAATGGCGATTTTCCAAGTAAAAGTATAAGCTATTGTTTACGTATATATTACATGTTTTCAACTGTACTTACCCTCTCTTTCTTTCTCAACATATATATTTGAATTTCAAGTTGATGTAAATCAAGAAAGAAAATCCCCTCAAAACGATAAATCTAATCGCAACATTTTCTGAGCAGTATATTTATTCAGGTGTCGGTTGTTTACCGAATTTGATATATAACCGAATCAAATAATTAAAGAAATAATTATATATCTTATTCATACAGAAAGCATAGGGAATTGGGTGATATTTCGTTTACTTTCTTGTTTTGGTTAAGCTGGGAGGGCTTAACGGAACTCGACGTTCACTTTCGTATAGTAATGATATGCAGACTGTCACCGTTTATACACTTTATACATGTGTGTTGATTAAAAAATATCGAACAAACCGGTCGTCAAGGTAATGTCTGGTTATATACACACGATAAGAACTCGGGTAAACGTACGCGTGAAAATTATCGATTTTATAATTGATACTTAAGGTTTGACATAGTCTACGTTGTAAAAACGGTGTGTTCGTCGAGTCGTACAGATTAACACCTATCACTAATCCGGGATTAGGGGGGTACCTAAATGGGTATAGAAGTATAAATATAAATCAATTTATTTTATTTTAAGGATAGACGGAATTTAAATGTATTTTGATAAGAAACATTTAAATTTAGAATAACATTTTTCATAAGTTCAAACTGTCAATATATCTGATAGATAGATGGTAATTGATCAGAATAATTACAATTTAAATGCATATTATAATTTAACTGTTTTCTTTTAAGCATTATGCCCCAGTCATAGTATCACGTTTTGGTCGCCACGTTTAGCTACGTTGGGAAACGTGGCTACAACGTTAGCAAACGTAGAACTACGTGGCGAAAACGTGATCAAACCTGACAAAACGTGAAGTGGACATTTTAATTTTGGACATTTTCAAAATACGCTCACGTTTCCCCACAACGTACAACAATGAAACGAAACAGAAACGTAGCAAAAACGTAATAGAACGAGAACATAGCGCGTCCCACCGGTTAATACGTTTAGTTGCGTTTGCTGACATGTTGTGCTGCGCTATGCTACGTTGTGGCCTCGTTGCTACCACATTCTTCGTACAGCGTTATGCCACGCTATGATATGCTGTAACACGTTGTTCTATGTTAAGAGTTGTATTATGCTACTGTGTTTGACGTTATACGACGTTGTGTACGTTTCTGCTATGTTGTGCTACGAGTTTTTTATCTTCAATGCAAAACAACTCTAAAAGTCTATTAATTTAATAAAGGTATATTGGTCTTGAAACAAACTTACTATATATATTCAACGAGCAAAACTTTCTTCTCAGCGGTAATGGATACTTCAACTTCGTATAAATGATGACTGATGTTCGATTGATAGTTGTATTATAAATAATGAATGATCGAAAAGTGTTCTACTTTAAATTGTTCTCGTAGCCATCTACCCCTTGTGTTAGCATTGCACAATATAATGTAAGTTATGAACAAGAGACAGAAAAGGCAATATTTAAAAGGGGAAGTGCGCACCTTGGGACCTAGATGCTTACTTTTTGAAGTCCATCTCGCACTGTTCTGTTCTTTTGACTCAGTACTTTCCGCAACTCTCAAGCAAAGGTGCAATTCAATTTGAATCATGTTCGCACTGAGAGACGGATGCATTTTGTAAGCAATCCGTCCAAAAATCTCACAATCTTCACTTAACTATTTTGGAGTTTGAAATAACAAATAATAAAATATCATTAATTGTTTATTATATCACAACACTATTTAAGACATATAAATCTATTCAAATGAGTTTTCTGATATAACATAAGTTCAATTTATATAAATACGTTAAACTTTGACATTACTCAATACATATTACAACATTATTTAAGAAACATTTTCTTCTTATTAACTCCATTTCTGGAGCATCCAATTACTTACGCGCCCCAAGCTTTGTCCATTTGGTATGTATGACAAGATGTTTGTTGGAGTCAATTGACTGCTTGTTCGCTGGCTGCTTAAAGGACCTTTCGTGATTTATAAACATTTGCTACATGTCTAATCAGGGACGAGTAAATACTCGCAAAGAGCATGTAATAAAATGAAATAGGAGGTTAATGAATCACAAACTTAAAACATTGGAAACACGAATTTCTTTTAAAAATATAGTCGCCAGCGACTTTTAATTACGTGACGTTTCATACTTGCAGATTCATTTTCAAGGGTGAAATGATATTCTTTAAAAAGTTATCTGAAATACGTGACAAAAATGCAAATCAGTAAAACATTGAAGTAAACAAGACAGTTAATATACTATGAAATTCAAAATACATTTTATTGTAGTTTTAATGTATTTTAAATCTACTTTAAATCGTTAAAGCGAAGCACATTAATACAACCTACCTTTATGTGTAATGGAGTAGATTACTTAAAAGATTGAAATTGATGATAATGAAAATAGAAGTGTTCATTTTATTACCCTGGATACGTATTAATATATAAATCTACGTTTAACGACATTGTGATTTAAGATCGGCTGAATAGATAGTCTTGACATGTTGGCAAATGGTAGACAAACGGGAGCCTAAACTATATATATTTTCGATAAAAATCTCTCGATCGAATATTAAATGAACTAAAAATAATAATATCTCAGCGCTGCGCAGAAGAAGTTCGACCAATTCCAACATTTTTTACAGAAGAGCCGACCAAACTTAGAGATAATGAATGGAATGAACAAACACGATAATGCAGCAAAAGATCAACTTACACGTATGTGCAGGGTTATCCTAGGTTACACTTTTCTCAAATGTTTTAAATTTAGCATTCTTAGGGAAATTCTGTATGTATATATTTTCTTGAACATAATTGTTTATGCATAAATAAAAAATAAATAACAAAATGAGTTTGTTTCATGTAATTTCCGATCATTAAGAATTATGTACTGTATAATTAACCGTTACATTTTCTTCGACTACACTAGTAAGGATTCACTAAAATTAGCAGAAAACATTGAGGGAAATAAAGAAATCAACGCTCTTGGGTAATATACTATTTTTTACTGGTCGTATGGTGCAAACGCATCAGGAAATCGTATATTAATTAACTATTTATGTCTACACAAGACAATGGGTCAAAACATCTTAAAGACATTAAAGAACATGGGAACTGTATGAGGTATGTTTAATATGTATAAAAACACACCCGTCTCAATAAATCATGAGTCTAAAGCAAACCGTAAAGACACCACAAACGACACATACACAATCTTTATCACTTCAGCCTTAATCATTATTAGCTCCAACTCGCGACCTCTGTCAGAAATTTACTAATAATGTTTGGTCATTTTTTGTTTATATCTTAAAAAAATCGTAAACTGAAAACGAATATTCTTATTCGAAAACAGTATTCGAATATTCGTCCGTTTTCGAATATTCGAATATTCGAATATTCGTTCCCATCCCTATTACTATTGAACTTATCACTACGATCTGAGTACTCATAAGAATCATCTCACTGAGACGATTCTTTTCAGTACCCACAACATACGGCTTACGGGTCAAATAACGCTACGAGAACATGCAAAACGCAGCTTATCTAGAGCTCTGCAATATTTCTCAAATAATTTCGGGGTTAACTATGGAAAATCATTTTAGTAAAACAAGGATTTCAATGTTTTTCTGCAACCAACACTTATCATAGATAAGCCCGTATATTATATTGTAAAAAAATAATGTTGTGGCAAGTACTTGTTTTACCATATTAAACCTTGAACACCACTAGAAGTACTTGCAGAAGATCTCTGTCGTTTTGCAGGTCCAGCCCTGTCATATGTGAAATCACTATCACTTTCCATGCCTGTTAAACAAAACAAAATAGTATACAGAATCATCTATATGTAACAGGAGGTTAACTTGGTGCAAAATAATGCATCCGATGATCCAAATACAGGTGATCAATATAGCATGTGTATTCAGAAATGACATTTGACAGACACTTTGCTTGTTTTATGTGCATGTGTGCAATGAATTAACTACATATTTTCCTCAAATACAGGTCAAGTAATCATGTACACATTCCAAAAATAAAGGTTTCGTAGAGCTCATACTCAATTCATTGTGAAATATTATATCACAATCATATGCTTATCATGCAATGGTGGGAACCAACATGGCAGCATAAGAGCAACTAGGATTAAAGTTTTCTGAAAATATATATTTATTGTTAACAAAATGTTACCTCACCTTCTAGTTCCGATGATTCTGAACGCTCCTGGAGCAAATTGTCAAAATGCCTTCTTGGCAGTCGTGTCCGTCGGGAACTCAGTCTTGATTCATCCATCTCTTGGCTACCATTTGAGCTGCTTGACCACTGAATTACAAGATAAGCTTCGATAAAAACTCACTGATTACCATCGTTTTCAAAATACATTATTTTTCAAGACTTTTTTATAAGAATAGTTCGTTTTTGAAGAGAAAATCGTCAAAAAGTTGGAAATGATAGGAAAGGCGAAATCACATGACGCTTTAAAAACCATTAAAATTACGATCGAATACTAACTAAGTGTTGTGAAAGTCTACTTTGTCCTTTGTGTTTTAGACCATTCCTTTTGGTTCGTTGTTTGGTCCAGAAAACTCTGGTTCCCAGTTTAGAGGAACCAGCCAACCATGTGACATTTACATGGCCCACTTGGACCAAGGCAGCTAAGCAGTACAGACGTGTGTTACTTAGACTGATGACTTAGACAGACAAGATTCTTTACGATCAAGCGAATGATAATATAATGCAGGTTATAGTGTTAGCTACGGGTGAGTGAACACAACAATGGTGTCAGAAGTCGAGCAGAACCCATGTCAGTTTGTTCCGTTTTGTTGTTTTCCAAAAATAAATGGGGAAGGAGAGAGAGGTAGCCATTTTGGAAAACAGCATGGAAAAAGATGTTCTGCATTAAACTCTGGTGGCTAACTTAATGGATAATAATTGCATTGGAGCTTTTCAAGGTTTATTGGTCCCTGTAAAGCAATAGTCATGCAGCTTCTAGCATTTATTATGATTTTGAAAACTTATTCGGAATTGTATTTTAGCCACCAAAAATGTTTATTCATCCGTAGCTGTGCTTGGTTTGCATGTATACATAGTGAGCGTATTACAAACAACGCCTATGTTATTGCAATGAGCATCACTAGGCAGTGTTTAAGAATGCCCAGGCCGTTTAAACGCGCGAGACTGAGGGTATTTCTTTGTTCACGAATTAAGAGGCCTAATTCAAGCTCAAGAAGAGAAAGAGGAGGGGGGGGGGGTATGAGTTAAGTAAAAGAGACAACTATTTCCACTCTTGGACTGTCCTGACAAACATAGTTGCTGTCATTATTTTAGGTTTAAGAGATATCCTTAATAGTTCAGGTAATTCAGTGCCACTGTAAGAAGCCCATGACAAGGACGTTTCATGATACAATGCGATTACTGTGCCAAATAGTATCATGACGCTTGCGTGGATATTACAGCTACGGATGCACTGGATATTGCCAAAGCAAATGAAAAATAATGATGGTAATCAAAAGAAGTTGAAATGAACAATGCCATCTGTTCCAGTCTTCATTTTCCAAGTGCAATGTGACAGGGGCTCAACGCATCTACCATTAACTTGTGGATTGGTGGTCATGCGTACCCGTGTTAATATGACGAAATGACTATGACTATTAACCACTTGTTAACTGACGGGAAAGAATTCTGAGGGATTTTACAGTACTGGTACAACAACTAATTATGACACTGGTACAACGATTCAAGCATGCATCAATAGCAGGGGACTGTTCATTGCCCGCTTGGAAAAAAGACGAGCCGGCGGGAAAGGCAAGGTAGAACTTGAAGGGAAGTAACTCTGGTAACTTGTCTCTGTTCACTAGGGGACAACAAGACGAGCCGGTGGCAGAAGACACAGTTCTAGGGGATGCGGACCTGGGAAAGCAGAACCCTAAGAGGATACAGAAGGGAAGTAACTCTGGTAACTGGTCTCTGTTCACTGGGGGACAACAAGACGAGCCGGTGGCAGAAGACACAGTTCTACGGGATACGGACCTGGGAAAGCAGAACCCTAAGACGAGGTAAAAGGGAAGTAACTATGGGAACTGGTTTCTGTTCACTGGGGGACAACAAGACGAGCCGGTGGCAGAAGACACAGTTCTAGGATATACTGACCTGAGAATGGATTGAGGTTTATGTTTATCCTGACTATGAAGAACGACAGGTGCAGTTAGCAAGATGGCTGGAAGAATTATCACAGTACAAAATGATTCTTAGATACTGACCTGAAAAAGTGCATGGGAACACCGACGCATTATCAAGGAAGCCTATGTCAGAGATATGCTCGCACTATTCCAGACATGTAAATATTGATGATGATCGTGTGGTGGCTATACCTATTGTAAGCGAGTAGAGACTCAGTGGGCCAATTTTTCGCGAGAATTGGATGATGCGATTCCATTGGTAGCTCCTAAGGCAAGGTCGTCCAAGGGAGGCTTGGTTTTGGATCAGCAATGCCCGTTGGGGGACAAAACGACGAGCCGACGGGTAGCTGAGAAAGACCAAAGATGCCCTGGAGTGTCCACGCTGGGGGACAAAACGACGAGCCGGCGTGGTGAGCACTCAAAACCGTTAGACGGATTACAGGATGACTCTACGCCTCAGCGGTTGGGGTGCGCTGAGTGTCCTGGGATTTGGAGATTAAGTCCAATGGCGATCATTTCCCACTGAGCTGTGGGTAACCATTGACACGTTACAAAGGAGGTATAGTCCAGAGCCAGGATAAGATTAGAATGGCAAGATAATCTTTCAGTAGAATTGTAGTACCCGTGAGAGTTCGGGGGAAAAACATCTGAGTACCTGTTTGAATTCAGGAAATATCATGTTAGCCCAAAGAGAGGAGTGGTTTAACATCTCAAATCTAGAAAAGGTGGTGGTAATGCCCACTTCGAACTTGCTCACTACGCTGGCGCTGTTCCCTACAGCATCATTGGGTGGTTAGACAAAAACAAGGAAACAATATCCGGGGGGCATCTAAGGGATTCCACCTGGGGTCAGTGGGGTAGGATATGACACTGGCTCATGCGGAATCTCGCCTTATGGATGGGAGACTGGTAATTGTTTCATAACAGATCAACCGTCACACAAAAAGGAGTTTAGAAACATAAATAGGGTTGATTGCATCAAAGAGGCAGTACTGTCATCTACAATATCGTTGAGTGTGTGCCAGATAAACAGATTGAGTCTGCTTTGTATGTGTTTTAGTATTTCAAGAATGCTGTAACCGTCAGATTGTTAGACATGAGGCACAACATTGTTACAGATATGGCTTCGAAACTTACAAAACTTGTTCACCATCATACACTCCATCAACAGACAAGAGTACATAACTCTGTCAAGATTTTTGTAGGAATTATGGCCCTTTTTCGACTTAGAATTTTGGTTAAGTTTTTAATACCAATTTACTTTTTTCAAAACCACTACAGATATTGCTTTGAAATTTACCAAACTATTTCACCATCAATACCTCCATCAACAGACAAGAGTACATAACTCTGTCAAGGTTTTTGTATGAATTATTGTCCTTTTTCGACTTAGAATTTTTGTTATTTTTTTTTGTACCAATTTTCTTTTTCAAAACCAATACAGATATTGCTTTGAAACTAACAACACTTTTTCACCATCATTACCTCCATCAACAGACAAGAGTACATAGCTCTGTCAAGATTTGTAAGAATTAGGGCCCTTTTTCGACTTAGAATTTTTGTTATTTTTTTTGTACCGATTTCCTTTTTCAAAACCATTACAGATATGGCTTCGAAACTTACACAACTTGTTCACCATTATTACCTCCAGCAACAGACGATAGTACATAACCCACCTTTTTTCAAAACCATTAGTGATTTAGCTTATACACTTACAATACTTATTTATCATCATTACCTCCATCAACAGACAAGGGTACATAACTCTGTCAAGTTTTGTTTAAGAATTATGACCCTTTTTCGATTAATAATTTGGTTAAGTTATTCATACCAAATCAATTGTTTTCAAAACAATTAGAGATATAGCTTAAACACTTACAAAGATCTTTTTACGTTTTATTGGCAAGCACAAAAAGTCGAGCATGCTATCCTCCGACAGCTCTTGTTTTCTTTTCTTCGGTTATTGTCTCAATAAATGTCCAATGTATCAATTAAAGACTTGGTGTATAGGAAACTCAGAGCTACAGAAGTGCAGTACAAAAGAAACATAACTCTAGCATGCTTTCGATTGTCTTTCATTTATCAGCATGATTACAATATACAGAGTGGATCTTTAGTGATTTCTGAACTGGAAATATTTTAATTAAGGGTCGCTACTCAGTTTATTTTTTTCAATCTTTTGTTCTTCGTGATTTATTTTGTTTACACAAGAAAGAGGTAAAACTTTGATAAATTAGGCATTTGTTATTGGCAGGCAATTTGTGTTGCTTCACTCATTTTTGGTTGGGTTTGCATTGTTTCAATAATGTTTGTCCATATTATCTATGCCAAATATTTTCAACTTACATATGCCCCTCTATACCAACAGAGCTTTCAGCGCTTTGATATTATTTGAAACTGTTGTTTTCCAAATACTTTGCTAATTATGCATGGATGTAATTTGCACTAGTAAGTTGCTTTATATGCAATTAACTTACCAAAGATATAGTTAAGTGATGAGCCCACTGAATGTTTCTGGTAATAGCACGAAACTATATCTGCGTTCTTGCACTGTATGTTTATGATAATTCTGAAAATGCAAGACAAAACAGTGAAAATTAATATTCCTACTGGATATGTGTATACCATTAAATTTAGCATTACAGCTAAATACTTCCTATAGCAATGACACATAAGAAGACCCTATTAGCTTTTCATGAGATTATCTGCAGCTTCAAACTCAAGGCCTTTAAGTTTGCAAAAATGAAACATTTCGCATCCTGCAAAGCTTGAAAATTTAAACAATATCGCACAATAATCATTTGCATACATATCAACTGTCTAATTGTTTACTTGACTATGTAACACACAGACCTAAATTTACTTTAACGTTGTGAGGTTGATGAAACCAGAGACATATAAATGTGCATTTATATGTCTCTGATGAAACTGAGTGAAATTCGACACACTTATTGTGGCTTAAGTTATATGCCATTTTATTAGAGTTTTACAAAAAAGATCTTGACAATTATTAACAACACATTATGGGCTTTTAAGTACCTATTAGTGCATTATGGGTACTATACTATGGTGTTGTTTTCAAATGCACTGTTGATTTGTTATCATATAGTGGATTTTTGTTATTACTTTCTCATTTCAATTAAATTAATAATGCAAGTGAACCCTTTTCTTTATAGTTTGTACACCAAGCCAACTATCGGAGAAATGTCCCCAGTTACTATCTATACTATCATTGCAAATGTGTTTCTGTGTGTGTCCTCATTTAAGCAGTATTCATCACATTGTGTGAGTGTCCCCATTTGAGCATCATTCATCACATTGTGTGTGTGTCCCCATTTGAGTATCATTCATCACATTTTGTGTGTGTCCCCATTTAAGCACCATTCATCACATTGTGAGTGTCCCCATTTGAGCATCATTCATCACATTGTGTGTGTGTCCCCATTTGAGCATCATTCATCACATTTTGTGTGTGTCCCCATTTAAGCATCATTCATCACATTGTGTGTGTCCCCATTTAAGCATCATTCATCACATTGTGTGTGTCCCCATTTAAGCATCATTCATCACATTTTAAAAAACCTTTATATCAGGCTTTTAAGTAATAACAACGGAAATAACATGTCAGACACTATCTATAACTGTACACTAAAGGACTGTAGACACGTTCTGAATAAAGTCCCCCTTTGATAAGGTTCATACACAAGTCCGCATTTGACACCAATCACATGTGTGTGTGTGTGTGTGTGTGTGTGTGTGTGTGTGTGTGTGTGTGTGTGTGTGTGTGTGTGTGTGTGTGTGTGTGCGTTGGTATACCCTACTCACCGAGGTAGGTCATAGAAGTACACAACCACTGACCGAGGTACCAAAAACTACCGAGGTACTTTTTCCATTACCTCGGTGTGTTTACCTCTAAAGTAACGCAGAATGCTCGTCTATGCTTATATCTTTAAACATGTACGATACCTCGGTGTGTCGATTTTGGGCGTGTAAGGGTGCTGTGTGTGACCCCACACACCTCGTCCCGATATTCTACTTAAACTCAGGCGTGCGCATGCGCAGTATATCAGAAAATGCACACAGCAAGTGGCAGGGTCCCCACTTCATGAGGTATGTACTTTTATTGTGATTTTGATCATGGAAACACATGGATGTGTAGCAATTGTTGATGTAAAATATGTTTATGAGTTTGAACAGCTTCGCTTCTTTGCATACACGAATGAAATACAATTCTTGCCAAAGGTATAAAGCTATGGTTTGAAGACGTTTCGAATGCGCTACTTGAATGTATATAAATAAAGATGTCAATCGTTTTCCACAGTTTTAAATGCAACATAGGACTCAGTTGTGATATTGAAGGATAATGACAAGTTTTCTCCTCGTTTCTAGAGCTCTGGGCAAAAACGGGTTAAGTAATTTATCTAGAAACCTTATTAAACACATGAGATACACAAAGCTGATGTCTTTGTCTCCTATTAAATTCCTCCGTTTGTCAACAATGTGTTTACTGTGTGTCCCATACCGATGTTGCGGTGTGTCCCATACCGATGTTGCTGTGTGTCCCATACCGAGGTTGAGGGTGTCCCATACTGAGGTTGTTACCTCGGTGTGTTTACCTTGTACTGGTTTCCAAACAATTACACTACCCCAATTTGCTTATGATAAATGACATTCAGGACCAATTCTTTATGCCATTACATTTTTCTTATATTTGAAACATGTCGAATGAGCATAGACCTCGGTGTGTTTGTGTGGAATTATATACCTCAGTGTGTTGGTTATACCAGTATGTGTGTGTGTGTGTGTGTGTGTGTGTGTGTGTGTGTGTGTGTGTATGAAAGGACTAATCCAAACCTTTCCACACGATAACAGGCCTTCGGTTTACTCTTATACTCCCTCTTCCTTGTATAATTCCTCTTCCTTGTATACTTTCTCTTCCTTTACATTTTCTCATATACTTTTTTATCTTTATGTTAAGTATTACATACTCATGTTTGGCTGTTTTGCCTAATGTGTTTTGCTTATATCCTATTTTCATTGGCCTAAATGTTTTTGTTTTTTAATGTTAAGTATCAAATACATCATGTTTAATTACTTTGTTTAATAATCTCGAGTATGTTTTAAAATCACATTTTTATTATTTCACCATTTACAGTTGTTAACGAATTTAAAAAGGACCCAAAATTACCCATAGATACCTTAAAATGCCCTTCAATAATTCCTTTTCCTATAATGGTTTCAAAAAAGTTCAGGTATATCAGGGAAACATTTTTTTTGAAAACATTAAATATTTCATAATGTTGAATGTATCCATTTGCTATAATGATTTTGTTTTCATTGAAAAAGATATAAATTGATTTATAGAAAGTTTCTATAGTTGAGCCCCTACACATTGTAATATATGGCATGTTATGCAAACATAAAATATATTATGCATTTGTTGAGTGTACTCTAGTTGGCTCTTGGAGCCGCAGGTAACACGCAACTTTAATTTCTCGATCCACATTAACGGCAGTTTCTAGTATCCCGACAAGTACTGACCAAATGGAATACAAGGTCAGCCTTCACCTTATTTCTTTCTGTCAGAGAAACGCATTTCATTGCATACAGTATACTAATAGTGCGACCTTAATCCGTCTTGGAGATGTTGATTTCCATGGATAGCTATAAAGACTCACAATATCACAATAATGTATTCCCTTTACGACGACAATCTAGTAAAACACTGTGTCCAGTACGGTAACTGGTTAAATATATGCATTTAGCACCAAACAACTATGATGCGTTATTTCAAGATCAAGGGACACGCCATTCAGGCGTCACAGTTCCGTACAGCTTTACGGACATGTGTCATTGCCTGCGGGTTAGATCCATAAGTTTTTACGGGCCATTCCTTTCGTATTACAGGTGCAACATTGGCCTATTCAATGCAGATGCCTTCCGAACAAATTAAAAGGCTGGGTCGCCGGAAATTCTCAGCATTCCTAAAATACATCCGACTCACAAGCTTAACAGCATAAGTTTAAATGACATGGTTTCTTGAACTGCTTCAGGCAGCCTGGATTCCTTTTCATTGAATAATCAATCTTCAATTCTGCTGGGGCATCACTTATACACATATCTGTCAAAACAAGGTTACTTAGACTTGTCATTACTACAACTATTACGATTCAAATGTTCGTAAATGTATCTTTCAAACAAGGTTTCTTGGACTGTTATTGGCAGCCTTGATTTCTTTTCATGATGTATTCATTTTTATTCATGACACATATCTTGTCATTACTATTACTACAACTGTTATGATTCAAATATTCATAAATGTATCTTTGATGTGAAGATCTGATTATAAGTCCCATCATTATGTATGAAGTTTAAGGCAGTCCAATATCTCATATCAATGATTAATTTACTTTTTCATCATTTATTGGTATATGACAAACAAGAGCATTGTTTTAGATAGGCTCAAATAAAGACAGTTTAATGCAGCAAAATTAGCAATAAGCTCAACAAGACGCTAATAACATCACATCAGGCTATACTATAACATGCTGCATGGGGTACTGCTTAGGCACACTCCGAGCTATTGTTTTAACTTCTAGCTGATTACCTCTCATTAATAACTGAGCACCACTTCAGCTTATTTTCTCTAATAATTACAAGTTATGATAGGAAATGCTCTCAATAATTTCTGTATTTCTGTATACATATATATGTTACAGACAATCTGTGAAATCAGCCATTTCATGAAATGGCTAAAAAAAGTAGCCTTTTCGTGAAATGACCAATTCACTCAGTCATTTCATGAAATGGCTAAATATTTCAGGCTTTTCATGAAATGACTAAAAAATTGCTCCAGCAATTTCATGAAATGGCTAAAATCAAACGTCTTTGGTCAATTAGGACAAAATATAAGAAATATACCTTTAAGAAACAAGACTAAGACTAATGTTAATAGCATCATTTATTTTTTATAATAGGTTTTGCACATGCACAATATTGTCTATTTCCGCTTTAGAATTATCTTAGAACAGCTAGCATGATAAAAACACAATATAGTAATGTACAGTTTCAAAATCACATACAATGTTCATGGAACTATTTATTCTTACATGTAAGTCTGCTGTGGCATCTGCTATTACACATTTTACCAGCCTTAAAGCACTTACATCTGTTGGTTTGACATTGTTCTTTACCATTTCCACAATCACATCGAGAAAACCCTTGCTCACCTGATATGGTTGCTTTCACAGCTTGGCGAAGAGTCACTGTACATTCCGTGTTAACGTCCGTGTTAACGTCACAATCAGTCAGTAGCTTTTGCGGACATAGATCAAATTGATTTCTTGCCTATTTTGAACTTATTATTCCAAACTTAAAAGCAATAGTGTACATGTTTTATTAAGCACAATCAAGAATCACACCAAGGATGTTTATTGGGTCACCCCTACCCCTGTCAATCATAGGTATAGGAATAGCAGCATTGTCTCCTACTTCGCCGGTCTTTAGCTCTACACCGCTTGTGACAACTGAGAATCACGGGCCCTTTTTTTGTATAGGAATAGCAGCATTGTCTCCTACTTCGCCGGTCTTTCGCTCTACACGTGATAGTTTGACCATTCTCTCCGCCGCTGACAACTAAGAATCACGGGACCCTTTTCTCTGCTCGAGTATTGACTGTTGCCGTTGATCCAGGTTGGAAGTAGATGTAGGCGTACTGGTATTGGAAGCAGCTAGTGGTTCTTTTATAGTGGTAGGTAGGCGTGGTAGCTAGTGGCCCTTCGGTAGTGGAAGACGTGGCAGCTAGTGATTCTTCTGTAGAGATAGACGTTGTAGCTAGTGGACAGTCCTTAGTGGTAGACTTGTCAGCTAGTGGTTCTTCTGTAGAGGTAGACGTGGGAGCTAGTATACACAGATTGACTGAAATTGCACCAGCCAATCTGTATAACATTGGCATTGAAAGTTCAGCCATTTCATGAAAAGCCTGAAATATTTAGCTATTTCATGAAATGACTGAGTGAATTGGTCATTTCACGAAAGGGCTATTTTTTTTTAGCCATTTTATGAAATGGCTGATTCCACAGATTGACTGTAACATATATACATTCTTGCTTTTGTGTTAACACACTTATTTAGTATTTGAGATATATAAGTAATTCAAGTAGACAGTTCTTGGCTGATGCTTCCTCTTGTGTTTTACGCTCGACTTAACTTGAAGTGAGAGCCGTTAACGGTTTAATCTGTCTTAAGCATCAACATACTTCTCGGTGACCTTTTGTTGACTAAAGCAAACCCTATCATCTGCAATGTGCCTATTATGCTCACATCCGGATTAGTCTTGTCAGTCACTCCTATCAGGCAGGAGGTCCTTCAGGTAAGCACATGGATGGAATCAAAGTGTTTTGGATGTCTTTTACTTTATATTATTTTGTTTTGTTTCATTCGTTCAATACTAGAGGTCACTAACTTTTCCCTTTACATAGTTATACATGCATTTTTTACATTAATTTCCTCAGGAGTTGTTCATTTAATTCCTAGATGTTGTTTCCTCTATGTGGAAATTAGGCATTTAAGATAAAATGCCCCTATTCTTTCTGGCATTTACGATAAATATCCCCATTTTCACTCAACAACCTATTATAATGGTTTTTATTTATGCCATACAAGTCCAAACGCTCCTGGGATATGCATTGTCTTTTCTAATAGCAAGACTGAACGTAACATAAATCTTTTACAATAACCGCATACTTGTCTGCCAATGCAAATGTTCATAACATTAGGGGAAACCCTAATTCCGCGGAGACCTTTCTTATGCAAAAAATCCTTCGCGGTCTTCGACGCTTCCCTTCCCCTGACAAAAGGCTACCAATCACTTATTCTGCAAAATCTTGTTTAAGCAATACCACAACATTGCGAGGATTTACGTACCCGCGCTTTTTTCAAAACCATGTTTCTAGCTGCGTTTTTGGTCTTCTCAGAGTCAGTGAACTTGCAGTGACAACTTCAAATCATGAACAGGCACTTCTCCGCTGCGTTTTTTGGTCTTCTCAGAGTCAGTGAACTTGCAGTGACAACTTCAAGTCCTGAACAGGCGCTTCTCCGCCAGAAAGTTCAAGTACAAATCCATGGTTCAAAACCACATCTTTACACTTAACATCATACAAACATTCTCAGGGTCATATGACTACGGTGCCACTACAGTGCAATCCTTTAAAATCCTTATGTCCGGTAAAGGCTCTTTATTTTCAAGGTTGTCTGCTGCGGAATTGTTGATGAAAGGGGTTTGGGATGTCATGTTGGCCATACTTTGATAATGAAAATGTTGCTGCCCATTCTACTAATATTTTTTGTTTAAATAGATATTCACTGCAGCATTGGCTGACTTGTAAAGAAGTGTAAAAGAAGTGATTTATGCATATAAAAATTTAGACTGGATTCGTCAGATATATTGAGAAACATAATCAAGAAGGATGACCACATTGTTACAACCAGCAAATCATTGATCATGCCTACACAGGATGTTGATGTTTTATCGTAGTATGACATATTGTCGTTACCATGACAATATATCGAAGAGGACTGACAATAAAGTGTTACTTTGTGGTGATGTTAGTATCAATCATTAGCATTTAGCTAGAGGTTAAATTGTCAATTTTGACCTCTGTCATTTGAACTCTGGACGCTCTAGAGGTAAGACGTTACATTTATTGCCATACATGTTTGACTATGTGCCGACTGTACTAAAGGGATATATCATGTCGTATCGATTCCCACAAAACAATGTAGCAAAGGGTAGGTCGAATTTCTCCGCTAGCTCCAACTCTTTCTAAATATAGACCCCTGTTGTCATTCTAAATATAGACCTAAAATGGCCGCCACACATGCGCAGTCATTGTATATAAATAACTACAAAATGGCGTACTCTCTTGTGTCAATCCTTATATGCAAATGAGATACTATAAATAGTAACTAGGTCAACAAAATGGCCGCCGATTACGTCATCTTTGTTTGGGTCCAAACCGACCCATATACTACTATTGTTCACCCTTCATTACATTTTAAATGTTTTTACAGAGCACCATCTATTGCACGGGTTTAACTCATTTATTTGATAAGTTTTTGGGGCTTTCGCACAACTTGTTTTGTTTGATTTACTTCAAATGTTGTATACAGTTTGTTTTTTGTTGACCTGAGGTGAGCTATTGTGATTAATCACCGTCTGTTGTCCGTCTTTCCTAATTTGCTTCACATGAATGTTTAAGAAAAGGGGCCGGTGCTTACGATGACGTCAGCTGTCAATTAAGACTCCAAAAGTGACGAACCTGTAGTATTGAACACCAACGTCGTTATACAAGTTAAGACAGGACCGCCAAGTGGGTTGTAAATCTCCCATAAGATCCCTTTTCATTGTCTAAGAGGCAATTCTATGTGTTTCGACCAATGAATATGGCTTGAAGGAATCTTACAGAGGATCAGCAAAGAAACTTGTCAGTAATATTATTTGAAAATCAGACAGATACTTTCGTCGGAAATTGTTTTTAAATTGTTTACAAGCAATATCAGGTAAATTGCCCATTTTAATTTCTATTTGGTTGATGAAATGTTTTAATATTGGGTGTGGGGGGGGGGGGGGGGGGGGGCTGTCTTTCATTTCCCTGTCCACATCATCAACATCTGAAAATGTATACAAGAAGAAATATCATCAAGTATTAATCATTTGAAGGAAAAAGGTCAGCAGGGTTTTCTATTGAAAGGGCATTAATAACTATGACAAAAACATTAATTAAGACATCTTATCAATGCTTCCTGCACATTTTCATGAAATTTATTTCACCAGCAGTTTTAAAAGAGAAACGTCTAAATGGTACAGATGGATCATTGCAAGTGCAATCTTCCCAAGATTATTGGTGTTTTGCACGAAAATGTGGGTTAATTGCCAATTCATTTCTTTGTTAAATAAGATGCTTTTATAATTGCCATTATTTGAAACCGAAATCTCTAAATTATGCAGAATAATTCTCCTTCTTGCTGTTTATACCATCTGTTTGTAATCGATAACATTATGATTTAAGTTGTCACGAACATGCATGTGTAATGATTTATAATGATTAATGGGAAATATTAATCGATTTTTAATGATAACGACTACTATTCAAGTTTACCTCATTTCTTTAAAAATAAAGAAACGAGAAACTTAACTGCTTAAACAGTTTAACATGCATTTGGAGTTCAGGATAATATTACAAATATGTATGTTCCGTTTTAGAATAGTGTGTCTTTGTCTGCAATGGGAAGCTTTAAATCCGCCATTTTCTTGTCACGTAAAAGAGGGTTTTAATTCACATAAGGTGTCCTTTTATATACATCAAAACGAAAGCGTATTCAGATGAACACAATGTCTTTTTCAAAACGAGAGCGGATTAAAACAAACACAATTCGTTTTCAAAACCGAACACAATAACATATGATTAAATTAAACACAGTATATCACGTGCAATTACACTCCATCTTTACCATGTTGAAGGTTCTGTGTAAAAACAACTGTCGAAATAAATTTAACATTGTAAGAAGCGTTGATATGATGTCTTTAAGAGCAAACTAAATTAAAGTTTTGGTTTAGACAATATTTCAAAGTTAGTGCCCTTTCTATAGAACATTTTGCCGACCTTTCTCCTTCAAATGATTAATACTGGATGATATTTATTCTGGTATACATTTGCATTTATTGCCAATAACGAAATAAGAAACACAATCAAAACAATAGCAAGTCATGTTAAGGTCTATTTATTTAAATGAATTTGAATATATGTAATAGGGTTTATATACTTGAACTTGATACGACAATTTGATTAGAGGCAATATGTCTGAAAGACCAATGCCCTGACCAGAATGAACATGAATGTTCTCATGACACGTCTGAGAGTGACTGTAGGACTGTATGACTGCCAAACATAATGAGTGTGCAGCCCCTCCTTGTAATGCTTTGGATCTGGAAAGGACCAAGAAACGACACCACGGCAAACTGTTAAATTAGTGTGCAGCCCCTCCTTGTAATAGCTTTGGTTCTGGAATGGAACGACACATGGCAAAATGTTGAATTAGTGTGAAGCACTTCCTAGTAATAGCTGTGGTTCTGGAAAGGACCAAGGAACGACACAACGGCAAAATGTGTAATTAAGTTTGTGTTTTTATTTTTCGCACATGGAACAGGAGACGTTGCCTTATTTTCTGTCGACTCAGAGTATCAGCCTCTACAGTATTTATTATTCCCCTAATATGGACTGCCTTTGTACTTAATTGGCTGTTCTATAGCAAAGATTCAAATTGAGAACGCACAAAGACCCCATTGACGGTTAATCAACTGGCATACCGTTGTGGGGTCTGACCTTATCTGGACATTGCAGCCCATCAAGCGAGTCATGAAGTACTATGTACTGAGGATCTCTGATAGCAATTTCAGACATTGCATTGATGTCTGTAATTCACTCCACTGTTCTTGACAAGTTCGGTTGTTCATCCGACCACCCAAGTCCCATTTGCCACTCGCATCTGTGTTGACTTGACTTCTATCAGATATTGATCTTTCTGGAGGAATCTGCCATATGTTTCGATCATGTAACCACCAATTCAGAGAAAACATAAACTTAGAAGTAATTCAGACAACATTTTGTGAGTTCCATTCTAGATGGACTCCAATGTTGACGTAGATGGAGCTGAATAAGTCTCATTAACAACATTACATTTGGAATTCCAAATAGTTGCCACCGCCAGTTTTAAGTTTGACAAGCGTTCTACTGTCGGGTTAACTAGCCCGTTTCTTTTTTTTAGATCGGACCTGCCCCGTATGTATGTTATCGTTTGAACTGGGACAAGTTGTCATTATTCTTCTTGAATAATATTTTTATATGTCAAAGAATCATGCTTGTTGTTGTTATCCCTGCAATGTTTGGTTCTCGGTGAATTTGAACCCTTGTTTTATTATTTCCAAAAAACGTTTGTCAGTGGTTATTTTCTATTATACTTTCGCCCCCAACGGAAGTCATTTTCTTTTTGCAACAATACTTACATAATCAATTTGTCTACTGGTAATTCCAGTTTTGGGGCTTGATTTATTTCTCGTTATGATTAGCTGGACACTGAGCGGAGTAACCACCCGTGGGTAAGTTGTTGTAGTTATTTTTTCCCCCGGTTTGGAAGCTTTGGGATACAAAAATTGTTTCAGTCCGTCGGAAGTTTTCTACTGGTTCTATTATTAACATCCTGGTAACTTAGACATGTTACGCCGTGATATTACTGCAACACTGATAAAAGCTGCGTTAAACACCAAACAATCAATCAATTGTTGGTTACACCACGAGCCTTATTTTTGTACAAGGAGGGAAGTTCCATTGTATGACTTTCTGTTTTAAAATCAGTTAACAGATAATCCATTTGTTTCTTTTGTACTTTCTGGATTTCAGCACTGTCTCTAAACTGGCTCCAAAACCTCCATCCCCGGTCAGATGTTTATTAGAAAGTTCTATATTATCATGCTGTTCATATAAAAATGAATCAGACATTGCTACTTTACACTCGGATGAGATGGTGAAAAGCACCGTTCTCCTTATTTAGTTCAGGCATTTTGTAGACAAAAACATCGTTCACTTGTTGTGTAGCTTTAGCTTTGTCAGAATTATCTGATTCAAGGAAATGTAGAAACTTTCCTAGACTGTCGGGAATTTACATTTGAACCACATGTCCCCGTTTTGCAGCTCACTGACTAAATATATGTTAATGTTTCCCTTGTTTCAATGAAAGAGGCACTGTTCTAATGTTCAATGAGTGGGTCTGCAGAAGGGACCTTGTACTGTTCTACCTACAGAACTAGTCAAACATTGTCAGGTGCACACATCTTCATTTGCGGTGTAATTTGATCATGATCTTACAGCAATACTTTGTCGAAATCAAGTTCTCATGATAAATTTTCATAACATTTTTTCCATGGTAGATAATCGATTTTCAATGCGTTAACGTTTCTTAATTTCTTCTTTTTGTAAAAGCTAGACAGAGATGTGGTCGGATAATGTTTGTCCCGTCACTTGATAACATCTTATCTCCTCCATTCGGCATTACATCATGATCTGAATTAACATCCATACAAACTGTCTCTGGTATTGCTTTTTCCAGACGTTTCTCTACTGTTGTAGCGAAATGTAAAATACAACTTGATACTTCAGAGGTCCGAAACACCTTTGTCAAGGCGCCTCATTAGATGTGAAGCATTTGGGGCTAATTCTAAAAAGTTCGATACGTTTTGATTTGGCTTTATTTTTTTTAAATACGTCCTGTTAATACAGTTTGGTCTAGTCTGGTTTGAATGACGATCTAATATCATTTTTCTTCGGATTTGTATTTGTCGAGCCTGGATTAACTTACCTGGAATGTGTTTGTTTACCATATTAGAAAATGTGGCCCCAGGAGTAGGATTACCACATTGCATGTGCTGAATGTAATATATGTTGTTTAGTATGTTATTACAAGGACTTTTATGGCTTAATGCTATATAAGTGTAACTACATATTTTAAACATTCTATTTTTGTATGTCTTGTACATGTACTGTCTTGCAAGCATCTGTGTCTGATAGCAAAGGAAACATTGTGGCAAAAGAGAAAATTGCTCACAATGACAACTTTACCTTTTAGTCACAATGTTGAAAAATGTAATCGTCGGCTGCTGGGAAAAAAACTATATCAATATTATCTCCCACCTCTAAAAGAAAGATAAATGCCACTATGTCCATACTGTATATGCTCCTGGCAAATATAAAAAAACCTGCAAAGCCCCGTGTTTTGTTCTATATTGTCTCCACCAAAGAAATCCCTTTCCCTGGTACCTTCCATGAATAGCATGTTTAAACTACAACGTTTTCACTTAAACTGTAGCTGTCGCTCTCTACATATTCTCCTGGCAATTGACCCAACTACCCAGGGAACGTATGTAAAAGCCTACACTTTCCCCTAAAAAACTGCCAAGCCCTGTCTTTTCTATATTGTCTAGCCTAAAGAAACCCTTTTCTCGGGAAAACTTCCATGAATAGCATGTTTTAAACTATACACATTTCACATACACTGTAGCTGTTGCTTTCTAAATCTGACCTTAGCAGATTTCAGTTAAAAATAAACTTAAAAATAGGCTGGCAAATACATTAACCATGTGTTTAGTTTCAAATAGTATATACTCAAGAGAAATAATAATATGACGAGCAAAAACAGACAAATTAATGAGCCATGGACCGCTATCCAAAACATCATTAGAAGATGTAATATGTTGCCAATTTCTACAAGACATCTATTCTGGACGGAACATTTGAAACACTTTCAACGAATTTTAATAATTGCGTTCGTGTTTGTAAATGGACCAAATCCGGATCGTGGAGTTTATTGGACTTGCCTGGGACCGTTTGGCATTGAATCATGTGCATGCTCTGAGTAGACTATTCCATATTGGGAACTTTCGGCAAAGCTTTTTTTCGCGCTTTTAACGTCGAAACCGGCCGTTATTAGTATTTAGACGGGACATGAAGGATCTACGTCCAGAAAGCTTACAGGAAATAGTTACGGCAAGTGTTTATGCCCAACTTTCACGGTCAAAAATCAAGTGACGATTTAGACGATACGTATTTGTTAACATTTATCAAGCGTCTAAATGATCATGATCCAGTTCGTAGGTAAAACACCACAGGGGCAGTTGCAAGGAGTATGTCCCCAAGGGAGGTGCTGTAATAAGAACATGCAAACGAATTTCGCGATAAACAAATGCTGCCATTCTGAAGTTCAGTTCGCGAAAACCCATATTTATATTCATTCATAAAAAGTGCAACAAACATGATACAGTTTATTTAAACGTATTGCAAATCAAATAAATTCAAACAAATATTCAAAGTTCCCGTATCTAAGTTTTAATGTACTAACTTTATAAGTCTTACTGGCAAGATGTCTGACCGAGAAGAAATTGACATCTAGAATCTATCATATGACCAAATTCGGAGCAAATAAATCGAATACAATAACGATTAATAAAAATTCTCTGTAACCACTAACCAAACTTGGCCATTCATAGTCACTGAATGTTATGAAACTTTGTCAGATTTTAGGTTTTGGTTAAACATGGAAAATGATATTAGAAATTGTGTTTGTACCTTTGTTGCCATGAAAATAGGCGAATTAGCTTTTACATCTAATTGACTAATTACCTGTGTTTATCATATTCTGACAAACTGTGCTACTACACTTTTATCAGTATATATTAGGTATAGTTTAAGGCAATAGGAAGATCGGGATTTTAGTCCATTTTCTAACGCAAATATTTAACCTGCGCATCAATGATGAGATGAAATGAATACAATCTTGTTTAGAAATGTGCTCAGTACAAAAGTACGGCACTTTATTTACTCAATGCGCTATTCTTTTCATAAACAAATTCAACACCTTCTCATATACTGATAAAGCACAATGATGATGCAAATAACAGTTATATCTGCACCCGTCAAGCATAATATAGACTCAAGTGATATACTTTGCAATAGAAAACGAGTTATTTCCCCTACGTTTCACACCGCCACGATTCTAATTATTTTAACGAGTGCCTACATCGAAGCAGAATTAAGGTTCAAAGATTTAATATGCAACTCAAATATCAGTTGCCTATATATGTTATATGTAAGTCCCAAACCCCAGTATTCGCTCTGTCCAGATCCCAGTAAACTAGTGAAAAGTTAGGCTTTCGAGAGTGTTAACAAACTTCTCATTGTACTAGGTGACTGAAGAGTTGTACACAAACTTGATGAAATAATTTGCAAAGAACATGCCTCCTATTTTAAATATTTTACATGATATGGTTTAGTTTCTCTTTTAAATCATTTATAAACATATTACACCATCCTTTTTCACTGATGCTGTTATGATGTAATTAGCATCAGAGATGGGGAGGCTTTAGAGATTAACTTTGACTTTTTTAGACTTGACATGGTTTTCCTGTTGTATCGTGGTACTTTCTATTCATATTTAAAGCAAATTGACGGTTACTTTAAGCAGGGACTAGCGTATCTACGTCCCTGCTTACAGTGCTTGATTCTCTTTCTTATTCATGTCACACAAAATTAATTGATTCGGTATGATTGTTGTTGTTTTTGTAAATCATATCCAATGGGGGACACATTGTTAGACACTCATGACAAGTACACTGTGTTGACTTATAAAATTCCATATATAACATTCAAATGCCTCTACATTGCTGTGATGTTATCAAATTGGAATACCAGCAAATGAAAACAACCAGTTTTCAACCGAAAGTCAGATCGTTTTAGGTGGAATTATTGATGTTTATAACGACAAACAATAAAAAACGTTTTACAAGTATCTTGACATTTTCAACTTTGTCCGGATGGATTCTCTGAACGTCAATAACAACATCTGGTAGTGTGTGCGCGACAAAGAAAACACCGGAATAATCTTTACCATGATACACTACGAAATGACATTTAATTTTTCTTCAATTAAACCCTTTAATGTGAAGAGTACAAACAGAGTACTTAAAACAGTCAACTTATGGAAACCGAAAAATGAAGTTTGGTGAAAATAACAAATTTCTAGTTAAGAAATAGATGCTTACATTTTCCTTAGTTTCATTTGAAATTATATTGTGATCATTTGATATCATATTGAATGAAAGTATTCTCAATTATTGTAGGTGTGACTGTCCTTGAGAATGGTACACTTGTTTAATGTTGCTAGATTGAATAATGCATGCCTCTCAATCATGGAATTGGCACTACATATAAGGTGTGTACATTTCGTATATGCATGTTGTTCACTCGCAACATTTCCTGTAAAAAAGCTCTTTAAATATAAGAATGAAGTAGGTTGACACGGTCAATGTAGTGTAGGGCTTTGAAAGTGTTCAGTTATGTTTGAATTTTCATATTTATGCAAAGAAAAAGACTATATTTATCTTTGAGCTTGTATCAATTTTAAACACCAATAGTTGATGCCTTCTTGGCGCCCAGTGAAGCGGAAATAGAATTACGACTTACGAGCTGGTATCAATTTTAAACACCAATAGTTGATGCCTCGATGGCCCCTAGGGATGCGGAAATAGAATTGCGACTTACGAGCTGGTATCAAGATATGCTAACCAAAAATACTGGTATTTTACTCACGTATACTTTTCTTTAAGGATGACTTCAAACATATTGGATAGCCTGTCCCACTTTCTGCACATTGCTTTATCAATAATAATTGAGCCATGCCGCGAGAAAAAAACCATCAATATGGCCTCTGCGTTATGTATCGACCCAGATCAGCCTGCGCAGTCCGCGAAAACTGATCCGGGCAGACACATTCCGTCTCAGGGGGATAGGGGTATAAAGTAATGATTCCTGGAACAGAGCATCCACAGGAGGCAAAAAGTGTCCATCTGGGTAAGCCTGCGCGGCATGCTTAGGCTGATCCGGGTCGATACTTTACGCAGAGTCCACAATGTTTGTTTTCTCGCGGGACGGCTTAAATATTAGTGCTTTCTTCCTTGTCACTCAGGATGCGGCGAAGTCATGACTTCTGGTGTATCGATGGCGGGTCTTACTGGTAATTTACACAGGAAACGCCTTGATATGACTGTTATAGTGTTAAAGTGGTGCATTACACCATTCAAACCAACACTCTTCAGTATACATGTCTGTTTACACATTTATCGTATCATATTTGTATACCGTAATTATTTACTATACAGACAGGTGTTTGTATTAGAAAACCTCGTTGATGCTTGATATGAAAGCAAGGTCAATGCTATTAACATCATAAACCCTTCCCAACATACAACAACAGTGCATTAGAGGACATTGAATAGACAAAAGCAATACTATGCCAACAAATATATATGAAATGCACAGTTTATTTAAAATCATTGTGGCAAAAGGATGAACTGCTCACTGTAAACAATTATTTCAATACGCAAACACGTGCGTCTTTCGTTCTCGGTACTCGCTGTGATTTGCACATGTCGATATCACCTTTCGTAATAATTATGTCTCCCCTTCTCCGAAAGGGTTTGTAGTTATTCTTATTCTTATTCTTATTATTATTCTTCTTCTTCTTCTAAACTTTTGTTTGTCCAGAGCAGAACTCGGAAACTACTTGAAGTAATTGATTGAAACTTGGAACATAGATAGATGGCAATGTGAAGTTGTGCACCTTGCAAGAATTATAACTCTGGGCCACTTTGTTGCAAAGTTATCTGCCCTTGTTCAATATTTTAATAGTGTAAACTTTGTCCAGAGCAGAACTCAGAAACTACTTGAAGGAATTTATTGAAACTTGGAACATAGATAGATGGCAATGTGAAGTTGTGCACCTTGCCATAATTATGAGTTATCTCCCCCTTGTTCAATATTTTAAAAGTGTAAACTTTGTTTAGAGCAGAACTCAGAAACTACTTGAAGGAATTTATTGAAACTTGGAATACAGTTAGATGGCAATGTGAAGTTGTGCACCTTGCAAGAATTATGAGTTATCTCCCCCTTGTTCAATATTTTAATAGTGTAAACTTTGTCCAGAGCAGAACTCAGAAACTACTTGAAGGAATTTATTGAAACTTGGAACATAGATAGATGGCAATGTGAAGTTGTGCACCTTGTAATAATTATGAGTTATCTCCCCCTTGTTCAATATTTTAATAGTGTAAACTTTGTCCAGAGCAGAACTCAGAAACTACTTGAAGGAATTTATTGAAACTTGGAACATAGATAGATTGCAATGTGAAGTTGTGCACCTTGCAATAATTATGAGTTATCTCCCCTTGTTCAATATTTTAATAGTGTAAACTTTCTCCAGAGCAGAACTAAGAAAGTACTTAAAGGAATTTATTGAAACTTGGAATATAGACAGATGGCAATGTGAAGTTGTGCACCTTGCAAGAATTATAACTCTGGGCTACTTCGTTGCAAAGTTATCTCCCCTTGTTCAATATTTTAATAGTCATTGACAAACTGCAATGGGGAGACATATGTTTTTTCATAAAAACAACCTTTCTAGTTCAAGTTGAAGGCCCAATAAATCATATTGCACAAGCAATGTTGAATAATTAGCGAAACAGGAATGACAATACTTTGTTTTGAACAACAACAATATCCTATACCGAACTGCAAACAGGAGCTTTATTGATACATTTAATTGATTTTAGTTTGAACAGTATTTCACATACATCACTGCACTTTTGCGCATTTATCCATAATCAAGGGTACACTAACCAATAATAGGCTACAAGTACGAGATGTGGCTTGCCAATGGGTTGTATGTTAAGATGACTGCGGTCAGGATTTGTTCAAAATCGATTTGATTTTAAGTTAATAATCTTATTTATGATTTTACATTTATAAACACTTATTTATGATTTTACATTTATAAACACTTATTCATGATTTCTCGTTAAAGAGACGAGTTATACACTAGGAAATGTGCCTTGACCAATGGCACTGCACCATGACCATCGCGAGCGATGATCGAGCCACGGCCGCCCGGTTCCGACTCCAACATGATAACAACAGTGGATTCCACACAAATGTTGAACAACCATGTTTTATATAAGTATGCATTATATGCATATCTTTAACCGTAGCTGTCATGTAACTTGAAACGCAATAGCTCAGTCGAAAACGACGAAGGCTTTCAACCAAGCATTCGTGAGTTCGAGGCCCGATTCAGCCATTAGTTCTTTCCGATGATCAACAAGAGTAATGTTTGTCTTCCAATGCTATTTATTTGGATACACAGTCCATTGCTTTGTTTGAAATACTGGTTGGACAAAGTCAAGAAACTATTGTTAATGTATCGGAATACATCTGCATTTGGTAAAAGGTCAATTTGATTAAGGGGCTTTGTGTGTGTACCTTTTTTGTTATTTCTTTATGCGGGGAAGGGGATCTCATAGTTTTCACTACGGTGATAAGCATTGTGAATAGATAAAGACATGTTTTTACGGATTTTGGTGGAGTCGGGATACGCTCTGGTCCTTCGATAATAGTTGGAATTCCGTCTATAGACGATATCAAAAAATGAATACATTTATTTTTTTTCAGAATCTATTTCGATTATAATTTCATATGCTAATAGAAAGGTATAAACGATTGAAACGAGTAGTAAAGTCTTTGTTTCTATGTAAATATTTTTACACAAATTATTGTAGATGTCACTTAATGTAGAGCAAGACAGACTGAACTTCATCGAAAATTCATTTAAAGACGTTCGGTCCTTATCGTGGAAAATAAATCTTGAAATGATAACGCGCCAAGTCAGTGACGTTATTAAAAGATCAATGGCGTTAGCTCAATCCGAGGCCTCTTGGAAAGAAAGTAGCTCATGCAAGAGGAGGGAGATATCACGTGGCGTCAACAGTGGATTACTGTGCACCACATCACGCAACAGAGAACTCCATATTAACTCGTAGTTTTGGTGTATGACAGGAGAATATTTTTACGTCAGAATAAATAGTGTATTTAAATCGACGTACATCATTCTATATTATTTCTATATTCGACAGTCGAAATTCGTCAAGACTTTGCTTGCATTTTCAAAACATGAAAATAAACAGTGGCATTTCAACAGGCGTCAAATGTCAACTTCATCATAGCGTGAGTATAAACTGTCTACGTTTCATTCTTCAGATCATTATTTTGATAATGAAACCATTATCCATTTGTATTTAAACTGTATTGATTATAAAAAAAAGAAATATACATACTACGAGAAAGGCAACAATTGTATCAATATAAACAAGAATATAAACTGTATAATAAAAGCGATAGATGCACAAACCAGTATGTCAATGTATGTGTGTGTGTGGGACATATAAACCGTTCAACAGGTAGCATGACGTACGAGACTTTGTAACGAAATCAGTCATATATCCCGGCATGCACGACTTTAAACTCCATTGGAGAACAATGCAGACCTGGATTATCATGCACATTCGTGCATTGTAATATTGACTTACACTGTACGCCACCCGTCTGTACGTAAGAAAGACCTACCATGTATGCGTCGTTAAAGACAATAAAGGTGATAAGGGTTCAGGAAGTATATATAAAGAGTTTATTTTGACTTTTGATACGTGAACTATGACCCCGAGTGATAATTACGCACGTGTAAGAAACGAGTGCTTCCGCTATGATCGGGTATAATTACGAGGGTATCTAATTATCGTATTAAACGTTCGATGGCATATACTTTATATATTACATATATACAGGCGATGAAAAAATATATATGTAATTGGTCGTGGATGACTTTATAAAGTGATAAAAGTATCTGAGCTTTGCCGCATTCATGACGCAAATGTGCATCGTGACGTAGTTGGTGATGTTATATACGTGACGGCATTCCATATCATCCGGACAACTGTTACATCCCATTGGAATTTGTTCTCATTAGGAAATTATGTTTTTTTTTCTCGGATATGTCTTTGAATTTACATAGTATATGTAATATATCAGGAACGTTCATAGTTCACTAGGCAACAAATATAAGATTAATAACAATTTACATTATATTTCTAATCAGAGAACTAGACAAGGAGGAGTAAATATGTATTTGTTCCATGATATCTCTCTTAGCACTCATTAAAACCTATCTTGTCGGTACTCAAAATGAATCAACTCAGGAAGACGATACTTTTAAGTACCCTCAACATAGGTTTTGGAAGTCAAATAAGGATTTTAGGGCATGAAACAAGCTCCTTATCTAGAGCTCTGAGGTTTTTCTTCTTTCTAATCCGTATCGTTTGGCGGCTGGTTTATTTGTTCCTATTCTGCAGCTGAAATAGATAACAAATAAAAGAAATTATTATCATAATATTGGTCATCGAGTTTGTTGTTTGTTTGTTTGTTTTAATGGTATTTAACGACACTTTAAACAGTCTTTCAGTTATATTACGCCGTTTCTTGGGTAATTTACCTGTACTAACGGAACGTCATGGCGATCAAGTCTTGGCTATTATAAGACCGGATATATATCACTGGTCTCTCGCTACTAAAGAGAATGTAAGACACCTGATCTCTCGCTATTAAAGAGAATGTAAGACACCTCTCCATGTTATCGATCGTAAAGGAAATTGCGATCTGAGATCTAAATATCATCGCCGTCCGCCATCTTGTTTTTAAATTAACAAGCAAGCATTTGTAAAAATGGCTGAGATCGTAACTTACTGTAATCGAAGTAAACTTTGTTTATTTTACATCTAGACACAAATATGAAGAGTCACTATACATGACTGTATAACTATTGAATAGAGTTGAAAACGTTGATTTCATCTCCTGCAGAGGCGTCAGAAAACGTTTGTAAGTGCAAAAGGGTTGATTCGCGCTCGATGAAATGCACAACTCACCTTCCAAAACAAAATGACAGCTACTATTGTGGCAAGCACCAGTAGAGCGACGAGGGCGCCTATGACTGTCTTTGCCATCACGGGATCGGCGCACTCTTTGGAGCTGGCAGCGGCTGAAACAAACAATTAGAAAGTCTGGAACAGGTCATGTGAAAATTGACCTTCAGGGGTGTGTGGTATTTTGAGACCAGCGAAGATCACTGATCGTATTAACATCCTTGATACCTCGTGGGAATGATTGTCCCGAGAAATCAACGATACAATATGATATTTGATAGGAATGAGGTGGGGCGGGAATTTGAAAAAAGCGAAGAACACTCGTATATTCTGGTCCATCCACAATTTTGAATACAGCGTTCACTTCCTCTTATAGTGATACTATTTGCTGCGACAACCGATATTCCCCTTCCAGAACATCAGCGCTAACAGTTGTTTTTCCTAGTTATACTATTTTTAGTAACAGTGATAAGGTGGTAAGTAAATCTATACATTCATTCGAATTCCTCTCTAATTTGGAGAAATCAATCGAAAGAAGTTATTCTATTTTAAGCAACAGTTTTAATTTTAGTAACAACATATGCATTCTTTCGGTATCTTGCTTACTTTTGATTATAACGATCTTTTAATAGATCACTCGGGATTTTGCAATCCGTTTTTTAAGAAACAGTTTTAGTTACAATTGATACATACATTGTTCGTCATCCTTAATTTCAATTTCAGCGACTATTTCCTCGGCTTCTACGTCATCAACTAGTTCTCTTTTCTTTCTGACGTCATCGTCATCAGTGCTGTTACTGTTGGTTATTTGATTGGCACAGGACTATTGAAAACACATAAAATTCAAGAGAAAATGGCAAACACAAACAACATACCATACACATATTAGGCATTTGTTTTGACAAATATCGAATAGTAACGTTTGAGATTGTGTTTTTAACACGGCTTTTAACATGTTTTGTTAAGTTGCGTTACCCGGGTAAGTTAACCTATCCTGACATCAATGAGGCAACAGATCCAATGCATCCATTTGCTAGATCTCTCGTATGACTAGGTCAGCATCGAATCCAGGAAATCCCACTCCAAAGGCGGACCCTCCGATTCAATTCGTTAACAAAGTCGGATAATGGTTAATAAGTGTACTGTCTCCGTAATATAACTGGCACAGTGTTTAAATCGCCTAGAACTGTAATAGATCAGAACAAATGACGCGAGAAAACCAACATTGTTGACTCTGTGTATAGTATGGACCCGGATCTGCCTAAGCATGCCGCGCATGCTAATCCGGATAGACACTTTTCGACTCCTGTGGATTTTCTGTTTCAGGAATCATAAATCTGTACGTCTATCCCCCTTAGACGGAATGTGTCGGTCCGGATTAGCATGCGCGGATTGCGCAGGCTGATCTGTATCGATACATTACGCAGAAGCCATACTCTTGGTTTTCTCGCGGGAAGGCTCAAATTTAAAACTCACGTCTTTGCATTTGGAGTACGGATACAGCTGTGTATTGGTACAGGTCTTCACCAAGCATTTCATCCAGATACTCTTGCTCTCTGTTATCCATCGGAAGGCTTTAAACCCCCCGCTTACTGCGCAGAACGTGGGAGCTGTGGTGTCACTGGTTGAGTCAGACCTGAACGCGTGTTGCTGTTTTCCGGCTTTGCCGATCACTGATGAATCCGGGCATCTGTTATAACAAGTCAATAATTATCGTTTGATTTATTGGTTATAAACACAGTTTTAAAGCCCGTTATATTTTTGTCAAAGAACTCCGTTTAACTGACCATGCATTTCTTGTCTTTTTCGAACCAGATTTTCACTTCCCAATTAAGCGAGTATTTGTTTGTTTACATTGTGTTTAACGCCGCTTTTAATGTTTCAGATATATCACGGAGTTTGCTTGGTAGGTTACCAGTAATACTGGTCCATTGGCGAATCATTCGTATTGCTATAACCGCAATCCTGGGCGTTAAGGAGGGTCAGTTATTACTTCCATATTTAAGGTCCTTTGTATGACCAGGTCGGGGATCGAACCGGCAAATTCCCGCATCCGAGTCGGATCCTCTTCCTCAGCACCACATATGCGGTCTCTTAGGTAACATGTTACCATAACACTTAAAAGTGACGGGCCCACCGGTTGAGGACGAACGATGCTAGTCCCAATTACATTTGTCAATCATTTTTATGAACTAATGAACTACTTGATTAATATTCATCAATATAACTGATTGAGCTCTCGCGCTTTGACATGTCAATGACTTAAAAAGGTGTTTGTTACATACAACATCTCATGATGTGCCAGCAAGACCATCTCCATGCTGATTGCACAGACCTCACATAATCTGTCATAGATATTTCCTATGCTTTCTATACCAGCACAATGGTAATTGGATGAAGGTTATAGGCATTTCTGTATGTTGGTTACTCACTTTTATATCACGGTTTTGCATTTATAGGGAACGGTGAAGACATAACAAAATGGCAAATTTCTGACAGTCATATCTTCCGAGAATACGGACGAGAGATCAATGGCGCATACGTAGTTGATATAATCAATGAGTTTGACATTGCCGAGAGTGTTTATGTACCGCACACGAAGTTACCCGATGTTATATCACTGAACAGGCATCTTCTAAGTATAATTTGTTTTGCTAGATATATTCAATCTTTAAACAAAAAATTGGCTCTGTTCAGTGCTACTTTGGCCATGTTTGAAATGACGACAGCCGTTATTTGTAACACGAATTGTAGCTGACTATAAGCTCTTCAAATCCAAAACAAACGCAAGAATAGCCCCTAACCGTGTTTATTAATTGGGATTTATGTACAACTCGGAACCAGTCCCTCAAGATTTAGGTGTCGGATAAGCTTGCAAGAATACTTCTACTTTTTACCAGGAAAGACATAATACTTAAAACACAATTCACAGTAATGATATCAGATGTCTTAGATTTGTATATTATTACTCGGTCAAGTATGAGGAAGTCGCCGTACAACATTTGTCAAAGCAATTTACACACCAGATATATGATATCTGCGGCTTAATGCGGCTAATTCAAATTATCATGCGTTTCCTGGCTTTCTCATACCAGTACTCAACTTGCTGGGTTTTTTCCCACACAAAATGTTACCCATAGGTGAAAGACGAATGATGCATTTCACAGTGACAAACGTCGGAAAATGTTGGCCGAGCTGGGATTCGAAAGGACAACCCCTGGATCGACAGCCCGCGTCGCCGAGCCCCGGTGATGTTTGAAGTGTGATCTAGTATATCGAGCACGTGTTTTTGTATAAAATGACTTGTTTGCATTCAGTCGTGGTCGAGGGACTTTACGACGGGGACCACATGGACAACAGGTCGAACGCTCAATGTGGTATCATTATGTTAATATACGTTGTGTATGACGTATTCTCCACAACAGAGTGCCGTTTAATAAGTCTAATTCACAATTCAGACATTAAATAGAAGGAACGTTTTTTGTGTTTCACAATTCGTTTATTAAAACGGAAATTTAGAGAACTAAAATATATCTGTATGCCGAATCCGGAAGCTAACCTGTATATTTGTAATCTCCGCAGATGATTTACACACATCAAATACATGATTCCCACCTTTCATGACGCATACCTTGAGCTTGGTGTGAGTATTTGTCTGTTTTCGCGTGTCTACGTATTGTATATTCACCTAAGGCTACATCAACAGGTAGTAATAGTAATTCATCTAGGGCACGCCGTGATATAACTTAAATAACCATACCGAGGGCTTTAAACGGTTGTATGTAAAATTGGTATTTTTTTACCAAGGTTAATCACCTCGCCATGAAGTCTTTATAAACGTTAAATCATTTGTTTCTTGGTAAACAATGGAAATTTAGGTGCCATTGCTCGTTCTGAGCAATGGCACCTAAATTTGCATTGTTTACAAACGGTTCAAAATTTCCCCTAAACCAGGGTTTTCAAAATAGGTTTTTAGCAACAGCCGTTTCACGCCAAGCCCTCGATACGTGAGCCAGTGCAAGCGAGGATATACATGTTTACCTTAGTGAACAGCATAGCTCCAGCTTTACACTGTTTGCATATTACTGACACAAGCCTGTTAACGTGCGTTGATTCTGATAGGACTTATCATGTAGACAAGATGATCTGAATCTACACTGTTTATGTATGAGACGTTCAACACTAACTTTATGGCCTGTGCGTAATGTATCGCCCCAGATCAGCCTGCACATTCCGTCTGAGGGGGATAGAGGTATAGATCCGGGTCGTTACTTTACGCAGTGCCCACAATGTTGGTTTTCCCGTGGAACGGCTCATATATCAATGTCACGTGCTATCATGGACTGGTTCATTTAGTGGACTTACCCATCCGAATCGATGACCGAGATGGTGAAGTTTTGTTTGTTTGCTCCAGTATCTTGGATGAAATTCACGTTGTTAGATATTTGGCATGAAAACACATATATACCATATGGATCGGCATTCGCTGAAAAATACATAGGATATATTAGATTACCTTTGAAGTTACAAAATGTAGGTGATTGACAGTATGAATATGGAATAAGATATATCTTTCAACAAATGTTATATTCACACTCTCCGTAACTGCTTTAAGTTAAATGTTAAATTGTCTTTATTTGGTATAAGCTAGTTTTGAGTTTTGCTAAAATCAGGGGATTTAAAGTTATTTCGGATTATTATGTGTTGTTCACGTTTACATTTGTTTATGTTTATGTATGTAAATGATGCGATACGTGTATTTGTATAAGTCAAGTACAATTTATCTATCTATCTGTTTTAGGTTGCAGTAATGCTCTCTCTCCCAGTTTGTATTTAACTACAAGTACAGCTACCCACAACATATATTTACTGTTATTACATGAAGAATATATCTTTAAATACAGAAAGTCTGTCTGTTATATTTGCTCTTGACAATCTGCATGTATTTTCGCCGTAAAAAGAGGCCAACATATAAACTTAATATTTGACCCGCTGTATGTGAATTTAACCAGCATTTGTATGTACATGTATTTCATCTAAAATTGCGAACAATTTAGACATTCGAGCAGTATTATCTTAATCCATCGTGTTTGCTTTTTATGTATTCCTACTTGCCTAAGACGAGTCCATACAGGTTGATTATACCGGTTATTGAGTCCTTGAAACAAGGGTTAGAAAGTATTTAAAACAATACAACACATGAAGAAAAATATAATTTAAATGACAGGTATAACCATACTTGAAATTGGAAAAACTCGACTTCAGTTTTATTTATATTTATGTAATACAAACAAGTCAATGAATGGAGATTTTGTTCAAATTACGCCAAATACATCTGCGGTCTGGCCAAATAGTCCCTTAAGAAAACTTTGTTTCTGTAGATTTGAGAGTATATCATCAGTGTCATTTTGGATCAAGTCGGGTCCGGACAAAACCGGTATTTCATATTCACTACTTTCACTTTCAAACGAGGTCAAAATACTAAATATGATCAAATCAATCAATTCCAGTGCATCCTTAGCACATTTATAATGAATTTAAACTCAATGTCATACATTCAAGGCATTCTAGTGACGGTATACACTCATGTCTACCCTCATTTTTTGTTAACTGTTAATTAATCCTTTTTTCTTTTTGACACTTAAATGCAAATTGCTAAATATATATCCTCTCTCTCTCATCACTTGTTTGCCTAGATTTGTCGCGATGGGATAAGGGTTAACATAATTACCTTCGTATTTGGTTCCTCGAGTGTAACACAACCTGGGGAATATCCACCTTCCGAGTATAACTTCCGTCGCTGGAGAAAATTTTTCCTCGGAAGACCTCACTGACTGACTCGAAAAATAGAATTTAAGGGATCTATCCGCTCTAGTTGCCACCGTCGATGAGGCGATATCTCTGTTAAATATAGGTCAAAGATGAGCAAATGTTTGTTTATATTTTCATAACGTTGAAATGGCAATAAATAAATAAATAACTAAGTAAATATAGCATGACTAGCAAAGATGAGGGTGGTTGCTCTGTACAGTATATGTCAAATATAAACAACTCTTTTTTAATTTCCACTCCATGAAGATGGTCCACGGCATTTTGTACGCAATCGGACTGGGCTAAAACAGATTTTCCAAATACACTGTTTTCACAAGGTCAACAAGCAAAGAAATATGATCAAATAAAACTGTTCCTGTTCATTGCATTTATACTCATGCTTGCAGTCTGGTTAAAGTAAACACTAATTTCCAGGTAAACGCAGGTTTTTTTAAGACGTGTTTGGCTGTAGATTTGCATATTAGCTGATAAATTTGGTGAACGTTCTTTAACGCTTTCCCTCATATCGACGCTTAATGACGTCTCTGCAGCAGACGGCTTTTTGAAAACATTTTGACGAAAGAAGAAATTGCTCAAAACCAGCAATTTCACCTTTTGTCAGAATGTTTTCCACTTTTAGTCATAGGATCCATTCAATTATAGAGATTTTTTTATTTTTTGACGAAATATGTTCAAAGTCGTCTGCTGCAGAATTGTCGTATGAGCGAAAGGGTAAATTAATATAACATGCACCTTAACCGCAAAAGTGGTGTAGTGATAGAGCATTTGGCTCGGGTATGGTAGGTCGCGGGTTCGATCACCGGTCGGATCTAATTAAAATCCTTTGTTATGGTAGTATGGTTTTCCCACGTTCTCAACTTTGACTCATCTGATGAGACTGTAATCCACAATGGTTAATTGATGACAATTTAGATGATATACACGATTACACTTTATTTTAATAAATTTACAATTCAGACATTAAAAACTCCATTTGTGTTACTGTGATATAACATTTAGAACTCAGTAAAAGTTTAAGTAAAATTTGATAAAGAGGAATGCAACTTAAAACTATCACAAAAAGTTTATTGTATATAGTGTATTTTGGGCCGGAGGCCTTTATTACATTAAATAAATATCTTGAATCTTGTGATGTTAGTATAACGACTAAGGCGCTGTTATTAAGATAAATGGACCAGTGGTACTGGTAACTAAATTAGGAAGCGCCGTCTTATAACTAAAATATTGCTGAACGAGCCGTAAAACACCTTCCTGACAAACTAAACACACCTACCCCCTTCTTTTCCCAGGAAAGCATTCGGTTTTGTTATTTAACTAGCTTATTAAACTAAAGTTTAATCATTGAATAAAGTTGAAAACATTGTGACAACAGGAAAATTCTCTATAAAGAACAATGTCTGCTTTTTTCACTGTGTTTTTAAAAAATATATATGATACAGAGGCGTACGAAAGCGACTGTAAATGGGAAAGGGTGAATATGTAGACTGTCGGGACGGGTTAATAAGTGCGATGGTTCCACGCTATAACTTAAAACAGCGCGAAGATCTAATAACGCACTTATTTTCCCGGACCGCATCATACCAAAGTATTCAAATTAGTTATCTCTCATTGGTGCTCAGTATAAACGGGTTATCATAACGACTCAGTCGTAGGTTTCTGGGGAAAATGGACCATTAACATTGGTAATTTACCCAGAAAACGCTGTGATATAGCTGAAAACTGATTGAGGGCGGCGTTAAGCAACCTACAAACAAATAAACAAACTTACAAACAAATACACTTACTTGACATTGTGAGTAACATTCAGGTATTCAGGCAGGTCGCGTAAATAGCATTTACCGAATTGGATACGGTACCCATCATACTGCACGTCAAACGTATCGTTAGCCTTATAGAGCGCTAATGCATAACTGTATGTTTGCTGAAGACAAAGGGATAACTTATAATACATAGTTAACAGATGTACACTAGTTCAGTACCTCCTCTGGTGGCCAAATAGAAACATAGAACAAAGACACTGCTTTGGTTTTAAACGTGCCAAACGTTTAAAACCAATGCAGTGTTTTTTTTCTGTTTAACTTTATATATATTCTATAGCGATAAACAATCAAAGCGCCATTGTTTTTTAATGCCAGACGTACTAACTAGGTTTGTGTTGAGTTTAAGAGATAATAATGAAACAATAAGTCACCGGTGAAAAGTCGTACGTGACACAATTAGCTTTTGTAAACACTTTTAACCCCGAATTCCCGAAAGTAGACGTTTCTATGTTCTAAATCGGGCGAGTTTTGGAATGTTTTGATAACTATAAGATAACAATGTTAATTTCAAATGAGACAGCTCGTTACAAGCTTTCTCACCTGAATCTTTACTTTTTGAAATAACTTCAATTTTGCCACAGGTGCATAAAGTGTTAAGGTCGTATTTAACGATTTTTTTGTAATTCTTATTGTCAATGATATATAAATAAATCAATTCATATAGCTATGTATTACCAGGCATTCTCGCATCAGTACCTTGAACATCCTAAGCAATAACATAGCTAATGAATGAGTGAATGAATGAGGGTTTAAGGCCCGTCGACATCAAAGGTCAGTTTGGGCGCTTAAACCAAAACATTGACAACTTTTAATATTAATAAATAACATTTTGAAATTTAAACTTTAACAATAAGACACATACGTTAAACATAATGTATGTTATATATCATAGAGATAAAATATCAGAGTTAATGTAAGACATATGAGAAGCAAAAGGGAAACTTTGAAAACTTTGAAAACCTGGTCACGAGTTGGTGCCATATAAACACACTCACTAAGAATGTGCTGTAGAGAAAGGTTTGTAATATATGGGACACACTATGGAGCCTCCCCTCGGTCACTAATAAATAAGAGAGCCGTCCCGACATTGTGGACTCTGCGTAAAGTATCGACCCGGATCAGCCTAAGCATGCTGCGCAGACTTTCCCAGATAGACACTTTTCGTCTCCTGTTGATTTTCTGTTTCAGGAATCGTTACTCTATAGCTCTATCCCCCTGAAACGGAATATGTCGGCCCGGATCAGTCTGCGGGGACTGCGCAGGTTGATCTGGTTCAATACATAACGTAGTGACCCTCATGATGTGGTTTTTTTCGCGGGACGGCTCATTAGTGATGTTCCAACACATCACATCTTAGTGCTGAAACGTCCGGGAATAAGTATTGCCGTTATTTCATCGCCGTTAGGATAGAGGGCAGCACAGGAATAGTGTAGTAATTTACCATGGAAACGCATTAGTTTAACTGTTTAACGTAGGCATCCTGAGGAAAACACAACTTCAAGCTACATAATGAAAAAACAAAAACTCACCGATGCTGAGTCATAAGTAACGCAATTTGGAGATGAGATACCTCCAACTGAACCGGTCAAATTCATCCACGTGCCGTTAGAAGGCATTATCGTAAAACCTTGACAAAAGGCGTTTGCAGTCGCTGATATGCCTGCACCATGTGGCACGGCACTTGCCGTCACGAATGTGTTATAGTCTATGAAGGATGCTGTATCCGCATCGAAGTTTTTGAACGAGACAATATAATTGCCAGTTCCAGAATCAAGTTGACAGTAGGATGAGGCTGAAAATATGGTTAGATCGGCCGATATTATTCAGAAAGCGTCGTAAGGGTTTAAAGGTAACAGGTTGAAGTGTAATAGAAGGCTTAGTGGTTACTATGCCCAAATACACCATCAACACATTGCATACGTGATACCACAACATTAAATAGCTTCGTCGTTTCTTAATTCAACAATGGTGTAGCCTAGTGAACCATGTACTCTTTAATAAAAGGCTGAGCTTCAGTGGTTACTATTTTCAATTACACCATCAACACATTACATAAGTGATTCAACAACATTAAATAGCTTCGTCGTTTCTTAATTCAACAATGTTGAAGTCTAGTGAACCATGTACTCGTTAATATCAGGCTGAAATAGAACGTCAAACATATCATAAACACATACATACTCCCACAATATCACAAAATAAAATACAGCCTTTAACATAGGCAACTTGCGGATCGAATCTCAACGAGACACCCCAGCCTATATATAGCATTTTGAAACATCTGAGCTACACATTCAGGCTGTTGAAAATACATCCAGTCTATAAATCAAGAAAACTTTACTTTCGCCGAGATTTTGATAATAATATGTATTGTTAGCGCGAAGTCATGAGTGTTGGCTGACCACTGATTCCTGGTATTGAACAAGATCATTGATCGCATTCTTAGGAAAACATGTTTACGTCCATATCACTCGAATATATTTTTATTTCATTTCAATTTAAAATTCACGTACATAAGTTGAAGGGAGGTCGTCGCCGTCAAGCTTTTTGTTAGTCGGAAATAAATAGACTCGGTACAGCCGCGAATGATTCATGCAGATGTTCCGTCGACATTGCATGCGAATTGCCATGTGCAAAAACAACACGGTAGATTAAAATTCCATATTTAATCAGGTCAAATACGGTACGAAATGTCGAAATTAGATATCACTTAAATATGAAAAGAAGTCGTTGAAATATAATATCAAGTCATCCAAGATGCGAAAGTCCTTTCGACGCTATTCATTAACGTGTAAGTTGTGTTATTTCGTTATAGAAAATATAGAACTTTGCATATATAAGCCGTTCCACAAGAAAAGCCAACAGTATGGACTCTGCGTAACGTATATATCGAGGTTAGCCTGCTCAGTCCGCGCAGGCTAATCCGGGCCGATACATTCCGTCTCAGGAGGATAGAGGTATAGAATAATGATTCCTGAAACAGTAAATGCACAGGAGGGGAAAAGTGTTTGTCCGGGAGAGCCGCAGAGTCCACAATGTTTGTTTTCTCGTGGAAAGACTCATATTCTATTTATTACGCTTATTAAGTTATACTTTGTAGATAATAAAGGGAAAATACGATGCAGTAGCCGCTCCTCGGTTTGAATTGATTGTTCTCGCAGGGTAGGGAAAATATAACATCTGTTCCCACGCCCCAAGAAGTATAATACAACCGGTGTGTTTCTTATCATATAAATGTATTATCTAGAACAAATGATACAATATAAAATGCAACGAACAAACGTTTACGAAAATACCGTGTCTATCATGGACCAAATGATCTATTCAGAGTCCTCGGTCAACTAATAACCACAATTTACATGTACGCCATACGTCTGTCTTCCCATGACATAGTGTCCTTGTAATATGAGTGTATGCAATCTAGATCGGTAAACAGACATTTATGAAATGCCCAACATGACCGTATTACATTCCCGTGTGTTAGATACATTAAAAATGGTGATTTCGCTTGAACGAAACTTTCAAATGCTGTTAACTCTGATTGAACATTTTCTTCAATCTACAATGGTAAACGGTGGATTTGAAAAGCCAAACTTGACTGTTATTACATATAGGGTATATGTTGGCGACGGGGGTTTCGGAGAATATAAGAGAAATATATTTACTTAAACATTTAGTTTCAATAGTGCTTGGTAGATACATGTATATACATATGTTTGTACATGTATACATGTTTATAAAAATATATCAATATCAATTTCATAAATGTTATTTAAAATGGTTTCTTTTCTCTGATATCCGAGTGGAATTGATCGATACATGTACGTCCTATATCGCAATGTCCGTATCTTTTTAAATTTACACAGAAAACTATGAATAAACTAGCTATTCAATATATATTTGGAAACACACGTAGAGATCGTAAAATATAACCACTATTCCTCACACGTTTAACATGCATATAATCATAGTTATAAACGAAATTGTGCATTCTCTATGTATAATAGTAAACGAGATTAACATTAAATCAAACAATAGATAAATACCATCACATGTATTTTGGGGTTCTCTTGGTCCCCGGCAATTTTTGTTAATAGTCATACTATCAGCCGTCGTGTAGTCTTGACTAGCTGAAAAGTAAATATTGCCTGATGTAAATTGAACTGTTGCTGAATTCATAACAATGTCAGTTAACATAGACATATGTATATATTGTATTGACAATGTAAATTGAACTGTTGCTGAATTCATAACAATGTCAGTTAACATAGACATATGTATATATTGTATTGACAATGTAAATTGAACTGTTGCTGAATTCATAACAATGCCAGTTAACATAGACATATGTATATATTGTATTGACAATGTAAATTGAACTGTTGCTGAATTCATAACAATATGTATATATTGTATTGACAATGTAAATTGAACTGTTGCAGAATACATAACAAGATAGAAAAATAGATAGATAGATAGATAATTTTAATAACGTGAACTACATAGTTTCTAGTCAAACAACACATCATATTACTATATACAATATAAAAGGTTACTTAACATAGACATATCTAGAATTGGCGATGTTAATTGAATTATTGTGGGATAATTACATAACAGAGTCAGTTAATATAGACAGATGTAGTATTGTCGATGTTAATTGAACTGTTATATGATAAATACATTACATAGTCAGTTAATATAGACAGATATAGTATTGTCGATGTTAATTGAACTGTTATGGGATAAATACATAACATGTTCAGTTAATATAGACATATATGGTAATGTCGATGTAAATTGAACTGTTATGTGATAATTACATAACATAGTCGGTTAACAAAGACTGATATAGTATTGTCGATGTAAATTGTACTGTTATGTGATAATTACATAACATAGTCAGTTAGTATAGACAGATATAGTATTGTCGATGTAAATTGAATTGTTATGGGATAAATACATAACATGTTCAGTTAATATTATATAAATATCACATTCCTGTGAGGGCGCTATTAAAAATGTTCAACCTGAGAACAATAATGTTGACCGAGGCAACGCCGAGGTCAACATTGTTTTTCGAAGGTTTACAATTTTTAATAGCGCCCTCACAGGAATGTGATAATTATTTTATTATACCAAAAAAAATAAATATTTTTCTGAAATTAAGTTTTAAATTTTAATCTTAAAAAAGAGAGAAACTGTCACTACAACAATTACATCACAAATTGCAGTTCCAAGTATTACCACAAAATTTATAACATTTAAGCATTTAAACTTCTCTTAGAAATATTGTTTTATCACAGATTTATAAGATGGAACCGCGTTAAAATGACGTCATCGAAACGTGCATGCCGTAATATAAGGATATGACAAAAGTGACGTTGTGATAGACGAAACTAAAAGAAAACGGTCATGTGGTCTGTACCGACCAATGAAAATCGTGGTGCAAAGGAAACATGGTGAAAAGAGCAGAACCGTGCACGCATCAAAGTTGCGCATGTGATATCATTTTGCCGGTCACTTTTACCGGGCAATATTATAGGTTATTGACCCTGTACTGTGAAATCATCGTTGGACCGAGTTCTTTGGTTGACGTTGCCGAGCTTGCGAGGTTACGTTCGCCAAAGAACGAGGTCCAACGATGATTTCACAGTACAGGGTCAATAACCTTTTTATTGCATACTTTCATATTGTAAACTATTTGCTTTACGTTGTGGAGTTTTTTTTTATTATTATCTATAATTGATAAATCTGCTTCCGAATTAGAAACAAACTGTTTGTTTACATAAGTAGTAATTTTTGTGCAAATGCCGTTTGAATTATAACGGTGACGTAATTTTTTTTAATGACGTCATGCACGTGCATAACCAACGTTTTAGACGCGCGTTTTAGACTGTTTTCATGTCAAAAACGTACTGTTAGCATGAGACAGTAAGAAATTGTCCATGATCAAAATATGAGAATTTAACATTACAAAGTCCCGTGAGGTTTAACAATGATATTTAGGTCAGCTATATTTGTTTACATAACAAAAGTAGTCCCTAGCATGTTAATTATGCAGAATTTTCGCAACGTCCTTATATACGGTCATGATCACTCCTTGACAGCGGTCATGATCGAAAAATCATGACCACTTTCTTCAATGCAAAGTGAACGGGACAATATGAAAGTATGCAATAAGATAGGTTATTGACCCTGTACTGTGAAATCATTGTTGGACCGAGTTCTTGGGTTGACGTTGCCGAGCTTGCGAGGCTACGTTCGCCAAAGAACGAGGTCCAACGATGATTTCACAGTACAGGGTCAATAACCTTTTTATTGCATACTTTCATATTGTAAACTATTTAGTTTACACTGTGGATTTTTTTTATATCTAAAATCTGCTTCGAAAATCGAAACAAACTGATTGTTTACATATGTAGTAGTCATTTTGTTGAAAATGCCGTTTTGAAAAGTTGAATTATAACGGTGACGTAATGTTTTTAAATGACGTCATGCACGTGCATAACCAACATTTTAGACGCGCGTCTTAGACTGTTATCATGTCAAAAACGTACTGTTAGCATGAGACAGTAAGAAATTGTCCATGATCAATATTTGAGAATTTAACATTACAAAGTTCCGTGAGGTTTAACAATGATATGTAGGTCAGCTATGTTTGTTAACATAACAAAAGTAGTCCCTAACATGTAAATTATGCAGAATTTTCGCACGTCCTTATCTACGATCATGATCACTCCTTGACAGCGGTCATGATCGAAAAATCATGACCACTTTCTTCAATGCAAAGTGAACGGAACAATATTAAAGTATGCAATAATAAAAATTATTGACTGATCGGGAATGGGGAATTTACATAGAGAATTTTAACTGAGGTATAATAAAGACATATGTAGTATTGTCGATGTCAATTGAACTGTTATGTGATAAATACAGAACATAGTCAGTTAATATAGACATATATAGTAGTGTCGATGTTAATTGAACTGTTTTGTAATAATTGCATAACACAGTCAGTTAATATAGACATATATAGTATTGGTGACGTAAATTGAAACTATTATGTGATAAAAACATAACATAGTCGATTAACGTAGACAGATATAGTAGTTATGTGATCAAAACATAACATAGTCAGTTAATATATATGTGTGATAACTACACAACGAGGTAAGTTATCATAGACATATCTAGTTTTTGCTATGTTAATTGAACTGCTGTGTGATAAATACATAACACAGTCAGTTTAAATAGTCAATACATTTGTATTGTCCGTGTTAATTGAACTATCGCCCACTGTAAGGTTAATCCGACTTCATGTAAATAAAACTAGTAACTTGTAAATACATAAGAAAGTCAATTAGCATCGATATATATATATATCATTGTTCGTGTTCATTAATGTTTCGCTATTGGATACACAGCAATGTTAATCATGCAAATTCATATCAAAGTCAGTTACATATTTATAAAGTTGCTGTCTATGTCTGTGAAATTCATCTGTTTTACGATTATTACTAGATAAGGAGGGGGTTCACAGACGATCATTATCCCATAATAACAAACACCACAAATACTAGAAAAAGCAGAATTCAGTAGCAACCTTTATCCCATAATATAACTATAATTACTAAATTAGAATTGATTAATTGATTGATTGGGGTTTAACGCCGTTTTTAACAATTTCTCAGTCATATCACGGCGGCCAGTTCACCTACTCATATGTTTCCTTGTTTTCGCACACCAGTACTCCATACAACAATCTTCCCAAGCAACTGGCTGCTTTTCCACATAGACTTAGCCCATTGGTGGAAGACGAATGTCGCAATGACTTTTGTCAAACGTCGGAAAGAAAGTTGGCCGAGCTGGGATTCGAACTCACAACCCTGGATTGACAGCCCGCGTCGTTACCGACTGAGCTACCGACTAAATAAGGAGGAATATACTAACAAACTAAATCACATAATGTCACTAAAATTACTTAAGTAGGAGGAGTACAGTAACAACCTTTATCATTACGAAATAAGGTGGAATATACTAACAACCTTTATCCTAATATATCTATAGGTGCTACCTATTTACGAAAAAAACGCAATATAATTATAAATAAAAATTTAAGAGCATACTTTGGCCATAAAAAAGGATTTATAAGTAATTGACTAGACAATAATAATGTTAATGTCATGTTTCTTGCATTATCAAAACATATTTGGAATTCGTATTGCTGTCGTCTATTATGACGAACAGAAAATAATAAAGTAAAGACTTTCAGAAAATCAAGGAATACATTTATAATGAACGAGGTTAAAACATGAGAGCCAAGATGATCCTTAATCGATCACCTGCATTATTGTAAAGAAGCAAATAGATCAGCCTTTTCTGATGCCATCTGGCGACTGCCTTTTTCAACCAGTCAATATGACTGGAAAAATTATGTAAGGGATCACATTTCTGCTAAACCCTTTCCCTATTAAAGACGGTTTCTGAAGCCTATGCAACAGACGATTTAGGAAAAGATTGCCACCACAAGAACAATTGCTCCTTATGAGGAAGTTATCCTTTTGCCACAATGTTTGATAAATAATTATACTTTGAATGAGTGAGTCAATAGCTCATGTATAGGAAGTTGGGGTCTTTCATGTTGATATCACTTTTTTTGCGGGAAACGACGTCGATCCATTGACGTTACGCCAAGATGAAGTGTAACGGAAATGACGTCACGTCCTTCTTTGGCTACGATACAGTCAACATTTAGTTTCGGGCGTAGAAGGATAATGCTGTCGTTTTTATGACCAACGGGAAAACATATTTCTTACAGATTTCCATTTATTTTTAACTTTTCGTACAAATGTTAATTCCCACATAACACAGCACTTTAATGATCTTAAATATCGATTTAAAACAAAATATTAAAAAGACGACAATAATTTTCAATCTGTGTTTTTCTGCTCATTTTATACATACCCATAATACCGATTTAAAAAAAAAAATGATTAAAAAGACGACAATAATTTTCAATCTGTGTTTTACGTCTGCTTTTTATACATATCCAAAATGGCGGCCCCCGTGGATTTTTCCAGTTTCATTTCAGAAAGCTTCATGGGTTATTGAAAAAAAAAAAAAAAAAACCAATCTCACACCTGTTACCTATAAGCGAAAAAACCCATTCATGGTTTTTTTTCGTATTATATCACTATAAATACTAGATTGGGCTTATTACAGTAACAAACTTTATCTTTCAATATCACTATACTTACTAAATAAGAAGGAATATACTAACAACCATAATATCGCCATTATTGCTAGATAAAGTGTAAAACACAGACAACCATTGCCCCATAATATCGCCATCATTACTAGATAAAGTCGAATACACAAACAACCTTTGTCCCATAATATCGCCATTATTACTAGATAAAGTCGAATACACAAACAACCGTTGTCCCATAATATCGCCATTATTACTAGATAAAGTCGAATACACGAACAACCGTTGTCCCATAATATCGCCATTATTACTAGATAAGGTCGAATACACAAACAACCGTTGTCCCATAATATCGCCATTATTAATAGATAAGGTCGAAGACACGAACAACATGTATCCCATAATATCGCCATTCATACTAGATAAGTTGGAAAACACAGACAACCTTTGTCCCTTAATATCGCCATTATAACTAGATAAGGATCTGTGTATTCACGACTAGATAATCATGAATACACTAACGACCCTCTTCTCATAATATCGCAATTATTACTAGATAATCATGAGTACACTAACGACCCTTATCTCATAATATCACCATTATTACTAGATAAGGATCTGTGTATTTACGACCCTTATATCATAATATCAACATTAGTACTAGATAATCATGAGTACACTAACGACCCTTAACCCATAATATCGCCATTATTACTAGATAAGGATCTGTGTATTTACGACCTTTATCTCATAATATCGCCATTATTACTAGATAATCATGAGTACACTAACGACCATTATCTCATAATATCGCCATTATTACTAGATAAGGATCTGTGTATTTACGACCTTTATCTCATAATATCGCCATTATTACTAGATAAGGGATCTGTGTATTTGCAACCCTTTATCTCATAATATCGCCATTATTACTAGATAATGTGGAAAACACAGACAACCTTTATCCCATAACATCGCCTATATAACTAGATAAGGATCTGTGTATTTACGACCCGTATCTCATAATATCGCCATTATTACTAGATAAGGATCTGTGTATTTACGACCTTTATCTCATAATATCGCCATTATTACTAGATAATCATGACTACACTAACGACCCTTATCTCATAATATCGCCATTATTACTAGATTAAACTCTGTGTATTTACGACCTTTATCTTATAATATCGCCATTATTACTACATTGTAAATAATCATGAGTACACTAACGACCCTTATCTCATAATATCGCCATTATTACTAGATAAGGATCTGTGTATTTACGACCTTCATCTTATAATATCACCATTTATACTAGACAATCATGAGTACACTAACGACCCTTATCTCATAATATCACCATTAATACTAGATAATCATGAGTACACTAACGACCCTTATGTCATAATATCGCCATTATTACTAGATAAGGATCTGTGTATTTACGACTTTTATCTTATAATATCACCATTAATACTAGACAATTATTAGTACACTAACGACCCTTATCTTATAATATCAACATTATTACTAGACAAGGATCTGTGTATTGAAGACCCTTATCGCATATTCATAACCCAACTCAATAGCCGACGTTCAGATATTTGTCTGAAGGATTACACCATAATACAAGTACATACCGCATCTAACTTTCATAGCTTCATTTCCGCAATATCCATGTGTCCCAGTCGTAGTTTCTGTAAAAGTAAACAGTTCGAATGTATATTTCTTCCCCTAATATAACAGAAATCTAGATAAGGGGCATTTTTCATGTTCTAAAATCCTTATTTGACATTCAAACCCTATGCTGTGAGTACTCAAAAGAATCGTCTCAGTGAGATGATTCTTTTAAGTAATCACGACATAGGCATTTGTTAAGTAATAAGAGAACTAGTGTGGGGAAAAGACCTGTTGACTCCCTCAGTCCTATGAATCTATTTTCAAACATTGAGCAGTGCTATGTTAAAACAAAACAGAAACAACAATAATGCAGGTAAAGTCACACTATTTCGATGTAAATATTTAAAACAGAAATAACAATAATGAAGGAAATGTCACACTATTTCGAATGAAATATTTAAAACAAAAACAACAATAATATAGGGAGTGCCACATGTATTTTTTTGATAGTCAGTTTTGGTTTGAAAAAATGATGCGGTTGTAAGCGATACAATCAGTCATCCATGATAACAAACGGTTACGCAATAATATCGTATGTTTACCCGTATTCTAATATTAGACTTTTCTTCTGTTCGAATTTCTTTTGACAGAGGTCAAACTATATTAAAAAACATGTAACTTGTTTGTCCAAAAGTAAAGTTAAGCTTAGAAAGCATCTAAATCAATAAATGTGTAAATCATGATCTGATTTTGACATCCATTTTAATGACGTACGTGTATTTTCACAAAACGTGATATTTGTATGACAATGGGATAAATAGAACATTGATAAAATATGACGAAAAACATAATATGAGCCGTCCCTCGAGAAAACCAACATTATGGAATCTGCGTATTGTATCGACACAGATCAGCCTGCACAGTCCGCGCAGACTGATCCAGGCCGGCACATTCCGCGCCAGATGGACAAGGGTATATAGTAATGATTCCTGAAACATAAAATAAAAATTGCTGAGAGTGAATACCAGATTATATTCCACGGCAAACAAGCCCATTATGAATGGCTCAGAGTGAATACAAGATCACACTACACTGCACACTAGACCATAATGAATTGCTGAAAGAAAATACAAGATCATATTACACAGCACACTAGACAATTATGAATAGCTGAGAGAGAATACAAGATCATATTACACTGCACACTAGACCATTATGAATAGCTGAGAGTGAATACCAGATTATATTCCACGGCAAACAAGCCCATTATGAATGGCTGAGAGTGAATACAAGATCATACTACACTGCAAACTAGACCATTATGAATTGCTGAAAGTGAATACATGATCATATTACACTGCACACTAGACCATAATGAATTGGTGAGAGAGAATGCAAGCTCATATAACATGGCAAACTAAACTATTATGAATTGGTGAGAGTTAATACAAGATCATATTCCACGACGTACTATACCATTCTAAATGGTTGAGAATGAATACCACGTGGTATTCCACAACGAACTAAACCATACTGAATTGCTGAGAGTGAATACAAGATCATATAAGACGGCAAACTAGACCGTTAGGAATTGCTGTGAAAATGATTACCAGATATTATTCCATGAAAGACTAGACCATTGTGAATGACTGAGAGTGAATACAAGATCACATTCCATGGCAAACTATACCATTATGAATGGCTGAGAGTAAATACCAGATCAAATTCCAAGGCGAACGAGACTATTATGAATGGCTGAGAGTGAAAACAAGATTATATTCCACGGCAAACAAGCCCATTATGAATTGCTGATAGTGAATAAAAGATTATATTCCACGACACACTAGACCATTATGAATTTCTGAGAGTGAATACCAGATTATATTCCACGAAAAACTAGACCATAATGATTTGGTGAGACTGAATACAAGATCATATTCCACGTCAAACTAGACCATTATGAAAGGCTGAGAGTGAATACCAGATTATATTTCACGGCAAACTAGAACATTATGAATTGGTGAGAGTGAATACAAGATCATATTCCACGGCAAATAGACCAATTAGAATGGCTGAGAGTGAATACACGATTATATTCCACGGCAAACTAGACCATTAGGAATTGCTGAATGTGAATACAAGATCATATTACACTGCACACTAGACCATTATGAATTGATGAGAGTTAATACAAGATCATATTCCACGGCAAACTAGACCATTTAGAATGGCTGAGAGTGAATACCAGATTATATTCCACGGCAAACTAGACCATTATGAATTGCTGAATGTGAATACAAGATCATATTACACTGCAAACTAAACCATTTTGAATTGCTTAGAGTGAATACAAGATCATATTCCACCACTAGACCATAATGAATGGCTGAGAGTGAGTACCAGGTGATATTCAACGATAAACAAGACCATTATGAATTACTAGGAGTGCATACTAGATTACATTTAACGGCAAACTAGACCATTATGAATAGGTGTGAGATTGATTACCAGATCATATTCCACGAAGAACTATACCATACTAAATGGCTCAGAGTGAATACTGATGTTTCACGACGAACTAAACCATAATGAATTGCTGAGAGTGAAAACAAGATCATAGTTCACGACAGACTAGACCAGTATGAGTTGCTAAGAGTGAATACCAGATAAAATCAACGACAAAAGAGAACATGTTCCACGACACACTAGACTTTTATGATTTACTAACAGTGAATACAAGATCCTTAGTTAAATTAACCGATTTTTCACCAAACACATTTGTAAAATTACAAAAAAAGCTTGACGAAAAACTTGCAAACAATATTTTTGAAATTCCATTTATTTCGACACATGAAGTTAAATTAATAATTAACAAGTTGAACATTAATAAATCAACAGGAATTGATGGAATAAGTCCAAAAATAATTAAGTATTGCGGTGATACAGTGATTTCGAGTATAACGTCAATCATTAATAACAGTATTGCAAGTGGGACTTTTCCTGATAAATTAAAACAAGCGAAAGTTATTCCTCTCTTTAAATCTGGTACTCGTGAAGACCCGGCAAACTATCGGCCTATTTCCATATTGCCAACATTGTCAAAAATCTTTGAAAGACACATTGCTAATCATATGCATGAATATTTTAAAAAAACTGATATAATACACAAATATCAGTCCGGTTTCCGAAAAGACCATTCTTGTGTTACAGCACTGACAAGGTTAATAGATTCTTGGATGAAAGATATAGACGAAGGAAAACTCATCGGCAGTGTGTACCTGGACCTCCGTAAAGCCTTTGATTTAGTTGCTCATACAATTTTACTCCACAAACTTAAACTTTATCATTTTAATGAATCAGCATTAAGACTTTTTAATTCTTACTTAAAAAATCGAAAACAAAGTGTCGTAGTAGAAAACAACAGATCTGATGAACTCCTTATACAATCTGGCGTGCCTCAAGGATCGATCCTCGGACCGCTGCTATTTTTAATTTATATAAACGACATTGTTTACGAGTGTGAAAACAATAACATTGATATGTATGCCGACGACGCAACATTGTATCAATCAGGCAAAAGTGTATCTGACATTCAAATCACGCTGCAAACAAAACTGAGCAATATTGGAAATTGGTGTAAAGTTAACAACATGGCGATCAATCCCTCGAAAACGAAATGTATGCTTATTGGAACAGCCAACAAAATAAAATCTTCAAGTAAACTTAAATTGACAATAGATAATGTAGCTTTAAACAATGTAACTGAACAAAAAATATTAGGGATTTATATTGACCAAACACTCTCGTGGAACACTCAAGTGACGAAAGTCAGTAAAAATATTAACACCAAAATTTCATTGCTTAAACGAATATCTTACCTCATCACTTTTGACATGAAAACGATGTTCTACAATGCCTACATTGTACCACTGCTTGATTATTGTTGCCATATTTGGGGTACTTGTCAAAGAAAAAACGCAATAAAAATTATTAAGCTTCAAAAACGAGCCGCAAGACTGGTTCTAAACCAAGCCAAAAGATCAAATTCCGAGTTTATTCTACAATCAATGGGTTGGCTTAATTTTGACAAAAGATGTCGTTACCATGCTGCGGTTCTCATTCATAAAACAATTAACAACATGACGCCGTCCTATATGAATGATGTAATAACAATATCTAAAAACCAATCGTATACTCTGAGATCACAAACAAACAATGATCTTACTCTACCCTATATACCTCGCACTAACTACGGCAAAAATACCTTTACCTTCTATGGAATGCGTGTTTGGAATGAATTACCATTGGAAATTCGCAATATCAGCAACAATAAAACTTTCAAAAATAGAGTGAAATATCACTTACTACAAGAAAAATAAGACCCTATCCCAATAACAACTTAATTCAATAACATGTTGAATATCAATGTTTATATTTGCATAAAAGCAAACATAACAGTTCATTTGTGTCTGCCTACTGTTTTATCATTTCATGTTCTCATCTATCATTCACCATCTTAAGTACATTGTATCATAGTATCATACTAACATTCACCTTATTCAAATTGAAATGTAGTTTCTATTTGAAGGCCACATGGCAGATAAGTCATATGCAATTCATTTGTTATATTACTTAATGTGCAACCTTCGTTAAATAAAGATTTTATTATTATTATTATTATTATTATTATTATTATCATATTCCACGACAAACTAGACCATTATAAATCGTTGGGAGTGTATAACACATAATAATTAATTACTTGGAGTGAATATAAGATCATATTCCACGACGAACTATACCATTCTGAATGGCTAAGAGTGAATACCAGGTGATGTGCCACTACGAACTAAACCATAACGAATTGTTGAGAGTAAATACAAGATCATAATTCACGACAAACATTATAGACCATTATAAATTGCTGAGAGTGAATACAAGATCATAATTCACGACGATTTAAACCATTATGAAGGCTGAGAGTTAATACATGTCATTTTCCACTGCATACAAGACCTTTATGTATTGCTGAGTGATAAATTACTGAGAGTGAATACCAGATTATATTATAAGGCAAACTAGATCATTATGAATTACTAAAAGTGAATACCAGATCATATTCAACGACAAGCTAGACCATTATGAATTGCTGAGTGTGAATACAAGGTCATATTCCATGTCAATCTAGACCATTATGAAGGTGAGGATCAGATAACTAGTGTCAAGACATACCGGTCGTTTCGAAGACGTAGTGACCCTTCTTGCCACATCGGCAGTTACTTTTCAGATGTATATCAGTTTCTGTTGTCGAGTTGCAGATCTCCGAGAAGCGTACTATGCCAGTACCAGGAAGACCTGAGTTTTTAGCAAATACTTTACCCTGGAACGAAACATATGCACTGCGTCTAGCTATTCAGGGTCGAAATGACACCAAACTGACATCATGTAACCTTCCCTGTCCATTTAACAACATATTTGCAGCACGCGACTGAAAACATCTATGCAAAACTATTTAAATGCTTTATAAATGAAAGAATTATCAACGAATAGAGTTGAAAACATTGTGACACAAGGACAAATTGCTCATCACGAGAAATTTCACCTTTTGTTAGAATATGTTCAAGAGTCGTCTGCTACAGATGCGTTGATATGCGTTACAAGTGGAAAGGGATTAATGGCATCCCCGCTATTACATCATTTACAGTGATATTGACATTAACAATAGTATCGATGCACTTCCAGTTGTTTGTCAAACTATGCAGTAATGTATATGCAACATGTGTGAGGACATAGAATAAACGTGATAGCCTGTTCTTTTTGATTCAGGCCAAATAGCACCATACACGGCTTAAATATATACACGGATACCACATTCGATAAATTGAAGCAGACGAGTTTGCAAACCTATGGTCAATAGTACAGAACATTCAATAAATGGTTGATTACACTGAGGCAACAGGAGATATTTGCATATTGTAAGCAATTTCTCGTTTTGCCATAATGTTTTCAAAGTTTCTATGCTTCAGCGGCAACAGAAAGCGTATGTTGGTTGGAAAAACATCAGCAAGATATACGATCTTTGACAAGAACATAAAGCACACGTAAATATATTGCTGTGGAAACACAGATATGTAAATTAATATTTCAACCTGCAAGAACAAAACAAATATAAAATGAATGAATAATCCTTGAAAAATACAGAAGCATGAAATAAATATCTAGTATGTGAATGTAACGTGATTATAAACCATGTTAATATTGATTTAATTATTGCAGTTTAAAGAAAAATTCACCAGAATAGTACTGATACCTAGGTGTCCAGGTCACATAACTATGTTGTTCCTGGCTATCTCCAATCTCATATAAATCAGACATCAACTTTGTTCGCTTGTATATATATATCTGATGACTGCCCCCATACAAGCCGACCCGGATTAACCCTTACGTCAGCCAATCAAATTGTCGTTTACAAAAAGAAATAAACAAACGATACAGAGAATACATTCCTTCTTTGTTGCCATGGGGGTGTGTGGCCGGGGGTTGGGGTTTCATACATTATGCAAGAAAGAAATAACCAGGCGAAAATGGTTACCGTCATTTTGGACTAAATCGGGCCAGGACAAAACAGGTGTTTTTAGCATTCTCTACTTTCACTTTCAAACATTGTCAATATACTAAAAGTGATCAAATCAATCATTTCCAGTGCATCCTTTACACATTTTCAATGGTTTTAAACTCAACGTCGAATATTCAATCCATTCCTGTTATGTTATACACTCATTTCTACGCAAACAGAGTTTTTGTTAGGGACTATTTGGGTTAAGATCAGCATGTCAGCGGATGTATTTGGCGTAATTCGACCAGATGAGGTGACTTTCGAGTATATAGTATTGTATCGCACGGGTGTGTTGCGTCGCGCGATTTCACTGAACATACAAACTTATCACGTGATAATGTCTATTTAAGTGTGTATAAGGTCAATTCGAGACGCCATTTAATGCTCTATGGTCAGAACTAATACACGTACAGCGAAGAATTGTATCTGGTTTTAAAGAAATTGGACTATCTCTCACCATTGATTAGTTCAGGCAACTGACTATCTTCCGATCTAGACAGTCTGACCAAGTGATAGATGCCGATTGTCACAATGACGTTGCATGACCTAGATGACTAGATAAGAGGGAGTGAACAGGTATTTTTCCCACAATATGTCTCTTATTACTCATCCAAATCCTATGCTGTGGGTACTCAAAAGAATCATCCCACTGAGATGATTCGTTTGAGTACCCACAACATAGGTGTTGAATGTCAAATAAAGATTTTAGACCATGAAAAATGCCCCTTATCTAGATCTCTGATGACGGGAAACGGGAATGACTGATGCTGGTTTCAAACTCATGACCGCTGAACCAAAACACATCGTTGTTTCTGACCGAGCAGTAAACGCGGCTAGCCTATGTAAAAAAATAACATATTTATAGCGGCAACTTAGTTGTAAAGGCGATCGATAAATATATTATAATTTAAAATTTGTTAATGATTTAACCGTAAGCATTTATAAATAATGAGTTCCCTTTTTCAACAGTGTATGTCAAATTCTGTCAACATGTTTCACTGATTAATCTGTCTATTATTGTTCTTAGTTAATCTTTCTCAATATGTCAATGCATCTCAGGACATTGTCCAATACCGTTCTTTGATTCCTAAAAAAATGCCAATTTAAGTCATATCACGGCGGTCAGTTCACCTACCCATATGTTTCCGGGCGTTGTAAGACCAGTTATCAATTAACAGACTTTCTAAGCAACTTGCTGCTTTTCCAAATATACTGCTTACCCGTTGATCGAAGAAAAAACACGCTTGTCAAATTACTTTTTTTGAAGCGTCCAAACGAAAGATGGCCGAGGTGGGGTTCCAACTCATATACCCCTGTATTAACATATCGCGTCTCAACCAACTGAGAAACCGGCGTTCAGCATATCTGATATTAGTAAAAAACAATCTATCTAACCAAAAGTACGTTGTTAAAATGGGTCTTTAAAGACAATTATCTGTCAAAAAATGATAAAGGAGGTCTATAAATAAGTTATTAAACACGATCGTTCGTTGTTAAAAAAGGAAAAGAGTAACTTAATTATTAAAACGAATAACTCGTTGTTAAAGAAGATTAGTAATTAAACTCTATTAAACGGCCATTTAGCTTTTAAAGAAAATCAGTAGTTTCACTCTATTTAACGGCCATTTAGTTTTTTATAGTAAATCAGTAATTTCACTCTATTTAACGGCCATTTAGTTTTAAAAGTAAATCAGTAATTTCACTCTGTTTAACGGCCATTCAGTTTTTAAAGAAAATCAGTAATTTCACTCTGTTTAACGGCCATTTAGTTTTTAAAGAAAATCAGTAATTTCACTCTGTTTAACGGCCATGTAGATTTTAAAGAAAATCAGTAATTTCACTCTGTTTAACGGCCATTTAGTTTTTAAAGTAAATCAGTAATTTCACTCTCTTTAACGGCCATTTAGTTTTTTATAGTAAATCAGTAATTTCACTCTGTTTAACGGCCATTTAGTTTTTAAAGAAAATCAGTAATTTAACTCTGTATAACGACCATTTAGTTTTTAAAGTAAATCAGTAATTTCACTCTGTTTTACGGCCATTTAGTTTTTAAAGAAAATCAGTAATTTCACTCGGTTTAACGGCCATTTAATTTTTAAAGAAAATCAGTAATTTAACTCTGTATAACGACCATTTAGTTTTTAAAGTAAATCAGTAAGTTCACTATGTATAACGGCCATTTAGTTTTTAAAGTAAATCAGTAATTTCACTCTGTTTAACGGCCATTTAGTTTTTAAAGAAAATCAGTAATTTCACTCTGTTTAACGGCCATTTAGTTTTTAAAGAAAATCAGTAATTTAACTCTGTATAACGACCATTTAGTTTTTAAAGTAAATCAGTAAGCTCACTATGTATAACGGCCATTTAGTTTTTAAAGTAAATCAGTAATTTCACTCTGTTTAACGGCCATTTAGTTTTTAAAGTAAATCAGTAAGTTCACTCTGTTTAACGGCCATTTAGTTTTTAAAGAAAATCAGTGATTCATCTCTATACGTAACAACCAGGGGCCGGTTGTTCAACTTGTGGTTAAATTAAACCAATGGTTAAATTTAATCATGGGTTAAATATTTAATCTGTGGTTACTAAACCAAGGGTTAAATTTCTGTTGCTCAACTTTGTTTAACCCCGTGGTTACGTAACCAATGGTTAAATATTTAACCACTGGTTAAATTTATCCCGATTTCCCACAATGCACAGCATACATTCTCTGAATATGGTGAAAATGGCATCCATTTTTTCTTCGCTAGAAATTAAAAATATCTGAATAGACTGAGACCATTTTAACATTTCAATAAAATGTACCAATTATTGGTGAAAAATACGAAAGACTACAACATGGTTCAACATTGATCAACACTTTTCTACAAGCAAGTTGTTGTTGTGTCTTTTTGACATTTGCGCTTGCGGACCCCATTTCCAAATATGATGACCAAAAACCTGTTTAGGAAGCATAGAGTGGACCATACTCGTAGAAATATTCATCTAGATACTACATGAAAACATGGGGATGATGACAATTGTCTGTACTGGACCTTACAACACAGGGGAACGATTTGCCGATGCGAATGATTAGATTAACAGACGATGTAACAACAGTCAAATCGGTAGAAAAAAGTGACGAGCAATGAGGAATGATTATATTTAGATACAATAGCAGTAAAGATTAAACGTAAGTATTTAATTAATTTGTCCTCGATTGTAGGCTACTGCTATTTAATTTGAAACGGTGATGTTTATGGGTACGATTCTGGGTTCATTCGTCCCAAAACCGTTTCACCAAAGTCTTTTTGCACACTACACTGTAACAGCACTATGACTAAATGTGAACAGTTTTGTATTATTTCACATTTTGTACTACATTTCTTTAGTGGGAAAGATGTTGGGAAAAGTTAAATCTTTATTAAAAAATAATACAAAGTCAATTTAAACCAAAACTAGGACATATATTCTATAGAACATAAAGTTTAATATAATAACAATGTTCAACAAAATCATATTTATTGAGTTATTTCACTTTTAGATATAAATTCCTGTAACGTCACATAACTGTTGTAAGACAAAAGTGCTGAATAGAAACTAGCTTACTAACAACTTGTTTTTCCCCAATATTATATACTAGTTATGATAACCAACTTCATTGTGTTTATGAAACATGAAAATAAGAGTGCCTTAGCTAAGTGGTTAGCTTGTGAGATGACGGACCGGACGTCAAGGCAGAATGTTGATCCCTGTTTGTGATTGAGTGCCTATCTAATGCTTATATCTAACAGTGCAGACTTTGAATATCGAATATATACACATTTAACAAAACGGTCTAGAGCACTAATTATTTAATAATATCGTATAACTGTAAGTCTGTTACAATTTAACCCTTTTCCACAACTTTTGTAAACATTGTAACAAAAGGTGAAATTGCTCATGACAGGGACATAGTTAAGAGGGATAAGTAACTAAATTATCAACCATCCCAACATTTGTAGCAAGTTAACTCAAACACAAGTGAAGATATGACAAGAACAAATATATTTGCTTTAGGTTTAAACATTCTTCTATTGCAATAGACAAAATATTTGAATACGTTATTTGATGATTTTCATGATGAGCAATTTATCCTTTTTCAACAATGTTTTCAACTCTGTTCAATTATCATACTTTCATTTGTAAATGGCCTGTATTAGTAAAATTATTTCACTTTTTATTTTATTTGCAGGTTGATTTGATGGTGACATAAATCGACAACAAGAGAACAGACCACCATTTATCCAAAGTACAATCTAGTTAGCACCAGTGCAATGTTAAAAACTTATTTGTGGACATCATACACAAATTTAGATTTTGGTAACAGTATGATGATCTCAAGATGATGTGAATGGTTGACAAGTTTGATGTATAAAGAGTAATCCACAGCAGAAAAATGAATTCATAACAGTTGGAAAGATATTGCCTGTCTGTAATAAGAACATTCTGTCAAAATATTAGACTTTTTATTAGTTATATGGTACTGGTTTATTTTTTATAGTGTAAGTGACTTTTATACTGAATCATCTCTTACTATTTACAGTGTCTATGGCCTTGTTTTAACATATGTTTGGCTAAACAGGGGTGGCGAAATATGATTTTGACTTACTTACTTGTCCGTTTTTTCAAAATGTTATTTTTCACTTGTCCGTTTTATAGTTATATAGTAAATCCCTACAAAATTTTACTTGTCCGCACAAGCTCTGGGACAAGCTGGACAATGCATTTCGCCAACCCTGCTAAATGGAGTCTATCACTATTCTTTGATTTAATAACTATTTATAAAATATATTTCAGTGGAATAATCTATTTCACTGAAAAACATGCAGTTTTGTATATTTAAAAGCTTTAAATCAGTTTTTAGCTCTACTGGCCAAAGGCCAGAAGGGCTTATGTTATGGCGATTCGTCCGCATGTGCGTGCGTCCGTCCGTAAAAAATTTCTTGTTAACACGATACAGTCTTTACTTTTGATTGTATCTCAACCAAACTTATACAGTAGTTAGATATCCATGAGAGCTCGGTTCCTTTCGAAAACAAGCCAAATCCGCCCATGCATGACTGGATTATGGCCCTTGAAATGGTCAAAATTTCTATAATAGAGCTTGTTAACACTATACAGTCTTTATTTTTTATTGTATCTCAATCAAACTTATACAGTAGTTAGATATTCATGAGAGTTTGGTTCATTTCTAAAAAACGGCCAGATCTACCCATGCATGGCTGGATTTAATATGGCCCTTGAAATGGTCAAAATTGCTATAATACAGCTTGTGAACACAATAGAGCTTCCTTGTACTATCTGATCTTCACCAAACTTAGATGGTATTTGAATACTGATGACATATTGGTTCCTTTTGAAACAAGCCAGATCAATGCCAGTAGAGCATAGGCCCTCATGGGCCTCTTGTTAGATCACCTGAGCCACTCAAGGGGATCTATTCTGATCACTCTCTGTCCGTCGTCCGTCTGTCGTTAACTTTTAGCTTTAAACATCATCTTCTCCTAAACCACAGGACCAATTGCAACCAAAACTTCACAGACATGTTCCTGTGGTGGTCCTCTTTCAAAATTGTTCAAAGATTTAAATTCCATAGAGAACTTTGGTTGCTGCGGCATCAGAAAGGGGGCAATATGACCAAACTTTAAAAATCTTCTCCTCTGAATCTGAAAAGCAGCCAGTTGCTTGGGAGGATTGTTGTGTGGAGTACTGGTGTGAGAAAACCAGGAAACACATGAGTAGGTGAACTGGCCACCGTGATATGACTGAGACATAGTTATAAACCCCAATCAATCAATCCTCTGAATCTGCGTGTAAGGCGGCATCAGAAAAGGGGCAAAATGAAAAAATGGAAAATTCCATTTTAATGAAAGTGCTTTTCTGATTTTAAGAAAATTGAATAAGAATCTTACTTCAGTGATCCTCTACGGAATGTGTTCAAGCCGTATTGATTGCTTACACAATCATAGCAATTACAAAATTATAGCATGAGGCATCATCACAAAAGGGGTAAATTGAAATTTTAGCTACAAATGACAACTCCTACCATTCCACTGGTCCAATTTCAACCAAACTTTACAGGAATGTTCCTTTGGTGGTCTTCTTTCCAAATTGTACAAATATTTTAATTCCATTGAGAACTTTGGTTGCTGTGGCATCAGAAATGTCCAGACTTCAAATAATCTTCTCCTGAATCTGCTTGTCAGATTCCAATATAATTTGGTAGAAATGTTCCTTGGGTGACCGTCTACAAAAGTTGTTCAATTCATACTGATGCATCAGGAAAGGCGCAAAATGACAAAACTTTATAATTCCATTCTTATTCAAGTTCTTGTTAGATTTCAAAATACAGATGGCCTTTATTGATAAACTATTTCTTTAACAGTGTCCACTCCTTGCAGTTTCATTTGCACTCCTTATCAAATTTTCCCAGATATTTGCAGTTAAATATTTGCTGCTAATTTTCTATCACTCGGTTGATCGATTTAGGGCCATCTTGGCCCTCTTGTTCCTGATATGGTATGTTTGGAAACTATCTACTGTATAAATAATTCACATGCTTAACCCTGTACCTTTAATATACGCATGTTGATGCATCTGCAGCAGATAACTTTTAAATACTGTGTCAAAAAGAGACATTTCCCATAACGAGCAATTTCTCCATTTGCCAGAGTGTTTTAAACTCTATTGAATAATTAACCCTTTCCCGCATACAATAAATCTGCTGCAATAAAAATGGGAACTCCCTTAAAATGAAAGTACAATAATTGAATAGAGTTGAAAACATGGCAACAAAAGGAGAAATTGATAGTCTAGATCAATTTCTTCTTCTGTTGGTATGTTTTCAAAAAGCCGTCTGCTGCAGAGGCATCAAAAAGCGTCTATATGAGGGAAAGGGTTAAAATTCAATTTACTGAGATTTTTTTAAAACATTTGAGTTTTGCATGGTTGTTTGATAGGACTGTACCTTGTCTGGCTCACATCTCAACCATGCATCATAGGATTCCCACGTTACTTGGCACACATGTTCACCTCATCATAGGATTTCAAAGAAACATTCACCATGATGAGGCGATGTGTCGCGCACAAGACCCAGGCATGTACCTCAAATGTCAAGGTCACACTTAGAGGTCAAAATGAGTACTGTTTGATAGGGCTGTACCTTGCCTGGCTCACATCTCAACCATACATAGGATTCCCAAGTTACTTGGCACACATGTTCACCTCAAATGTCAAGGTCACACTTGGAGGTCAAAGGTCAAAATGAGTACTGTTTGATAGGATTGTACCTTGTCTGACCCGCATCTCAACCATGCATCATTAGATATCCATGAAACTTGGCACAAACGTTCACTATGATGAGGCAGCATGTCGCTCTCAAGACCCAGGCCTGTACCTCAAATGTCAAGGTCACACTGAGAGATCAAAATGAGAACTGTTTGATTGGACTGGACCTTGTCCGGCCCGCATCTACCATGCATCATAGTATTCCCAAGTTATTGGGCACACATGTTTACCATGATGAGGTGAAATGTGGCACACAAGACACAGGCCTGTACCTCAAAGGTCAAGGTCACACTTGGAGGTCGAAATGAGAAACCATACATCACAGAATTTCCAAGTTACTGGGTACACATGTTCACCATGATGAGGTGACATGTGGCGCACATGACACATACCTTTAACTAGAAGGTTCAGGTCACATTTACAGGTCAAAGGTCGAAATCAGAAATGTTTGATAGGACTGTATCCAAAATGTATGCAGTACATTGCTGTTTTTGTCAACAAATGCACATACAATACACAATGTGCTATCCTGGTCCGGTAGGGGACTTTTGTATTGCTTGCAATACAATATTAACTTGTTTATTAAAACATCTTGTAAATACTTTGCATATTTCAATCAAACTTCACATGAGTGTGCTTTTGTTGTCTTCTTTAAAAACTATTCAAAGAAACAAATTGTATTTAGAGACGTTTGATTGCGACATCATCAGAAAGGGTGTTAATTGACACACTCTGAAATTTATAGTTATTCTGCTCTGCAACTACATGTACCTATTGTAAGACAATTTGGTAGAAATGTTCCTTAATAAACCTTATGTGACCCAATGAAGATTCTCCCATGGCATAATGCTTTTTGTTACTATTGCGTGGCATCAGAAAAGTCTCAAAACAAAACTTTAAAAATATACTTTTTTGAAATTACCTGTCAGAACTTCAAAATCATTTGGCAGATTTGTTGATAAGTAACCCACTATAATAATTGTTCAAGTCATATTGATTTTTGAAAACATAAATACCATGTGGAATCAGAAAAAGGGTAAAATGAATTATTAATGAGGTTAGTGATACAGGGCCACAAAACCTTCTTGGATGTATGTGTTAATGTATGGTGGTACAGTATTTGTTATTATCATTTGTTAGACTGGCAGTGCAATAAAGTATTTACAAAACAAAGAGCAGTCTGTTAGTTTCATCCCCCTTGAATAAAAAAAATGCTCAATATGAGTTATTCACTTATAGTGATCGTCCATGTATGTGGTCAATCAACAGTTGATTCAAACATGTAAACTGAGCCAATTATCATGAAAATTCATAGACATCATCCCAATGTCCTCTCCAAAATTCCTTTAAACTATTTGGATCCGTGTTGAATTCGTGTGACTGTGACATTCAACATTAATTAATGTATTATTTCACCTAAGACACCATTGGGCTGATTTTTAAATAGTTTCTCAGAAATGTTCGTATGGTTAAATATATGCTATCAATACTATCCTAGACAACACATTGGTCATGATGCACTTTGTCATTTACTGCATCTTCGCCTACGATTTCCTTATGGGAATGTTGTAGAAGTGGCCGCCTTGCTAATGCGTTTCTGCACAGGAGTGCGATGTACAAGTCTTTGTAAAATTCGTCAATGTTTTGTCATACGATAATAATTAGAAAGAGGGAAAGCCCAAGGGAGAGGTAGACCACACTGTTATTAAGGGCCTAAAGTTTCATAAACGCATACAGATTAGTTTGTATTGCTAGGACATCCTTTTGTTGATGCCCCTCTCTTAAGATCATTATTTTGTAGATTGGTTATAATGAGTCAAATAACCTTTAATGTTTATCTGTGTCTCATTCAATTTTCTATAAAATCAGTGAATTCCTTCTAAAATGTTGTTTTTTTCATATTTGAGGTGGAGGTTTCATAAAAAAGGATGTGATTGAGTCATCTGTAGAATTTAACCTTTGGTTATAATATTTAACCATGGTCTGTACCTCGGTTAAATTTGCTGATATTTAACCACTGGTTAAAAATATATAACCCTTGGTTAACTTTAACCAAGCGATGAACAACAGAAAATAACCAATGGTTAAATTTAACCCAAGGTTACCAAATTTAACCCTCGGTTAAAATTTAACCACAAGTTGAACAACCGGCCCCAGAACGTTATTAAATGCGATCAGTCATTAAGCTTTATATATCGACCAGTTCGTTGTTAACGAAAATCAGTAATTAAACTCTATATAACGAAAAGTTCGTTTTAAAAGATGTTCAGTAATTCATCTCTATGTATAACGAGCAGTTTGTTGTTAAATGATATCATATGGGTGATATTATTCGTATATCTAGCGGTTCGTAACATCTACATCACTAATCGTATATCAAATCAGTTCATGTCATCGTGTGAATTCCAGAGACACTCATCTATTTAACGGCCATTTAGTCTTTTATAGTAAATCAGTAATTTCACTCTATTTAACGGCCATTTAGTTTTAAAAGTAAATCAGTAATTTCACTCTGTTTAACGGCCATTTAGTTTTTAAGAAAATCAGTAATTTCACTCTGTTTAACGGCCATTTAGTTTTTAAAGTAAATCAGTAATTTCACTCTGTTTAACGGCCATTTAGTTTTTAAAGAAAATCAGTAATTTCACTCTGTTTAACAGCCATTTAGTTTTTAAAGTAAATCAGTAATTTCACTCTCTTTAACGGCCATTTAGTTTTTTATAGTAAATCAGTCATTTCACTCTGTTTAACGGCTATTTAGTTTTTAAAGAAAATCAGTAATTTAACTCTGTATAACGACCATTTAGTTTTTAAAGTAAATCCGTAATTTCACTCTGTTTTACGGCCATTTAATTTTTAAAGAAAATCAGTAATTTCACTCTGTTTAACGGCCATTTAATTTTTAAAGAAAATCAGTAATTTAACTCTGTATAACGACCATTTAGTTTTTAAAGTAAATCAGTAAGTTCACTATGTATAACGACCATTTAGTTTTTAAAGTAAATCAGTGATTTCACTCTGTTTAACGGCCATTTAGTTTTTAAAGAAAATCAGTAATTTCACGCTGTTTAACGGCCATTTAGTTTTTAAAGAAAATCAGTAATTTAACTCTGTATAACGACCATTTAGTTTTTAAAGTAAATCAGTAAGTTCACTCTGTTTAACGGCCATTTAGTTTTTAAAGAAAATCAGTGATTAATCTCTATACGTAACAACCAGAACGTTATTAAATGAGATCAGTCATTAAGCTTTATATATCGACCAGTTCGTTGTTAACGAAAATCAGTAATTAAACTCTATATAACGAAAAGTTCGTTTTTAAAGATGTTCAGTAATTCATCTCTATGTATAACGAGCAGTTTGTTGTTAAATGATATCATATGGGTGATATTATTCGTATATCGAGCGGTTCGTAACATAATTGATCCGGATTGTATGTCGTTTTCTACATCACTAATCGTATATCAAATCAGTTCATGTCATCGTGTGAATTCCAGAGACACTTATCGAAATATAGTCTGGAGGCAGTCCCTATTGTTAAAGGAGCCGTCCTGCGAGAAAACCAACATTGTGGCATGCCGCGCAGGCGAATCCGTACAGACAATTTTCACCTCCTGTGGTTTTTCTGTTTCAGAAAGCATTAGTCTATACCTCTATGCACCTAAAACAGAATGTGTCGACCCGGATTCGCCTGCGCTGACTGTGCAGGCTGATCTAAGGCGATACATAACGCAAAGTCCATAATGTTGGTTTTCTCGCGGGACGGCTCATATCGGAAATGAATTACTTCAAATATTTCTTTCTACTGTCGCTCTCCATTGTTGAAAAGCATTTCGGGTTCAAAACATGTCGTGATCGTTGATTGTATATAATGTCAATGAAAGCCCATGCACCTGTGGAATATTTTTGAACAATGAATGGACTGTATCCAGCTTATTTACAATCCTACCATAGAGTATCGCCAAATAGTCCATCACTAAAATACAAAATGCGATAACATGTTTGGATATCAACCGATAATTGGATTTGAGTGGCCGTGACTTACGCAGTAGGAAAAAAAAAGTGCTGTTGAAATATAGGAATTACAGAATTGAAAATCAAAAAAAAAATTCTACTCTGTTAACAGACGAATTAATGGAATCGACTCGATGCAGCTTTACCATTTCGATTCACTTTTTTGTATAGAAAATCAAGTTCCAGTGATAACATATATACCAAAAGAGAATCAATTTGTTGAAATAATAGTAAAATATAGTTGATATTTTAAAAAGATATGATATATACGGCACATATTAATTTGTTGTCAAGTTGGCCAAATTTCAAAAATCCTTTTGAATAGTCCATATCATCAAGGCGCTTCCATCTTTGTCAAACTGCATGACCATACACCTTTCTATAACCATTCAGGCATAGTAACCAATCAGTAAGTGGTCCAGGGGTATCGAGGTTCGTCTGTCGCGGGGAAGACCCAACTTTGTTGAAGCAGATACATGTAACTGTACTAAAATCTCTACGGACTGTCCATTTCGTTTTTATTCTATTATAAGTTAGACACAACAGTAAAATGTTATGCTTCCTTTGTTGCTAAATGAATGTGTTAGTTTAAAACCATGGTAGAATGTATTCAAACAAGGTAAAACAATGATAACACCATTCCTTTTTTTTATAAATCATTATTCAAAATAAGATACTATAGCGATTTTTGTCAATGGGTAAATTTTGTTTTTTACTTACCACCACTTGTTTGTTTTGATTTCCAGCTATCGTTGGAATTTCATCTTTGTACAGAAATGCTACAAACGTCTTGCTACTATTGGTTACTGCAACGATAGCTTGGAAGGTGTAATTCTGAAATGTGAAAATAAATTAATAATAATAAATTATAAACATAGAAAATTGCAATGCACTCCCCGCGATAACCCGAAAATAATGACCTCAAGTTGTCCATGATTTCCACTTATATCTGAATTTATACTAAACTTGAATCCATTGATTTATGTCATACTATTTCTGGTACTCGGAGGCAAGGTTTAATTCGGTTTGATTTATTTAACCAGAAACTCCACAGCCGAACTTCCCTGTCCCGGAGGAGTCCTCAGAAAGGATCGTCATTTCCGATTTAAAAGAAAGTTGGCGCATTACCACACACCCTGTAGAAAAACACCGTGGTTTTCGATTTAAAATAAATTGGAGGCATGAATTACAGAATTATGAGATAGTGTATACTCCCTCCGTGTTTTATTTTACTTAAGATGTGTTTGGTGTATCTTTATGAATCCGCCGTGGCAAAATATATATCCAGTATTCGATCCCCGCTCCTTCTCAAGCCTAGTCTGGCTATCATCCAGGAATAATTTATAAGTGTTCAGTCCTGTGATGTAAGTGAATTACCGTTTAATACGGCATTAATTCAGAATAAAACAAACCATGCTGCTGTATTCGGTTCGCCATGTTGCTACAAGCATCTCTTCGACGATCTCATCTTTCCTACTTTTTTCTTCACAATCATTTAAAATCCCCCCGACGATGTTTAAGTCACAAATGCTTGGTCCGATTGCTTTATTGCTGGCATCGCTGAAAAGAACATAAAGTAAAGGTGAGTTAAATAAGCTTGGTCAGTACAGCAACAAACGTCTTGATTTGTATTTGCTCGAGAAAAAAAAAACAAAAAAAAACAAACCAAACAATAAAAGCAACAAAACAATAATCATAAGTTGTTTTCTTTCTAAACATATCACCGTGTAATTGTTTAAAAAAAAAAAATTGGATAAAGATAAAAGTATGTTACCCGTCACGGAAAATTGAACCTATTGGAGGGCCATTCAGAAATGTTTTCTTGATTTGAATTAACCAAATAGACACGTGAAATATAAATGGAAAATTGCTTCATATTTGTCAATGGAAGTGACAAAACTTCGACACAACACTTCGTCTCAGGGGGATTGAGGTAAAGAGTAATGATTCCCGAAAAAGGAAATCCGCAGGAGGCAAAAACTATCTATCCGGATTAGCCTGCGCGTCACGTTTATGCTGTTCCGGATCGATACTTTTCGCAGAGTCCATAATGTTGGTTTTCTCGTGGAACGGCTCATATATTAAACATACAGATTTCCATGAGTATAGGGAGATCACGTATGCCTATCTTCGTATGTGATCGCTACACTGTAATCAATCTACAGCGGTAAACAGACTTTTGGAAATGTCAAACGTGACCGCTTAATAATTTAGTGCTTTCTTATGGTGATAGGAAGGATGATGGATCTGTAACCGATTCGCATACAGGTTTGTTATTTGTCATACTTTACAGGGTAAGTAGCGTGTTTTCTTTAAAACGTAAAATAATTGGCAATTCTTTTTAAAAGGATGAGTGCTCAAAAGCAAATAAAAAGTAAGTTAGGCAATTGTTTACTTTTGTGCGGCTTTATTATTTTTACATCGAATCAAACATTTAGATCCGAATAAAAAGTGTACATGGCTTGATGTGAACACGACAAAAACGAATCTTAGACATACAGTGTACATGCGGATTAAAGCAAAACTAAATTTAAAAAAGTGTCTGGATGAATGAGGGATCCTCACATATATAGTAACAATTAGAAGCATAAGTTAAACTACATTGGAATATTGTGAGAAAATGAGGTTTTCACAGTATGTCTCACTTTGACACGATTCTAAGTCATATAAAAACGTAATTTGAAAAAAACAAAAAACAAAAGGTGGCGTAAAAAAAAATCCCTGTTACTCAATTTAAAGAAAAGAAGCAATTGTTTGATAAATAATGGAGTAAATACCCAATTCACTAACAAAGTAAAATGTAGCCCCGTACCTACCATTTAACACACTGCCTACCAATACAACGACATATATATTTCTGACATTTAGCACACTGCCTACCAATACAACGACATATATATTTCTGACATTTAACACACTGCCTACCAATACAACAACACATATATTTCTGACATTTAACACACTGTCTACCAATACAATGACATATATATCTCTGACATTTAACACACTGCCTACCAATACAACGACCTATATAATTATGACATTTAACACACTGCCTACCAATACAACGACATATATATTTCTGACATTTAACACACTGCCTATCTATACAGCGAAATATATATTTCTGACATTTAACACACTGCCTACCAATACAACGTCATATATATTTCTGACATTTAACACACTGCCTACCAATACAACGACATATGTAATTGTAACATTTAACACACTGCCTACCAATATAACGACATATATATTTCTGACATTTAACACACTGCCTACCAATACAACAACATATATAGTTCTGACATTTAACACACTGGCTACCAATACAACGACATATATATTTCTGACATTTAACACACTGCCTACCAATACAACGACATATATAATTCTGACATCTAACACACTGCCTACCAAATACAACGACATATATATTTCTGGCATTTAACACACTGCCTACCTATACAACGACATATATATTTCTGACATTTAACACACTGCCTACCAATACAACGCCATATATTTCTCTGATATTTAACACACTGCCTACCTATACAACGACATATATATTTCTGAAATTTAACACACTGCCTACCAATACAACGACATATATATTCCTGACATTTAACACACTGCCTACCTATACAACGACATATATATTTCTGACATTTAACACACTGCCTACCAATACAACGACATATATATTCCTGACATTTAACACACTGCCTACCTATACAACGACATAAATATTTCTGACCAACAATCACACGAACTGTATCGATCTCTTACGACCTCATACGAAAATTGCCGAATCATTCCGACGTAGATACTTACTACTGTGCTGTTCTAACTGCGTGATATACATCGACATACCATGCTGTAATCGCCCCGCTAACACCGACCTCGAGCACGTCCGCTGCTATAACTGCATCTGTGCTAGTAGGGCCTAGGGCTGAAAAATATAAACATGAATGTTACATTTATTAACAAGTCCTTAGTTCCATCAATGCTCAACAAAATAGATTCCCAAGAATATTACTGGTTTTAAATCAGTAGTGGATCATGGTTACGTGCACTGTATGTCGCCAATCGCATCGGTGCTGTAATGGTAGAGCGTTCAACTTGGCGTGGTAGGTCGCATGCTACATTCCCGACCGAATCATACCAAGAAGTGTAGTAATTGTTTTCCCTTCCTGGCATTCAGAAGTATTTGGTTAACATTACGAGTGACTGTTTGTTGTCAGGATGAATGGACCAGTTGTATATCCATACCTGCTTACAAAACACCGTGATATAACTGTGACATTGTTGAAAATGGAGTGAAAACAACTGTATGCAGCTTTCTTATAACTGGAAGTCTGTTGTAAAATCGATATATATACCACAATTATTAATTTCTCTGTTCGAGTACTTTTTTCCAAAAGTCAATCTGTCCACTTATGTCAGAGAAAACTCCCGCACGTACCTGGTGCATTAACCAAAGAAAGTGCGAAATAATGTCGGATTATTTTTCACGTAAAGGGCTATTGAACGAGGTTGCGTAGATGTAAGCCAATGCAAAAGCCGAGTATGCCTTTTTCTCCTTATCATTTTATCCTAGGATCGAAGCGGAAAATATACCTACTAGATCAGTGAGTCGTTATCAAGTAACGCACTAATTTCCCGCGATAAATATTACAATCACTCTATTTCAACTACAGCGATCTCGCGTAACCCGATCATATGTTTATTCCATTATATCGAAATAGTGAAACATATACAGATCGAAGCTACACAGTGACGTTCAAAAAGTAGTAGAACACGAAGTAACAATGCAGTTGTGACAAGGGTTTTCTTTCGCGAGTGCAAGCATTGCGCGTATAACAAACGAATACGTCAGCACGAGTTCGTACTAGAGTGGTTAGTATCACGAGACGAAGACTTAAGAAGCAGTTTGCGTCATATTTACGAATTGGC
>JASEVX010000014.1:40621338-40681338 GCA_031761405.1 Serripes groenlandicus
TCAGAAAGCGACCTTGGAAACATGTAGATAAAATGAAGATAACAGAATTTCATGCGTGCTGATATCAATTCCATACATCTGCCATGACAAATTAGATAAGAAAATGTGAATTAAATGAAATTTTCGCCAAAACATTTTTACAGTAATAAGATTATTTCTGATTTATTAAAAATTCGCCAGAGAGATTTTTTATTTAAAAGATATAAAATTTAGGACACATGTTTGTCTACCATTTGCAGAAATTTCAAGAATATATATCGAGCCGATCTTTAATAAATCATATTGCAGTCAAACGTCTGTCGCGCTTCGGAACGTTCACTGCAAAAACTATTAGATATATACGCATCTAGTGAAGGTAATAAAATACATGTTTTCATTATAATCATCAATTGCAATCTTTTAAGTACCCCTTTTCTCCCCTAGTAAATAATGGTAGGTTGTATTTATTTGCTTCTCTTTAAAGATTCAAAGTAGATACTATATTGCAATTTATATATTAAATACATTAAAAATACAACAAAAGAATACTTGAATCTTTACGAGATAGCGAGAATGATATTTTCATCAATATCGATATGTGCTATCGTGAGAATTGTGCATCAGTAACGCAGCAGATACAAATTTCGTGAATCTATGAGTAGTGACGGGTTGATATTTATTCATGCTAAAATAATTACATTTTATGTATAGATCCTTTTCGAGCAGTGCGCCGTGACGAAACTTTACTATTTCACAACAAATTAATGTCATGCACATTTTCGGTATCTTCTGTCAGTGTATATTTGAAATATACACAGCTTAAACTGGTACTTTCTTGTGAAATTATGCTGTGGCCCGCCTATGCCTCAACTCGTTTCTTTGACAACGATTTAGACTAAACGGATGACACTTTTAGAAATATCAATTCTCCATAAGTTAGAGCAAAAACAAATATACATATGGTATGAATTCCGAAATACATGTATGTATTAACTAATACAAGAATCACTAAGAAAGTTTTATTACTTTTTGATTACCCCATGTATAATAATATATAAACAGATTTCCAAGTATGATTATCCTGTATCCTGTATTACGTCTATTTATATACTGTATCATTTGCAATAAAATAACTATTCGGGAAGAAATAAATTAAAATATCCATTTTTAGTAGGGAGTTGATTTCATGATACCATGAAGTTGATGTTTATTGCGCAAAACAAAATGTTTTCAACTTTAATTTCACTAACTGCGTTTCAGTTCAAATATCGCAATGTGCGTTCCGACGTGCGACATCGGTAAAACGGCATTCTGATTTACTAAAAATCGGCTCCACAGATTTACTGGAAATTCTGGTAACTTGTAGTAGAAAGGGCGATCGTAATGATATGTATTTCTTAAATTAATCTCTCGGGTTAATGTTTAGTAAATTAAAAATTATGTAATTACTTTGAAAATATTCCAGCGAAACTTTCATTAACAAACGGTTATTTTTATCTGAATCGTCATGGCAGATACATTAAATTTATATCATGACACAGGTAATTTTATTTTCTATAATTCGGTATTATTGGTGTTTGAATACCAATCCAAACAGGACAGAAGTAGCGATTTCTTTAACCACGCTGTTATTGTAAAAAAACCTTACGTTTTGACGTAAAAAAAGACGTTATTTCAAAGGTATGAGTCCACCTTAAATCCGCTCCTTATCAGTAAACAACCAAGTATTCTATCCCAGGGCACCATGATCAACTTATTAAGGAAATGTCCGATATTTGGCGGAGATATAACACGAGCAGATAGCAATCAAATTAGTCAATAAATAGTACGGCTAGATAGCGGTGTGTTGTCTCCCCTGTTTATCGCATGACGATTGATTGATAGATTGGGGTTAAACGCCGTTTCCAACACTATTTCAGTCGTATCATTGCGGCCAGTTCACCTACGCATATGTTTCTTGGTTCTCTCACACCAGTACTTCATACAACATTCTTTCCAAGCAACTGGCTGCTTTTCAACATAAACTGTTAGCCCAATAGTGAAAAACGAAATACGCTTGTCACAATAATTTTTGTCAAACGTCGGAAGGAATGTTTGCCGAGCTGGGGTTCGAACTCACAACCCCTGGATTGACAGCTTGCGTCGCTACCGACTGAGCTACCTGGGCTGGGCTATCGCATGGCGAGCATTGCGCCAAATGTTGACATTTAGCCTAAAAGACCGCATCACACGAAAACCGACCATCGCAACGTGTCAACTAGTGAAGCTCTAGATCAGCTTCGGTATTGACTTGCCATTGGATAAACTCTGTATTAAGCGGGAGGTTTTTTCCAGTCATATCACGTCGGCAAGTTCACATGCAACATATGTGTTTTCTGATCTTCTTACGCCAGAACTTCACACAACAGTTTTTTCAGAGCAACTGTCTGCTTTCCAACATATACTTTAAGCCCATCGGTTGAAGAGGAATGACGCTTGTCGCATTGACTTTGATGAAAAACGTCGTAAATAGTTATGACCTGGCTAGGTTTTGCACTTACAATCCCTTATGTTTAAGCCCACGTCGCTACAGACTGAGCTACCGGGATTCCAGTCCCTCTGATAAGGACCCTTTTGTAACTTTTGATTTGAATTGTTTGGTGTTTAACGCCGCTTTCTATAATCATTATGTTATATCACGGCGTTTCCAGGATAATTGACCAGTTCTGCTAGTCCATTTATCGTGACACCAGAGAGTCACTCGTAATATTCATCCCGCAATCTAGTGCTTCAAGGAGCATAATTCATTGCTATAATATTTAGTCTTTGGATATCACTAATCCGGGGATCGAACCCGCGACCTCCGAAACACGAGGCAATAAACTATTATGCCAATATTTCTTGCGTGTCATGGTTTAAAATCATGTTCCAATATGAGACATTTGTTTGGGACAATTGCGTCCAGCGTCCATCCATATCAGCTTCTATATTCACATTATAACTTAAAACGTCCACTTAAACAAATTACCATCGTCAAGCACCCACGGTTGTTGCATCTGCTACGCTCCAAAGAGCACCCTCTTTAACAGAACATAATATAATTCGCATAAACCAGTCGTATCACGGAAACATAACACGTATATAAGATTTCATTATGACAATGCAGTACGAGGCTCAAACAGTACTTGCCTATGCAATGTGCCTTGCCCAAGGGCGTTTCTCAATGGACGCCAAATGTAGTACCAGCCTCGACCAGTACTTGCTTGGGAAATGTGCCTTGCCCAAGCGCATTTCACAATGGCCGCAAAATGCAGTACCAGGCTCAACCAGTACTTACCTGGGAAATGTGCCTTGCCAAAGGGCATTTCACAATGGCCGCCAAATGCAGTACCAGGCTCAATCAGTACTTGCCTAGGATATGTGCCTTGCCCAAGGGTTTTTCACAATGCCCGCTAAATGCAGTACTAGGCTCAATCAGTACTAACTTAGGATATGTGCCTTGCCAAAGTGTATTTCAGAATGGCCGCCAAATGCAGTACCAGGCTTAACCAGTACTTGCCTAGGATATGTGCCTTGCCCAAGGGCATTTCACAGTTGCCGCCAAACGCAGTACCAGACTCAACCAGTACTTGCCTAGGATATGTGCTTTGCCCAAGGGTATTCCCCAATGGCCACCAAATGCAGTACCAGACTCAACCAGTACTTGCCTAGGATATCTGCCTTGCCCAAGGGTACTTCACAATGGCCACCAAATGCAGTACCAGGTTCAACCACTTCTTATCTAGGATATGTGCCATGCCGAAGGGCATTTTACAGTGGCTGCCAAATGCAGCACCAGACTCAACCAGTACTTGCCTAGGATATGTGCTTTGCCCAAGGGTATTCCTCAATGGCCGCCAAATGCAGTACCAAGCTCAACCAGTACTTGCCTAGGATATGTGCCTTGCCCAAGGGCATTTCTCAATGGCCACCAAATGCAGTAACAGACTCAACCAGTACTTGTCTAGGATTTGTGCTTTGCTAAAGGGCATTTTGTTAAGGCCACTAAATGCAGGGATCGAACCTGGAACGCCCGTTCTGAAATCTTGGAACCCAGACACAACCTTGAGACACGGGAAGCAAAGCCACGAGTAATATTTTGTAAGAGACGACCGTTGATCGAACTCGAATATCCAGCTCAAAGTACTACACAACCGATGCAGTAGTTACAATATACAACATGTCATTTATGTAGATTCAAATCACTACACCACAGAAGCGGTTGTTACAATATACAACATGGCATTTATGTAGATTTAAATCACTACACCACATCAGCGGTTGTTACAATATACAAGATGCCATTTACGTAGATTCAAATCACTACACCACAGAAGCGGTTGTTACAATATACAAGATGGCATTTATGTAGATTCAAATCACTACACCACAGAAGCTGTTGTTACAATATACAAGATGGCATTTATGTAGATTCAAATCACTACACCACAGAAGCGGTTGTTACAATATACAAGATAGCATTTATGTAGATTCAAATCATTACACCACAGAAGCGGTTGTTACAATAAACAAGATGGCATTAAGTAGATTCAAATAACTACACAACAGAAGCGGTTGTTACAATACACAAGATGGCAGTTACGTAGATTCAAATCACTTCACAACAGAAGCGGTAGTTACGATATACAAGATGGCATTCATGTAGATTCAAATCACTACACCACAGAAGCGGTTGTTACAATATACAAGATGGCAGTTATGTAGATTCAAACCAATACACTACAGAAGACGTTGTTTCAATAAACAAGATGGCATTTATGTAGATTCAAATCACTACACCACATAAGCAGTTGTTACAATATACAAGATGGCATTCATGTAGATTCAAATCAATACACCACAGAAGAGGTTGTTACAATAAACAAGATGGCATTTATGTAGATTCAAATCACTACACCACAGAAGCGGTTGTTACAATATACAAGATGTAATTTATGTAGATTCAAATCACTACACCACATAAGCAGTAGTTACAATATACAAGATGGCATTATGTAGATTCAAATCAATACAATACAGAAGAGGTTGTTACAATATACAAGATGGCATTATGTAGATTCAAATCACTACACCACAGAAAAGGTTGTTACAATATACAAGATGGCATTTATGTAGATTCAAATCACTACACCACCGAAGCGGTTGTTACAATTTACAAGATGGTATTCATGTGGATTCAAATCACTACACCACAGAAGCGGTTGTTTCAATAAACAAGATGGCATTTATGTAGATTCAAATCAATACACCACATAAGCAGTTGTTACAATATACAAGATGGCATTATGTCGATTCAAATCACTACACCACAGAAGAGGTTGTTACAATATACAAGATGGCATTTATGTAGATTCAAATCACTGCACCACAGAAGCGGTTGTTACAATATACAAGATGGCATTTATGTAGATTAAAATCACTACACCACAGAAGAGGTTGTTACAATATACAAGATGGCATTTATGTTGATTCAAATCACTACAACACAGAAGAGGTTGTTACAATATACAAGATGGAATTTATGTAGATTCAAATCACTACACCACAGAAGCGGTTGTTACAATATATAAGATGGCATTTATGTAGATTCAAATCACTACACCACCGATGCGGTTGCTACAATATGCAAGATGGCATTTATGTAGATTTAAACCATTACACCACCGATGCAGTTGTTTCAATATACAAGATGGCATTCATGTAGGTTCAAATCACTACACCACAGAAGCAGTTATTACAATATACAAGATGTCATTTATATAGATTCAAATCATTACACCACCGATGCGGTTGTTTCAATATACAAGATGGCATTCATGTAGATTCAAATCACTACACCACAGAAGCAGTTGTTACAATATACAAGATGTCATTTATGTTGATTCAAATCGCTACACTACAGAAGAGGTTGTTACAATATACAAGATATCATTTATGTAGATTCAAATCACTACACCACAAATGCGGTTGTTTCAATATACAAGATGGCATTTATGTAGATTAAAATCACTACACTACAGAAGCGGTTGTTACAATATACAAGATGGCATTTATGTAGATTCAAATCACTACACTACATAACTACAGAAGAGGTTGTTACAATATACAAGATGGCGTTTATGTAGATTCAAATCACTACACCACAGAAGAGGTTGTTACAATATATAAGATGGCATTCATGTAGATTCAAATCGCTACACCACCGATGCTGTTGTTTCAATATACAAGATAGCATTCAAGTATATTCAAATCACTACACCACAGAAGTGGTTGTTTCAATATAAAAGATGTCATTTATGTAGATTCAAATCGAAGCGGTTCTTACAATATACAAGATGTCATTTATGTAGATTCAAATCACTACACCACAGAAGCGGTTGTTACAATATACAAGATGTCATTTATGTAGATTCAAATCACTACACCACCGAAGCGGTTGTTTCAATATACAAGATGGCATTATGTAGATTCAAATCACTACACCACAGAAAAGGTTGTTACAATATACAAGATGGCATTTATGTAGATTCAAATCACTACACCACCGAAGCGGTTGTTACAATTTACAAGATGGTATTCATGTAGATTCAAATCACTACACCACAGAAGCGGTTGTTTCAATAAACAAGATGGCATTTATGTAGATTCAAATCAATAAACCACATAAGCAGTTGTTACAATATACAAGATGGCATTATGTCGATTCAAATCACTACACCACAGAAGAGGTTGTTACAATATACAAGATGGCATTTATGTAGATTCAAATCACTGCACCACAGAAGCGGTTGTTACAATATACAAGATGGCATTTATGTAGATTCAAATCACTACACCACAGAAGAGGTTGTTACAATATACAAGATGGCATTTATGTTGATTCAAATCACTACAACACAGAAGAGGTTGTTACAATATACAAGATGGAATTTATGTAGATTCAAATCACTACATTATGGAAAAAGTATAAGTACTGCAGAAGTCCTGAAAACCAACACAAATATAATCAAGCAAAATTTAGTGCAAGTAAGTCAGTCAGACAAGCCAAAATACAGTATGAAAGAGGGATTGCCTTAAATTCCAAAACAGATTCAAAAGCGTTTTGGAGATTTATACAATCCAAAGCAAAGAAAAAAGAAGAAATCCAATCTCTAAAAGATGAAGATAACGTACTCCATAGCAACAACGAAGAAAAAGCCAACATATTGAACAACTACTTTCACAGTGTTTTTACAATTGAAAGTAAAACAGATAAACTACCTAGTTTCCATCCTAGATGTAATACAAAAATTAGCAATGTAACTATTAATGAAGAAATAATTATGAAACATTTAAAAAAAATGAAAGAATCAAAATCTCCCGGATCCGACGGACTACATCCCAAATTAATAATGGAAACACAAGGAAGCCTTGTGAAACCACTAACAATAATATTTAAGAAATCCTTCGAAGAAATGAAACTCCCAGAAATATGGAAATCAGCGAACATAACACCTTTACATAAAAAGGGAGACAAACAGGACCCTTCAAACTATAGACCAATCAGTCTAACCTCTGTAGTATGCAAACTAATGGAGAAAATCATTAGGGACGAACTAATGGAGTATATGGAGAGAAATAACCTTTTCAACAATAATCAACATGGGTTCAGAAAAGGAAGGTCATGTATAACACAACTCATAGAAGTTGTAGATAAATGGAGTACGGAGTTAGACCGGGGAAACAGTATAGACACAATTTATCTGGATTTCAGAAAGGCCTTTGATACTGTACCCCATAGGCGCCTTTTGCTCAAACTGGAGGGATACGGTGTCAGTGACAGTTTACTAGGTTGGATAAAAGATTTTTTAAACAACAGAAAACAGAGAGTAATCTTAAATGGTAGTAGGTCAGAGTGGACCACAGTCACAAGTGGAATCCCACAAGGGAGCGTACTTGGTCCTATACTTTTTATAATCTATATTAATGATCTTCCAGACATGATCCAAAATATGATCAAACTATTTGCTGACGATACAAAAATTTATGCGGTAGTCAATAATGAAACAGACAGAATTAGCTTACAAAAAGACCTAGATAATCTATTAGAATGGTCAAGCAACTGGCTACTTAGTTTCAATAAAACAAAATGCAAACACTTCCATTTAGGACCTGAAACAAAAAAAAAGATATACGCTCGATACAAACACATTAGATACAGTAAAAGAAGAAAAAGACTTAGGGATAACAATTGACAAAAACTTAAAATTCAATGAACACATCAACCTGCAAGTCAGGAAAGGAAACCAAAAATTAGGCCTTATTAGAAGGTGCTTCGAACATTTAGATACAGAATCTTTTACAATAATTTATAAAAGTATAGTTAGACCGCATTTAGAATATGGAAGTACAGTCTGGTCTGTTATTAATAAAAAAGAGGCAATATTAATTGAAAATGTGCAAAGAAGAGCAACAAAAATTATTAAATCAATAAAAGATCTCCCTTACAAACAAAGATTACTCAAGTTAGGATTACCGACTCTGCAATATAGAAGACTAAGATCAGATACTATCGAAACTTACAAAATTTTAAATGGGATAGATAAAGTAGAATCCATATTCACTCTAAACGTTTCGAATACAAGAGGACATAAACAAAAAATCTTCAAAAGACATAATAGGACAAACATAAGAAAATATAGTTTCTCCCAAAGAGTTATAAATACGTGGAATAATCTACCTGAAGAGTTAATTGCTGCAAAAAGTGTAAATAGTTTTAAAAGCTTGCTCAACAAGCATTGGAAGAAAAATAAAATCAAGTTTGTGCCCGACTTCTATGGACCGGAGGCGGAGACAAAACAACCGATCAAGAAGGATCAAAGAGGCCAATATAGGCCTAGATAGATCTCGGAAAAAGGTAAAAGGTAAAAGGTACATTACAGAAGCGGTTGTTTCAATATACAAGACGGCATTCATGTAGATTCAAATCACTACACCACAGAAGAGGTTGTTACAATATATAAGATGGCATTTATGTAGATTCAAATCACTACACCACAGAAGAGGTTGTTACAATATATAAGATGGCATTTATGTAGATTCAAATCACTACACCACCGATGCGGTTGCTACAATATGCAAGATGGCATTTATGTAGATTTAAACCATTACACCACCGATGCAGTTGTTTCAATATACAAGATGGCATTCATGTAGGTTCAAATCACTACACCACAGAAGCAGTTATTACAATATACAAGATGTCATTTATATAGATTCAAATCATTACACCACCGATGCGGTTGTTTCAATATACAAGATGGCATTCATGTAGATTCAAATCACTACACCACAGAAGCAGTTGTTACAATATACAAGATTTCATTTATGTTGATTCAAATCGCTACACTACAGAAGCGGTTGTTACAATATACAAGATATCATTTATGTAGATTCAAATCACTACACCACCAATGCGGTTGTTTCAATATACAAGATGGCATTTATGTAGATTAAAATCACTACACTACAGAAGCGGTTGTTACAATATACAAGATGGCATTTATGTAGATTCAAATCACTACACTACATAACTACAGAAGAGGTTGTTACAATATACAAGATGGCGTTTATGTAGATTCAAATCACTACACCACAGAAGAGGTTGTTACAATATATAAGATGGCATTCATGTAGATTCAAATCGCTACACCACCGATGCTGTTGTTTCAATATACAAGATAGCATTCAAGTATATTCAAATCACTACACCACAGAAGTGGTTGTTTCAATATAAAAGATGTCATTTATGTAGATTCAAATCGAAGCGGTTCTTACAATATACAAGATGTCATTTATGTAGATTCAAATCACTACACCACAGAAGCGGTTGTTACAATATACAAGATGTCATTTATGTAGATTCAAATCACTACACCACCGAAGCGGTTGTTTCAATATACAAGATGTCATGTATGTAGATTTAAATCGCTACACCACAGAAGCAGTTGTTACAATATACAAGATGTCATTTATGTAGATTCAAATCACTTCACCACCGATGCGGTAGTTACAATTTACAAGATGGCAGTTATGTAGATTTAAATCACTACACCACATAAGCGGTTGTTTCAATATACAAGATGGCATTTATGTAGATTCAAATCACTACACCACCGATGCGGTTGTTACTATATTCAAGATGGCATTCATGTAGATTCAAATCACTACACCACAGAAGCTGTTGTTACAATATACAACATGACATTTACGTAGATTCAAATCAATACAGTACAGAAGCGGTTGTTACAATATACAAGATGGCATTCATGTAGATTTAAATCACTACACCACAGAAGCGGCTGTTACAATATACAATATGACATATATGTAGATTCAAATCACTACACCACCGATGCGGTAGTTACAATATACAAGATGCCATTTATGTTTAATCATATGAGCATTAAAATCTGCAATGCCTTATCAAATTATATACAAGATTGCAGAAGTTTCGAACGAGTTTATTTAAGAAATATTTAAACATTGTATATCTTGATTAAATTGTGAGGGTGCACAGGCCGATGTGGACTTATACCGTTAACAAAAGCCAATGTGTACCGATTTCACAATGGACATGTTCAAATGCGATCATTATTGCATTAGTTCCTAAACATCCGATCGTTGGTTTGACTCGGATCAAACTGTGTCAAAGAATAATGCTAAATGCTCAATTCACCACAACACAATATTGTCAGCGGTTGTAACCAAATCTCCTTTACGTCATGGAAAGAAAAACACGCGTATAGGCGTATTTGCCGAAGGTGTAGCATTTCGATAATCAATTCAATTAGAAGAGATTTGATTTGAAAGTTTCTGTGTGGTGAAACACATTAAACTTTAACAACCTGACACCAGTCTTTTAAAACATAAATATGATACTACTACAAACACAATTAAAATGGAGAACTAAAGTTACCGAATTCTATTACAATACAAATATGTATTCCTTTCATTCTCGAGATATCGTAGAATACGTATTACATCAACAGACGTCTTGATTATTGTTATTTCATTTTATAACATCGTTATTTAACAGAACAGCCCTATGTTGTGGATACCCAAATGATGGTATCATTGGGACGATTCTGTTGAGTTTTTACATTTGTTAGTAAAATTGTGGAGAAAAGAGCTGTTTTACCCGCTCTTGTCTAGATCTCTACATTAAACAAATAACAAGTTATAAGTCATAACACTTTGCTAAACTACTTCAATTATTTCACTTCACCTCAGCAAATGCTCATATGCAAACAGTAAAATCAAAGAAAGTAGTGCTTAGACTCGTTTAATAAACGTGTATTCTGTCAACACATAGTACCTAAGAAAAGGAGTTAGAATACTTACTAGGAACAGAATTAAACATGATTAGTATCTTAACTAAAATATATTTTCACAAACAATGGTTATAGAATGAAAGAAAGAAAATCTTTCACGAGCCAAGATATAACAACCGTTTTCAAAAAGATTACGATAAAGTTTAGATTATTTGAAAACATTAAAAGATTATTTTATTTTACAAGAAAACATGATATGTAATAAATATGAAAAATAAAACAATTGTTAAAGAAAATAAGCGATTCTTTGACGAGAAAAGCTCTTGCAAATTTATTTTCTCAATCAATTAAGAATATACGCACTCACAAAATCTGGAAAGTGAAAACCTTAAACGAAGATAATCCTACGATTAAAATACCGTAAGAGGATGTTGTGAATCTTCGCAGTCGGTTTACAAGCAATCCAAGAAAAGGTGTACCGATAAAATAGAATAAAATAGAAAAAGAGAAATAGAAATCTTACCAGAGAAATCCTTTTTAGAATATATAAGACACGAAGTAAGTCTAGTAAACCTTCCAGGTCGGGTAAGTCTGACTGGTACAAAATATATACGGATATAACCAGCTGCAGTTGACGTTCTCGCTACACGCTTCAGTTGACTGAAACGGGACTTGTCTAGTTTAACGATTTAAGGATTTAACCCTTTCCCATCTCCACACGTAGCTTAACGTAATAAGTAACAGACCATTTGTATAAACATTATGGAAAAATGTGAAATTTCTCATCATTTGCTACAATGTTTTAAAGTTCGTTTGATATGTATTTTCATTAATTATAAAAGAATAACTTGCCTAGTGTTTTTCAGAGTTTGTGTGTGTGAGTGTGTGTGTGTGTGTGTGTGTGTGTGTGTGTGTGTGTGTGTGTGAAAGGACTAATCCAAACCTTTCCACACGATAACAGGCCTTCGGTTTACTCTTATACTTCCTCTTTCTTGTATAATTTCTCTTCCTTGTATACTTTCTCTTCCTTGTATACTTTCTCTTCCTTGTATACTTTCTCTTCCTTGTATACTTTCTCTTCCTTGTATACTTTCTCTTCCTTTACATTTTCTCATATACTTTTTTATCTTTATGTTAAGTATTACATACTCATGTTTGGCTGTTTTGCCTAATGTGTTTTGCTTATATCCTATTTTCATTGGCCTAAATGTTTTTGTTTTTGAATGTTAAGTATCAAATACATCATGTTTAATTATTTTGTTTAATATTCTCGAGTATGTTTTAAAATCACATTTTTATTATTTCACCATTTACAGTTGTTAACGAATTTTAAAAAGCACCCAAAATTACCCATAGATACCTTAAAATGCCCTTCAATAATTCCTTTTCCTATAATGGTTTCAAAAAAGTTCAGGTATATCAGGGAAACATTTTTTTTGAAAACATTAAATATTTCATAATGTTGAATGTATCCATTTGCTATAATGATTTTGTTTTCATTGAAAAGATATAAATTGATTTATAGAAAGTTTCTATAGTTGAGCCCCTACACATTGTAATATATGGCATGTTATGCAAACATAAAATATTTTATGCAATTGTTGAGTTTACTCTAGTTGGCTCTTGGAGCCGCAGGTAACACGCAACTTTAATTTCTCGATCCACATTAACGGCAGTTTCTAGTATCCCGACAAGTACTGACCAAATGGAATACGAGGTCAGCCTTCACCTTATTTCTTTCTGTCAGAGAAACGCATTTCATTGCATACTGTACACTAATGGTGTGCGACCTTAATCCGTCTTGGAGATGTTGATTTCCATGGATAGCTATAAAGACTCACAAGATCACAATAATGTAGTCCCTTTACGACGACAATCTAGTAAAACACTGTGTCCAGTACGGTAACTGGTTAAATACATGCATTTAGCACCAAACAACTATGATGCGTTATTTCAAGATCAACAGGGACACGCCATTCAGGCGTCACAGTTCCGTACAGTTTTACGGACATGTGTCATTGCCTGCGGGTTAGATCCATAAGTTTTTACGGGCCATTCCTTTCGTATTACAGGTGCAACACTGGCCTATTCAATGCAGATGCCTTCCGAACAAATTAAAAGGCTGGGTCGCCGGAAATTCTCAGCATTCCTAAAATACATCCGACTCACAAGCTTAACAGCATAAGTTTAAATGACATGGTTTCTTGAACTGTTTCAGGCAGCCTGGATTCCTTTTCATTGAATAATCAATCTTCATTTCTGCTGGGGCATCACTTATACACATATCTGTCAACACAAGGTTACTTAGACTTGCCGTTACTTCAACTATTACGATTCAAATGTTCGTAAATGTATCTTTCAAAACAAGGTTTCTTGGACTGTTATTGGCAGCCTTGATTCCTTTTCATGATGTATTCATTTTTATTCATGACACATATCTTGTCATTACTATTACTACAACTGTTATGATTCAAATATTCATAAATGTATCTTTGATGTGAAGATCTGATTATAAGTCCCATCATTATGTATGAAGTTTAAGGCAGTCCAATATCTCATATCAATGATTAATTTACTTATTCATCATTTATTGGTATATGACAAACAAGAGCATTGTTTTAGATAGGTTCAAATAAAGACAGTTTAATGCAGCAAAATTAGCAAGAAGCTCAACAAGACGCTAATAACATCAAATCAGGCTATACTATAACATGCTGCATGGGGTACTGCTTAGGCACACTCCGAGCTATTGTTTTAACTTCTAGCTGATTACCTCTCATTAATAACTGAGCACCACTTCAGCTTATTTTCTCTAATAATTACAAGTTATGATAGGAAATGCTCTCAATAATTTCTGTATTTCTGTTTACATATATATGTTACAGACAATCTGTGAAATCAGCCATTTCATGAAATGGCTAAAAAAAGTAGCCTTTTCGTGAAATGACCAATTCACTCAGTCATTTCATGAAATGGCTAAATATTTCAGGCTTTTCATGAAATGACTAAAAAATTGCTCCAGCAATTTCATGAAATGGCTAAAATCAAATGTCTTTGGTCAATTGGGACAAAATATAAGAAATATACCTTTAAGAAACAAGACTAAGACTAATGTTAACAGCATCATTTATTTTTTATAATAGGTTTTGCACATGCACAATATTGTCTATTTCCGCTTTAGAATCATCTTAGAACAGCTAGCATGATAAAAACACAATATAGTAATGTACAGTTTCAAAATCACATACAATGTTCATGGAGCTATTTATTCTTACATGTAAGTCTGCTGTGGCATCTGCTATTACACATTTTACCAGCCTTAAAGCACTTACATCTGTTGGTTTGACATTGTTCTTTACCATTTCCACAATCACATCGAAAAAACCCTTGCTCACCTGATATGGTTGCTTTCACAGCTTGGCGAAGAGTCACTGTACATTCCGTGTTAACGTCCGTGTTAACGTCACAATTAGTCAGTAGCTTTTGCGGACATAGATCAAATTGATTTCTTGCCTATTTTGAACTTATTATTCCAAACTTAAAAGCAATAGTGTACATGTTTTATTAATCACAATCAAGAATCACACCAAGGATGTTTATTGGGTCACCCCTACCCCTGTCAATCATAGGTATAGGAATAGCAGCATTGTCTCCTACTTCGCCGGTCTTTAGCTGTACACCGCTTGTGACAACTGAGAATCACGGGCCCTTTTTTTTTTATAGGAATAGCAGCATTGTCTCCTACTTCGCCGGTCTTTCGCTCTACACGTGATAGTTTGACCATTCTCTCCGCCGCTGACAACTAAGAATCACGGGACCCTTTTCTCTGCTCGAGTATTGACTGTTGCCGTTGATCCAGGTTGGAAGTAGATGTAGGCGTACTGGTATTGGAAGCAGCTAGTGGTTCTTTTATAGTGGTAGGTAGGCGTGGTAGCTAGTGGCCCTTCGGTAGTGAAAGACGTGGCAGCTAGTGATTCTTCTGTAGAGATAGACGTTGTAGCTAGTGGACAGTCCTTAGTGGTAGACTTGGCAGCTAGTGGTTCTTCTGTAGAGGTAGACGTGGGAGCTAGTATACACAGATTGACTGAAATTGCACCAGCCAATCTGTATAACATTGGCATTGAAAGTTCAGCCATTTCATGAAAAGCCTGAAATATTTAGCTATTTCATGAAATGACTGAGTGAATTGGTCATTTCACGAAAGGGCTATTTTTTTTTAGCCATTTTATGAAATGGCTGATTCCACAGATTGACTGTAACATATATACATTCTTGCTTTTGTGTTAACACACTTATTTAGTATTTGAGATATATAAGTAATTCAAGTAGACAGTTCTTGGCTGATGCTTCCTCTTGTGTTTTACGCTCGACTTAACTTGAAGTGAGAGCCGTTAACGGTTTAATCTGTCTTAAGCATCAACATACTTCTCGGTGACCTTTTGTTGACTAAAGCAAACCCTATCATCTGCAATGTGCCTATTATGCTCACATCCGGATTAGTCTTGTCAGTCACTCCTATCAGGCAGGAGGTCCTTCAGGTAAGCACATGGATGTAATCAAAGTGTTTTGGATGTCTTTTACTTTATATTATTTTGTTTTGTTTCATTCGTTCAATACTAGAGGTCACTAACTTTTCCCTTTACATAGTTATACATGCATTTTTTACATTAATTTCCTCAGGAGTTGTTCATTTAATTCCTAGATGTTGTTTCCTCTATGTGGAAATTAGGCATTTAAGATAAAATGCCCCTATTCTTTCTGGCATTTACGATAAATATCCCCATTTTCACTCAACAACCTATTATAATGGTTTTTATTTATGCCATACAAGTCCAAACGCTCCTGGGATATGCATTGTCTTTTCTAATAGCAAGACTGAACGTAACATAAATCTTTTACAATAACCGCATACTTGTCTGCCAATGCAAATGTTCATAACATTAGGGGAAACCCTAATTCCGCGGAGACCTTTCTTATGCAAAAAATCCTTCGCGGTCTTCGACGCTTCCCTTCCCCTGACAAAAGGCTACCAATCACTTATTCTGCAAAATCTTGTTCAAGCAATACCACAACATTGCGAGGATTTACATACCCGCGCTTTTTTCAAAACCATGTTTCTAGCTGCGTTTTTGGTCTTCTCAGAGTCAGTGAACTTGCAGTGACAACTTCAAATCATGTACAGGCACTTCTCCGCTGCGTTTTTTGGTCTTCTCAGAGTCAGTGAACTTGCAGTGACAACTTCAAGTCCTTAACAGGCGCTTCTCCGCCAGAAAGTTCAAGTACAAATCCATGGTTCAAAACCACATCTTTACACTTAACATCATACAAACATTCTCAGGGTCATATGACTACGGTGCCACTACAGTGCAATCCTTTAAAATCCTTATGTCCGGTAAAGGCTCTTTATTTTCAAGGTTGTCTGCTGCGGAATTGTTGATGAAAGGGGTTTGGGATGTCATGTTGGCCATACTTTGATAATGAAAATGTTGCTGCCCATTCTACTAATATTTTTTGTTTAAATAGATATTCACTGCAGCATTGGCTGACTTGTAAAGAAGTGTAAAAGAAGTGATTTATGCATATAAAAAATTTAGACTGGATTCGTCAGATATATTGAGAAACATAATCAAGAAGGATGACCACATTGTTACAACCAGCAAATCATTGATCATGCCTACACAGGATGTTGATGTTCTATCGTAGTATGACATATTGTCGTTACCATGACAATATATCGAAGAGGACTGACAATAAAGTGTTACTTTGTGGTGATGTTAGTATCAATCATTAGCATTTAGCTAGAGGTTAAATTGTCAATTTTGACCTCTGTCATTTGAACTCTGGACGCTCTAGAGGTAAGACGTTACATTTATTGCCATACATGTTTGACTATGTGCCGACTGTACTTAAGGGATATATCATGTCGTATCGATTCCCACAAAACAATGTAGCAAAGGGTAGGTCGAATTTCTCCGCTAGCTCCAACTCTTTCTAAATATAGACCCCTGTTGTCATTCTAAATATAGACCTAAAATGGCCGCCACACATGCGCAGTCATTGTATATAAATAACTACAAAATGGCGTACTCCTTGTGTCAATCCTTATATGCAAATGAGATACTATAAATAGTAACTAGGTCAATAAAATGGCCGCCGGTTACGTCATCTTTGTTTGGGTCCAAACCGACCCATATACTACTATTGTTCACCCTTCATTACATTTTAAATGTTTTTACAGAGCACCATCTATTGCACGGGTTTAACTCATTTATTTGATAAGTTTTTGGGGCTTTCGCACAACTTGTTTTGTTTGATTTACTTCAAATGTTGTATACAGTTTGTTTTTTGTTGACCTGAGGTGAGCTATTGTGATTAATCACCGTCTGTTGTCCGTCTTTCCTAATTTGCTTCACATGAATGTTTAAGAAAAGGGGCCGGTGCTTACGATGACGTCAGCTGTCAATTAAGACTCCAAAAGTGACGAACCTGTAGTATTGAACACCAACGTCGTTATACAATTTAAGACAGGACCGCCAAGTGGGTTGTAAATCTCCCATAAGATCCCTTTTCATTGTCCAAGAGGCAATTCTATGTGTTTCGACCAATGAATATGGCTTGAAGGAATCTGACAGAGGATCAGCAAAGAAACTTGTCAGTAATATTATTTGAAAATCAGACAGATACTTTCGTCGGAAATTGTTTTTAAATTGTTTACAAGCAATATCAGATAAATTGCCCATTTTAATTTCTATTTGGTTGATGAAATGTTTTAATATTGGGTGTGGGGGTGGGGGGGGGGGCTGTCTTTCATTTCCCTGTCCACATCATCAACATCTGAAAATGTATACAAGAAGAAATATCATCAAGTATTAATCATTTGAAGGAAAAAGGTCAGCAGGGTTTTCTATTGAAAGGGCATTAATAACTATGACAAAAACGTTAATTAAGACATCTTATCAATGCTTCCTGCACATTTTCATGAAATTTATTTCACCAGCAGTTTTAAAAGAGAAACTTTTAAATGGTACAGATGGATCATTGCAAGTGCAATCTTCCCAAGATTATTGGTGTTTTGCACGAAAATGTGGGTTAATTGCCAATTCATTTCTTTGTTAAATAAGATGCTTTTATAATTGCCATTATTTGAAACCGAAATCTCTAAAATATGCAGAATAATTCTCCTTCTTGCTGTTTATACCATCTGTTTGTAATCGATAACATTATGATTTAAGTTGTCACGAACATGCATGTGTAATGATTTATAATGATTAATGGGAAATATTAATCGATTTTTAATGATAACGACTACTATTCAAGTTTACCTCATTTCTTTAAAAATAAAGAAACGAGAAACTTAACTGCTTAAACAGTTTAACATGCATTTGGAGTTCAGGATAATATTACAAATATGTATGTTCCGTTTTAGAATAGTGTGTCTTTGTCTGCAATGGGAAGCTTTAAATCCGCCATTTTCTTGTCACGTAAAAGAGGGTTTTAATTCACATAAGGTGTCCTTTTATATACATCAAAACGAAAGCGTATTCAGATGAACACAATGTCTTTTTCAAAACGAGAGCGGATTAAAACAAACACAATTCGTTTTCAAAACCGAACACAATAACATATGATTAAATTAAACACAGTATATCACGTGCAATTACACTCCATCTTTACCATTTTGAAGGTTCTGTGTAAAAACAACTGTCGAAATAAATTTAACATTGTAAGAAGCGTTGATATGATGTCTTAAAGAGCAAACTAAATTAAAGTTTTGGTTTAGACAATATTTCAAAGTTAGTGCCCTTTCTATAGAAAATTTTGCCGACCTTTCTCCTTCAAATGATTAATACTGGATGATATTTATTCTGGTATACATTTGCATTTATTGCCAATAACGAAATAAGAAACACAATCAAAACAATAGCAAGTCATGTTAAGGTCTATTTATTTAAATGAATTTGAATATATGTAATAGGGTTTATATACTTGAACTTGATACGACAATTTGATTAGAGGCAATATGTCTGAAAGACCAATGCCCTGACCAGAATGAACATGAATGTTCTCATGACACGTCTGAGAGTGACTGTAGGACTGTATGACTGCCAAACATAATGAGTGTGCAGCCCCTCCTTGTAATGCTTTGGATCTGGAAAGGACCAAGAAACGACACAACGGCAAACTGTTAAATTAGTGTGCAGCCCCTCCTTGTAATAGTTTTGGTTCTGGAATGGAACGACACATGGCAAAATGTTGAATTAGTGTGAAGCACTTCCTAGTAATAGCTGTGGTTCTGGAAAGGACCAAGGAACGACACAACGGCAAAATGTGTAATTAAGTTTGTGTTTTTATTTTTCGCACATGGAACAGGAGACGTTGCCTTATTTTCTGTCGACTCCGAGTATCAGCCTCTACAGTATTTATTATTCCCCTAATATGGAATGCCTTTGTACTTAATTGGCTGTTCTATAGCAAAGATTCAAATTGAGAACGCACAAAGACCCCATTGACGGTTAATCAACTGGCATACCGTTGTGTGGTCTGACCTTATCTGGACATTGCAGCCCATCAAGCGAGTCATGAAGTACTATGTACTGAGGATCTCTGATAGCAATTTCAGACATTGCATTGATGTCTGTAATTCACTCCACTGTTCTTGACAAGTTCGGTTGTTCATCCGACCACCCAAGTCCCATTTGCCACTCGCATCTGTGTTGACTTGACTTCTATCAGATATTGATCTTTCTGGAGGAATCTGCCATATGTTTCGATCATGTAACCACCAATTCAGAGAAAACATAAACTTAGAAGTAATTCAGACAACATTTTGTGAGTTCCATTCTAGATGGACTCCAATGTTGACGTAGATGGAGCTGAATAAGTCTCATTAACAACATTACATTTGGAATTCCAAATAGTTGCCACCGCCAGTTTTAAGTTTGACAAGCGTTCTACTGTCGGGTTAACTAGCCCGTTTCTTTTTTTAGATCGGACCTGCCCCGTATGTATGTTATCGTTTGAACTGGGACAAGTTGTCATTATTCTTCTTGAATAATATTTTTATATGTCAAAGAAACATGCTTGTTGTTGTTATCCCTGCAATGTTTGGTTCTCGGTGAATTTGAACCCTTGTTTTATTATTTCCAAAAAACGTTTGTCAGTGGTTATTTTCTATTATACTTTCGCCCCCAACGGAAGTCATTTTCTTTTTGCAACAATACTTACATAATCAATTTGTCTACTGGTAATTCCAGTTTTGGGGCTTGATTTATTTCTCTTTATGATTAACTGGACACTGAGCGGAGTAACCACCCGTGGGTAAGTTGTTGTAGTTATTTTTTCCCCCGGTTTGGAAGCTTTGGGATACAAAAATTGTTTCAGTCCGTCGGAAGTTTTCTACTGGTTCTATTATTAACATCCTGGTAACTTAGACATGTTACGCCGTGATATTACTGCAACACTGATAAAAGCTGCGTTAAACACCAAACAATCAATCAATTGTTGGTTACACCACGAGCCTTATTTTTGTACAAGGAGGGAAGTTCCATTGTATGACTTTCTGTTTTAAAATCAGTTAACAGATAATCCATTTGTTTCTTTTGTACTTTCTGGATTTCAGCACTGTCTCTAAACTGGCTCCAAAACCTCCATCCCCGGTCAGATGTTTATTAGAAAGTTCTATATTATCATGCTGTTCATATAAAAATGAATCAGACATTGCTACTTTACACTCGGATGATATGGTGAAAAGCACCGTTCTCCTTATTTAGTTCAGGCATTTTGTAGACAAAAACATCGTTCACTTGTTGTGTAGCTTTAGCTTTGTCAAAATTATCTGATTCAAGGAAATGTAGAAACTTTCCTAGACTGTCGGGAATTTACATTTGAACCACATGTCCCCGTTTTGCAGCTCACTGACCAAATATATGTTAATGTTTCCCTTGTTTCAATGAAAGAGGCACTGTTCTAATGTTCAATGAGTGGGTCTGCAGAAGGGACCTTGTACTGTTCTACCTACAGAACTAGTCAAACATTGTCAGGTGCACACATCTTCATTTGCGGTGTAATTTGATCATGATCTTACAGCAATACTTTGTCGCAATCAAGTTCTCATGATAAATTTTCATAACATTTTTTCCATGGTAGATAATCGATTTTCAATGCGTTAACTTTTCTTAATTTCTTCTTTTTGTAAAAGCTAGACAGAGATGTGGTCGGATAATGTTTGTCCCGTCACTTGATAACATCTTATCTCCTCCATTCGGCATTACATCATGATCTGAATTAACATCCATACAAACTGTCTCTGGTATTGCTTTTTCCAGACGTTTCTCTACTGTTGTAGCGAAATGTAAAATACAACTTGATACTTCAGAGGTCCGAAACACCTTTGTCAAGGCGCCTCATTAGATGTGAAGCATTTGGGGCTAATTCTAAAAAGTTCGATACGTTTTGATTTGGCTTTATTTTTTTTAAATACGTCCTGTTCATACAGTTTGGTCTAGTCTGGTTTGAATGACGATTTAATATCATTTTTCTTCGGATTTGTATTTGTCGAGCCTGGATTAACTTACCTGGAATGTGTTTGTTTACCATATTAGAAAATGTGGCCCCAGGAGTAGGATTACCACATTGCATGTGCTGAATGTAATATATGTCGTTAGTATGTTATTACAAGGACTTTTATGGCTTAATGCTATATAAGTGTAACTACATATTTTAAACATTCTATTTTTGTATGTCTTGTACATGTACTGTCTTGCAAGCATCTGTGTCTGATAGCAAAGGAAACATTGTGGCAAAAGAGAAAATTGCTCACAATGACAACTTTACCTTTTAGTCACAATATTGAAAAATGTAATCGTCGGCTGCTGGGAAAAAAACTATATCAATATTGTCTCCCACCTCTAAAAGAAAGATAAATGCCACTATGTCCATACTGTATATGCTCCTGGCAAATATAAAAAAACCTGCAAAGCCCCGTGTTTTGTTCTATATTGTCTCCACCAAAGAAATCCCTTTCCCTGGTACCTTCCATGAATAGCATGTTTAAACTACAACGTTTTCACTTAAACTGTAGCTGTCGCTCTCTACATATTCTCCTGGCAATTGACCCAACTACCCAGGGAACGTATGTAAAAGCCTACACTTTCCCCTAAAAAACTGCCAAGCCCTGTCTTTTCTATATTGTCTAGACTAAAGAAACCCTTCTCTCGGGAAAACTTCCATGAATAGCATGTTTTAAACTATACACATTTCACATACACTGTAGCTGTTGCTTTCTAAATCTGACCTTAGCAGATTTCAGTTAAAAATAAACTTAAAAATAGGCTGGCAAATACATTAACCATGTGTTTAGTTTCAAATAGTATATACTCAAGAGAAATAATAATATGACGAGCAAAAACAGACAAATTAATGAGCCGTGGACCGCTATCCAAAACATCATTAGAAGATGTAATATGTTGCCAATTTCTACAAGACATCTATTCTGGACGGAACATTTGAAACACTTTCAACGAATTTTAATAATTGCGTTCGTGTTTGTAAATGGACCAAATCCGGATCGTGGATTTTATTGGACTTGCCTGGGACCGTTTGGCATTGAATCATGTGCATGCTATGAGTAGACTATTCCATATTGGGAACTTTCGGCAAAGCCTTTTTTCGCGCTTTTAACGTCGAAACCGGCCGTTATTAGTATTTAGACGGGACATGAAGGATCTACGTCCAGAAAGCTTACAGGAAATAGTTACGGCAAGTGTTTATGCCCAACTTTCACGGTCAAAAATCAAGTGACGATTTAGACGATACGTATTTGTTAACATTTATCAAGCGTCTAAATGATCATGATCCAGTTCGTAGGTAAAACACCGCAGGGGCAGTTGCAAGGAGTATGTCCCCAAGGGAGGTGCTGTAATAAGAACATGCAAACGAATTTCGCGATAAACAAATGCTGCCATTCTGAAGTTCAGTTCGCGAAAACCCATATTTATATTCATTCATAAAAAGTGCAACAAACATGATACAGTTTATTTAAACGTATTGCAAATCAAATAAATTCAAACAAATATTCAAAGTTCCCGTATCTAAGTTTTAATGTACTAACTTTATAAGTCTTACTGACAAGATGTCTGACCGAGAAGAAATTGACATCTAGAATCTATCATATGACCAAATTCGGAGCAAATAAATCGAATACAATAACGATTAATAAAAATTCTCTGTAACCACTAACCAAACTTGGCCATTCATAGTCACTGAATGTTATGAAACTTTGTCAGATTTTAGGTTTTGGTTAAAAATGGAAAATGATAGCAGAAATTGTGTTTGTACCTTTGTTGCCATGAAAATAGGCGAATTAGCTTTTACATCTAATTGACTAATTACCTGTGTTTATCATATTCTGACAAACTGTGCTACTACACTTTTATCAGTATATATTAGGTATAGTTTAAGGCAATAGGAAGATCGGGATTTTAGTCCATTTTCTAACGCAAATAATTAACCTGCGCATCAATGATGAGATGAAATGAATACAATCTTGTTTAGAAATGTGCTCAGTACAAAAGTACGGCACTTTATTTACTTAATGCGCTATTCTTTTCATAAACAAATTCAACACCTTCTCATATACTGATAAAGCACAATGATGATGCAAATAACAGTTATATCTGCACCCGTCAAGCATAATATAGACTCAAGTGATATACTTTGCAATAGAAAACGAGTTATTTCCCCTACGTTTCACACCGCCACGATTCTAATTATTTTAACGAGTGCCTACATCGAAGCAGAATTAAGGTTCAAAGATTTAATATGCAACTCAAATATCAGTTGCCTATATATGTTATATGTAAGTCCCAAACCCCAGTATTCGCTCTGTCCAGATCCCAGTAAACTAGTGAAAAGTTAGGCTTTCGAGAGTGTTAACAAACTTCTCATTGTACTAGGTGACTGAAGAGTTGTACACAAACTTGATGAAATAATTTGCAAAGAACATGCCTCCTATTTTAAATATTTTACATGATATGGTTTAGTTTCTCTTTTAAATCATTTATAAACATATTACACCATCCTTTTTCACTGATGCTGTTATGATGTAATTAGCATCAGAGATGTGGAGGCTTTAGAGATTAACTTTGACTTTTTTAGACTTGACATGGTTTTCCTGTTGTATCGTGGTACTTTCTATTCATATTTAAAGCAAATTGACGGTTACTTTAAGCAGGGACTAGCGTATCTACGTCCCTGCTTACAGTGCTTGATTCTCTTTCTTATTCATGTCACACAAAATTAATTGATTCGGTATGATTGTTGTTGTTTTTGTAAATCATATCCAATGGGGGACACATTGTTAGACATTCATGACAAGTACACTGTGTTGACTTATACAATTCCATATATAACATTCAAATGCCTCTACATTGCTGTGATGTTATCAAATTGGAATACCAGCAAATGAAAACAACCAGTTTTCAACCGAAAGTCAGATCGTTTTAGGTGGAATTATTGATGTTTATAACGACAAACAATAAAAAACGTTTTACAAGTATCTTGACATTTTCAACTTTGTCCGGATGGATTCTCTGAACGTCAATAACAACATCTGGTAGTGTGTGCGCGACAAAGAAAACACCGGAATAATCTTTACCATGATACACTACGAAATGACATTTAATTTTTCTTCAATTAAACCCTTTAATGTGAAGAGTACAAACAGTGTACTTAAAACAGTCAACTTATGGAAACCGAAAAATGAAGTTTGGTGAAAATAACAAATTTCTAGTTAAGAAATAGATGCTTACATTTTCCTTAGTTTCATTTGAAATTATATTGTGATCATTTGATATCATATTGAATGAAAGTTTCTCAATTATTGTAGGTGTGACTGTCCTTGAGAATGGTACACTTGTTTAATGTTGCTAGATTGAATAATGCATGCCTCTCAATCATGGAATTGGCACTACATATAAGGTGTGTACATTTCGTATATGCATGTTGTTCACTCGCAACATTTCCTGTAAAAAAGCTCTTTAAATATAAGAATGAAGTAGGTTGACACGGTCAATGTAGTGTAGGGCTTTGAAAGTTTTCAGTTATGTTTGAATTTTCATATTTATGCAAAGAAAAAGACTATATTTATCTTTGAGCTTGTATCAATTTTAAACACCAATAGTTGATGCCTTCTTGGCGCCCAGTGAAGCGGAAATAGAATTACGACTTACGAGCTGGTATCAATTTTAAACACCAATAGTTGATGCCTCGATGGCCCCTAGGGATGCGGAAATAGAATTGCGACTTACGAGCTGGTATCAAGATATGCTAACCAAAAATACTGGTATTTTACTCACGTATTCTTTTCTTTAAGGATGACTTCAAACATATTGGATAGCCTGTCCCACTTTCTGCACATTGCTTTATCAATAATAATTGAGCCATGCCGCGAGAGAAAACCAACAATATGGCCTCTGCGTTATGTATCGACCCAGATCAGCCTGCACAGTCCGCGAAAACTGATCCGGGCAGACACATTCCGTCTCAGGGGGATAGGGGTATAAAGTAATGATTCCTGGAACAGAGCATCCACAGGAGGCAAAATGTGTCCATCTGGGTAAGCCTGCGCGGCATGCTTAGGCTGATCCGGGTCGATACTTTACGCAGAGTCCACAATGTTGGTTTTCTCGCGGGACGGCTTAAATATTAGTGCTTTCTTCCTTGTCACTCAGGATGCGGCGAAGTCATGACGACTGGTGTATCGATGGCGGGTCTTACTGGTAATTTACACAGGAAACGCCTTGATATGACTGTTATAGTGTTAAAGTGGTGCATTACACCATTCAAACCAACAATCTTCAGTATACATGTCTGTTTACACATTTATCGTATCATATTTGTATACCGTAATTATTTACTATACAGACAGGTGTTTGTATTAGAAAACCTCGTTGATGCTTGATATGAAAGCAAGGTCAATGCTATTAACATCATAAACCCTTCCCAACATACAACAACAGTGCATTAGAGGACATTGAATAGACAAAAGCAATACTATGACAAAATATATAAATGAAATGCACAGTTTATTTAAAATCATTGTGGCAAAAGGATGAACTGCTCACTGTAAACAATTATTTCAATACGCAAACACGTGCGTCTTTCGTTCTCGGTACTCGCTGTGATTTGCACATGTCGATATCACCTTTCGTAATAATTCAAGTTGAAGGCCCAATAAATCATATTGCACAAGCAATGTTGAATAATTAGCGAAACAGGAATGACAATACTTTGTTTTGAACAACAACAATATCCTATACCGAACTGCAAACAGGAGCTTTATTGATACATTTAATTGATTTTAGTTTGAACAGTATTTCACATACATCACTGCACTTTTGCATTTATCCATAATCAAGGGTACACTAACCAATAATAGGTTACAAGTACGATATGTGGCTTGCCAATGGGTTGTATGTTAAGATGACTGCGGTCAGGATTTGTTCAAAATCGATTTGATTTTAAGTTAATAATCTTTTTTATGATTTTACATTTATAAACACTTATTTATGATTTTACATTTATAAACACTTATTCATGATTTCTCGTTAAAGAGACGAGTTATACACTAGGAAATGTGCCTTGACCAATGGCACTGCACCATGACCATCGCGAGCGATGATCGAGCCACGGCCGCCCGGTTCCGACTCCAACATGATAACAACAGTGGATTCCACACAAATGTTGAACAACCATGTTTTATATTAGTATGCATTATATGCATATCTTTAACCGTAGCTGTCATGTAACTTGAAACGCAATAGCTCAGTCGAAAACGACGAAGGCTTTCAACCAAGCATTCGTGAGTTCGAGGCCCGATTCAGCCATTAGTTCTTTCCGATGATCAACAAGAGTAATGTTTGTCTTCCAATGCTATTTATTTGGATACACAGTCCATTGCTTTGTTTGAAATACTGGTTGGACAAAGTCAAGAAACTATTGTTAATGTATCGGAATACATCTGCATTTGGTAAAAGGTCAATTTGATTAAGGGGCTTTGTGTGTGTACCTTTTTTGTTATTTCTTTATGCGGGGAAGGGGATCTCATAGTTTTCACTACGGTGATAAGCATTGTGAATAGATAAAGACATGTTTTTACGGATTTTGGTGGAGTCGGGATACGCTCTGGTCCTTCGATAATAGTTGGAATTCCGTCTATAGACGATATCAAAAAATGAATACATTTATTTTTTTTCAGAATCTATTTCGATTATAATTTCATATGCTAATAGAAAGGTATAAACGATTGAAACGAGTAGTAAAGTCTTTGTTTCTATGTAAATATTTTTACACAAATTATTGTAGATGTCACTTAATGTAGAGCAAGACAGACTGAACTTCATCGAAAATTCATTTAAAGACGTTCGGTCCTTATCGTGGAAAATAAATCTTGAAATGATAACGCGCCAAGTCAGTGACGTTATTAAAAGATCAATGGCGTTAGCTCAATCCGAGGCCTCTTGGAAAGAAAGTAGCTCATGCAAGAGGAGGGAGATATCACGTGGCGTCAACAGTGGATTACTGTGCACCACATCACGCAACAGAGAACTCCATATTAACTCGTAGTTTTGGTGTATGACAGGAGAATATTTTTACGTCAGAATAAATAGTGTATTTAAATCGACGTACATCATTCTATATTATTTCTATATTCGACAGTCGAAATTCGTCAAGACTTTGCTTGCATTTTCAAAACATGAAAATAAACAGTGGCATTTCAACAGGCGTCAAATGTCAACTTCATCATAGCGTGAGTATAAACTGTCTACGTTTCATTCTTCAGATCATTATTTTGATAATGAAACCATTATCCATTTGTATTTAAACTGTATTGATTATAAAAAAAAGAAATATACATACTACGAGAAAGGCAACAATTGTATCAATATAAACAAGAATATAAACTGTATAATAAAAGCGATAGATGCACAAACCAGTATGTCAATGTATGTGTGTGTGTGGGACATATAAACCGTTCAACAGGTAGCATGACGTACGAGACTTTGTAACGAAATCAGTCATATATCCCGGCATGCACGACTTTAAACTCCATTGGAGAACAATGCAGACCTGGATTATCATGCACATTCGTGCATTGTAATATTGACTTACACTGTACGCCACCCGTCTGTACGTAAGAAAGACCTACCATGTATGCGTCGTTAAAGACAATAAAGGTGATAAGGGTTCAGGAAGTATATATAAAGAGTTTATTTTGACTTTTGATACGTGAACTATGACCCCGAGTGATAATTACGCACGTGTAAGAAACGAGTGCTTCCGCTATGATCGGGTATAATTACGAGGGTATCTAATTATCGTATTAAACGTTCGATGGCATATACTTTATATATTACATATATACAGGCGATGAAAAAATATATATGTAATTGGTCGTGGATGACTTTATAAAGTGATAAAAGTATCTGAGCTTTGCCGCATTCATGACGCAAATGTGCATCGTGACGTAGTTGGTGATGTTATATACGTGACGGCATTCCATATCATCCGGACAACTGTTACATCCCATTGGAATTTGTTCTCATTAGGAAATTATGTTTTTTTTTCTCGGATATGTCTTTGAATTTACATAGTATATGTAATATATCAGGAACGTTCATAGTTCACTAGGCAACAAATATAAGATTAATAACAATTTACATTATATTTCTAATCAGAGAACTAGACAAGGAGGAGTAAATATGTATTTGTTCCATGATATCTCTCTTAGCACTCATTAAAACCTATCTTGTCGGTACTCAAAATGAATCAACTCAGGAAGACGATACTTTTAAGTACCCTCAACATAGGTTTTGGAAGTCAAATAAGGATTTTAGGGCATGAAACAAGCTCCTTATCTAGAGCTCTGAGGTTTTTCTTCTTTCTAATCCGTATCGTTTGGCGGCTGGTTTATTTGTTCCTATTCTGCAGCTGAAATAGATAACAAATAAAAGAAATTATTATCATAATATTGGTCATCGAGTTTGTTGTTTGTTTGTTTGTTTTAATGGTATTTAACGACACTTTAAACAGTCTTTCAGTTATATTACGCCGTTTCTTGGGTAATTTACCTGTACTAACGGAACGTCATGGCGATCAAGTCTTGGCTATTATAAGACCGGATATATATCACTGGTCTCTCGCTACTAAAGAGAATGTAAGACACCTGATCTCTCGCTATTAAAGAGAATGTAAGACACCTCTCCATGTTATCGATCGTAAAGGAAATTGCGATCTGAGATCTAAATATCATCGCCGTCCGCCATCTTGTTTTTAAATTAACAAGCAAGCATTTGTAAAAATGGCTGAGATCGTAACTTACTGTAATCGAAGTAAACTTTGTTTATTTTACATCTAGACACAAATATGAAGAGTCACTATACATGACTGTATAACTATTGAATAGAGTTGAAAACGTTGATTTCATCTCCTGCAGAGGCGTCAGAAAACGTTTGTAAGTGCAAAAGGGTTGATTCGCGCTCGATGAAATGCACAACTCACCTTCCAAAACAAAATGACAGCTACTATTGTGGCAAGCACCAGTAGAGCGACGAGGGCGCCTATGACTGTCTTTGCCATCACGGGATCGGCGCACTCTTTGGAGCTGGCAGCGGCTGAAACAAACAATTAGAAAGTCTGGAACAGGTCATGTGAAAATTGACCTTCAGGGGTGTGTGGTATTTTGAGACCAGCGAAGATCACTGATCGTATTAACATCCTTGATACCTCGTGGGAATGATTGTCCCGAGAAATCAACGATACAATATGATATTTGATAGGAATGAGGTGGGGCGGGAATTTGAAAAAAGCGAAGAACACTCGTATATTCTGGTCCATCCACAATTTTGAATACAGCGTTCACTTCCTCTTATAGCGATACTATTTGCTGCGACAACCGACATTCCCCTTCCAGAACATCAGCGCTAACAGTTGTTTTTCCTAGTTATACTATTTTTAGTAACAGTGATAAGGTGGTAAGTAAATCTATACATTCATTCGAATTCCTCTCTAATTTGGAGAAATCAATCGAAAGAAGTTATTCTATTTTAAGCAACAGTTTTAATTTTAGTAACAACATATGCATTCTTGGTATGGTATCTTGCTTACTTTTGATTATAACGATCTTTTAATAGATCACTCGGGATTTTGCAATCCGTTTTTTAAGAAACAGTTTTAGTTACAATTGATACATACATTGTTCGTCATCCTTAATTTCAATTTCAGCGACTATTTCCTCGGCTTCTACGTCATCAACTAGTTCTCTTTTCTTTCTGACGTCATCGTCATCAGTGCTGTTGCTGTTGGTTATTTGATTGGCACAGGACTATTGAAAACACATAAAATTCAAGAGAAAATGGCAAACACAAACAACATACCATACACATATTAGGCATTTGTTTTGACAAATATCGAATAGTAACGTTTGAGATTGTGTTTTTAACACGGCTTTTAACATGTTTTGTTAAGTTGCGTTACCCGGGTAAGTTAACCTATCCTGACATCAATGAGGCAACAGATCCAATGCATCCATTTGCTAGATCTCTCGTATGACTAGGTCAGCATCGAATCCAGGAAATCCCACTCCAAAGGCGGACCCTCCGATTCAATTCGTTAACAAAGTCGGATAATGGTTAATAAGTGTACTGTCTCCGTAATATAACTGGCACAGTGTTTAAATCGCCTAGAACTGTAATAGATCAGAACAAATGACGCGAGAAAACCAACATTGTTGACTCTGTGTATAGTATTGACCCGGATCTGCCTAAGCATGCCGCGCAGGCTAATCCGGATAGACACTTTTCGACTCCTGTGGATTTTCTGTTTCAGGAATCATAAATCTTTACGTCTATCCCCCTTAGACGGAATGTGTCGGTCCGGATTAGCCTGCGCGGATTGCGCAGGCTGATCTGTATCGATACATTACGCAGAAGCCATACTCTTGGTTTTCTCGCGGGACGGCTCAAATTTAGAACTCACGTCTTTGCATTTGGAGTACGGATACAGCTGTGTATTGGTACAGGTCTTCACCAAGCATTTCATCCAGATACTCTTGCTCTCTGTTATCCATCGGAAGGCTTTAAACCCCCCGCTTACTGCGCAGAACGTGGAAGCTGTGGTGTCACTGGTAGAGTCAGACCTGAACGCGTGTTGCTGTTTTCCGGCTTTGCCGATCACTGATGAATCCGGGCATCTGTTATAACAAGTCAATAATTATCGTTTGATTTATTGGTTATAAACACAGTTTTAAAGCCCGTTATATTTTTGTCAAAGAACTCCGTTTAACTGACCATGCATTTCCTGTCTTTTTCGAACCAGATTTTCACATCCCAATTAACCGAGTATTTGTTTGTTTACATTGTGTTTAACGCCGCTTTCAATGTTTCAGATATATCACGGAGTTTGCTTGGTAGGTTACCAGTAATACTGGTCCATTGGCGAATCAATCGTATTGCTATAACCGCAATCCTGTGCGTTAAGGATGGTCAGTTATTACTTCCATATTTAAGGTCCTTTGTATGACCAGGGAGGGGATCGAACCGGCGAATTCCCGCATCCGAGTCGGATCCTCTTCCTAATCACCAGTTACCATAACACTTAAAATTGTTGGGCCCACCGGTTGAGGACGAACGATGCTAGTCTCAATGACATTTGTCAATCATATTTATGAATTAACGAACTACTTGATTAATAGTCATCAATATAACTGATTGAGCTCTCGCGTTTCGACATGTCAATGACTTAAAAAGGTGTTTGTTACATACAACCTCTCATGATGTACCAGCAATACTATCTCCATGCTGATTGCACAGACCTCACATAATCTGTCATAGATATTTCCTATGCTTTTGCATTTATAGGAAACGGTGAAGACATAACAAAATGGCAAATTTCTGACAGTCATATCTTTCGAGAATACAGACGAGAGATCAATGGCGCATGCGCAGTTGATACAAACAATGAGTTTGACATTGCCGAGAGTGTTTATGTACCGCACACGAAGTTACCCGATGTTATATCACTGAACAGGCATCTTCTAAGTATAATTTGTTTTGTTATATACTTAGGAATACTTCTAATTTTTACCAGGAAAGACATAATACTTAAAACACAATTCACAGTAATGATATCAGATGTTTCAGATTTGTATATTATTACTCGGTCAAATATGAGGAAGTCGCCGTACAACATTTGTCAAAGCAATTTACACAACAGATATATGATATCTGCGGCTTAATGCGGCTAATTCAAATTATCATGCGTTTCCTGGATTTCTCATACCAGTACTCAACTTGCTGTTTTTTTCCCACACAAAATGTTACCCATAGGTGAAAGACGAATGATGCATTTCACAGTGACAAACGTCGGAAAATGTTGGCCGAGCTGGGATTCGAAAGGACAACCCCTGGATCGACAGCCCGCGTCGCCGAGCCCCGGTGATGTTTGAAGTGTGATCTAGTATATCGAGCACGTGTTTTTGTATAAAATGACTTGTTTGCATTCAGTCGTGGTCGAGGGACTTTACGACGTGGACCACATGGACAACAGGTCGAACGCTCAATGTGGTATCATAATGTTAACATATGTTGTGTATGACGTATTCTCCACAACCAGAGTGCCGTTTAATAAGTCCAATACACAATTCAGACATTAAATAGAAGGAACGTCTTTTGTGTTTCACAATTCGTTTATTAAAACGGAAATTAGGGAACTAAAATATATCTGTATGCCGAATCCGGAAGCCAACCTGTATATTTGTAATCTCCGCAGATGATTTACACACATCAAATACATGATTCCCACCTTTCATGTCGCATACCTTACGCTTGGTGTGAGTATTTGTCTGTTTTCGCGTGTCTACGTATTGAATATTCACCTAAGGCTACATCAACAGGTTATAATAGTAATTCATCTAGGGCACGCCGTGATATAACTTAAAAAACCATACCGAAGGCTTGGCGTGAAACGGTTGTATGTAAAAATCCATGAAGTCTTTATAAACGTTAAATCATTTGTTTCTTGGTAAACAATGGAAATTTAGGTGCCATTGCTCGTTCTTTATTTTCAAAATAGGTTTTTAGCAACAACCGTGTCACGCCAAGCCCTCGATACGTGAGCCAGTGCAAGGGAGGATATACATGTTTACCTTAGTGAACAGCATAGCTCCAGCTTTACACTGTTTGCATATTACTGACACAAGTCTGTTAACGTGCGTTGATTCTGATAAGAATTATCATGCAGACAAGATGATCTGAATCTACACTGTTCATATATGAGACGTTCAACACTAACATTATGGCCTGTGCGTAAAGTATCGACCCAGATCAGCCTGCAAATTCCGTCTGAGGGGGATAGAGGTATAGAGTAATGATTCCTGAAACAGAAAATCAACAGGAGGCGGAAAATGTCTGTCTTGGTTAGCCTGCGCAGCATGCTTATGCTGATCCGGGTCGTTACTTTACGCAGTGCCCACAATGTTGGTTTTCTCGTGGAACGGCTCATATATCAATGTCACGTGCTATCATGGACTGGTTCATTTAGTGGACTTACCCATTCGAATCGATGACAGAGATTGCGAATTTTTTTTTTGGTGGAGTAGTATCTTGGATGAAATCCACGTTGTTAGATATTTGGCATGAAAACACATATATACCATATGGATCGGCATTCGCTGAAAAATACATAGGATATATTAGATGACTTTTGAAGTTACATAATGTAGGTGATTGACTGTATGAATATGGAATAAGATATATCTTTCAAAAATTGTTATATTCACACTCTCCTTAACAGCATTAAGTTAAATATTAAATTGTCTTTATTTGGTATAAGCTAATTTTGAGTTTTGCTAAAATCAGGGAATTTAAAGTTATTTTGGAGTCTTATGTGTTGTTCACGTATACATTTGTCAGAACGTCTGTCTGTTATATTTGCGCTCGGCAATCTGCATGTATTTTCGCCGGAAAAAGAGGCCAAAATATAAACTTAGCATTTGACCTGCTGTAGGTGATTTTAACCAGCATTTGCGTATTACAATATGCACGTATTTCATCTATAATTGCGAACAATTTAAACATTCGTGCAGTATTATCTTAATCCATGGTGTTCGCTTTTTATGTATCCATACTTGTCTAAGACGAGTCCATCAACATTACAGGTTGATTATACCGGTTATTGAGTCCTTGAAACAAGGGTTAGAAAGTATCTAAAACAATACAACACAATACAACACATGAAGAAAAATATAATTTAAATGACAGGTATAACCATACTTGAAATTGGAAAAACTCGACTTCAGTTTTATTTATATTTATCTAATACAAAAAAGTCAATAAATGGAGTTTTCGTTCAAATTACGCCAAATACATCTGCAGTCTGGCCAAATAGTCCCTTAAGAAAACGTTGTTTCTGTAGATTTGAGAGTATATCATCAGTGTCATTTTGGATCAAGTCGGGTCCGGACAAAACCGGTATTTAACATTCACTACTTTCACTTTCAAACGAGGTCAAAATACTAAATATGATCAAATCAATCAATTCCAGTGCATCCTTAGCACATTTATAATGAATTTAAACTCAATGTCATACATTCAAGGCATTCTAGTGACGTTATACACTCATGTCTACCCTCATTTTTTGTTAACTGTTAATTAATCCTTTTTTATTTTTGACACTTAAATGCAAATTGCTAAATATATATCCTCTCTCTCTCATCACTTGTTTGCCTAGATTTGTCGCGAGGGGATAAGGGTTAACATAATTACCTTGGTAATTGGTTCCTCGAGTGTAACACAACCTGGGGAATATCCACCTTCCGAGTATAACTTCCGTCGCTGGAGAAAAATTTTCCTCGGAATTCCTCACTGACTGACTCGAAAAATAGAATTTAAGGGATCTATCCGCTCTAGTTGCCACCGTCGATGAGGCGATATCTCTGTTAAATATAGGTCAAAGATGAGCAAATGTTTGTTTATATTTTCATAACGTTGAAATGGCAATAAATAAATAAATAACATAAGTAAATATAGCATGACTAGCAAAGATGAGGGTGGTTGCTCTGTACAGTATATGTCAAATATAAACAACTCTTTTTTAATTTCCACTCCATGAAGATGGTCCACGGCATTTTGTACGCAATCGGACTGGGCTAAAACAGATTTTCCAAATACACTGTTTTCACAAGGTCAACAAGCAAAGAAATATGATCAAATAAAACTGTTCCTGTTCATTGCATTTATACTCATGCTTGCAGTCTGGTTAAAGTAAACACTAATTTCCAGGTAAACGCAGGTTTTTTTTAAGACGTGTTTGGCTGTAGATTTGCATATTAGCTGATAAATTTGGTGAACGTTCTTTAACGCTTTTCCTCATATCGACGCTTAATGACGTATCTACAGCAGACGGCTTTTTGAAAACATTTTGACGAAAGAAGAAATTGCTCAAAACCAGTAATTTCACCTTTTGTCACAATGTTTTCCACTTTTAGTCATAGGATCCATTCAATTATAGAGTTTTTTTTATTTTTTGACGAAATATGTTCAAAGTCGTCTGCTGCAGAATTGTCGTATGAGCGAAAGGGTAAATTAATATAACATGCACCTTAACCGCAAAAGTGGTGTAGTGATAGAGCATTTGGCTCGGGTATGGTAGGTCGCGGGTTCGATCACCGGTCGGATCTAATTAAAATCCTTTCTTATGGTAGTATGGTTTTCCCACGTTCTCAACTTTGACTCATCTGATGAGACTGTAATCCACAATGACTAATTGATGACAATTTAGATGATATACATGATTACACGTTATTTTAATAAATTTACAATTCAGACAATAAAAACTCCATTTGTGTTACTGTGATATAACATTTAGAACTCAGTAAAAGTTTAAGTAAAATTTGATAAAGAGGAATGCAACTTAAAACTATCACAAAAAGTTTATTGTATATAGTGTATTTTGGGCCGGAGGCCTTTATTACATTAAATAAATATCTTGAATCTTGTGATGTTAGTATAACGACTAAGGCGCTGTTAATTAGATAAATGGACCTGTGGTACTGGTAACTAAATTAGAAAGCGCCGTCTTATAACTAAGATATTGCTGAACGAGCCGTAAAACACCTTCTTGACAAACTAAACACACCTACCCCCTTCTTTTCCCAGGAAGGCATTCGGTTTTGTTATTTAACTAGCTCATTAAACTAAAGTTTAATCATTGAATAAAGTTGAAAACATTGTGACAACAGGAAAATTCTCTATAAAGAACAATGTATGCTTTTTTCACTGTGTTTTTAAAAAAAAAAAGTATGATACAGAGGCGTACGAAAGCGACTGTAAATGGGAAAGGGTTAATCTGTAGACTGTCGGGACGGGTTATTAAGTGCTATGGTGCCACTCTATAACTTATATGGTGTTTAAACAGCCCGAAGATCTAATAACGCACTTACTTTCCCGGACCGCATCATACCAAAGTATTCAAATTAGTTATCTCTCATTGGTGCTCAGTATAAACGGGTTATCATAACGACTCAGTCGTAGGTTTCTGGGAAAATGGACCATTAACATTGGTAATTTACCCAGAAAACGCTGTGATATAACTGAAAACTGATTGAGGGCGGTGTTAAACAACATACAAACAAACTAACAAACAAATACACTTACTTGACATTGTGAGTAACATTAAGGAATTGAGGCAGGTCGCCAAAATAGCATTTACCGAATTGGATACGGTATCCATCATACTGCACGTCAAACGTATCGTTAGCCTTATAGAGCGCTAATGCATAACTGAATGTTTGCTGAAGACAAAAGGATAACTTGGGTTATAGTACATAGTTTAAAGAGCTACAATAGTTCAGTAGCTCCTTTGGTGGCCAAATAGAAACATAGAACAAAGACACTGCTTTGGTTTTAAAAGTGCCAAACGTTTAAAACCCATGCAGTGTCTTTTTTTTCTGTATAACTTTATATATATTCGATAGCGATATTTAAGGGGATGTAATCAATCAAAGCGTCATTGTTTTTAATGCCAGATGTACTAACTAGGTTTGTGTTGAGTTCAAGAGATAATAATGAAACAATAATTCACCGGCGAAAAGTCGTACGTGACACAATTAGCTTTTGTAAAAACTTTTAACGCAGAATTCCCGAAAGTAAACGTTTCTATGTTCTAAATCGGGCGATTCCATTTTTTATCTTAAAGGAGTTTTGGAATGTATGACAAGCTTTCTCACCTGAATCTATACCTTTTGCGATAGCTTCAATTTTGCCACAGGTGCATAAAGTGTTAAGGTCGTATTGAACGATTTATTTGAAATTCTTATTGTCAATGATATATAAAGAAATCAATTCACGTAGCTATGTATTAACGGGCATTCTCGCACCAGTACATTGAGCATCCTTAGCAATAACGTAGCTAATGAATAAATGAATGAATTATAATGAATGAATGAGGGTTTAAGGCCCGTTGACATCAAAGGTCAGTTTGGGCGCTAAAACAAAAATGTTGACATTTATTAATGTTAATAAATAACATTTTGAAATTTAAATTTTAACAATAAGACACATACTTTAAACATAAGGTATGTTATATATCATAGAGATAAAATGTCAGCGTTAATGTAAGAAATATGAGAAGCAAAAGAGATGTAAGTATAATGAAAAAAACCTAAATGAGTTATGTTTTACATAATAAAACTATCGTGGACGAATAAAGTAAGTTTAAAACATAAGTATATGTAAAAATATTAATTTCCTTAATAAAATTAAATTAATTCCGGCTTGACAGACTCAAAGAGCTGACGCAAACTTTGAACACTTTGAAAAACTGGTCATGAGTTGGTTCCATATAAGCACACTCAATAAGAATGTGCTGTAGAGAAAGGTTTGTAAAACATGGGACACACTGTGGAGCCTTCCCTCGGTCACTAATGAATAAGTGAGCCGTCCCGCGAGAAAACCAACGCTGTAGACTCTGCGTAAAATATCGACCCGGATCAGCCTGCATGCCGCGCAGGCTTACCCGGATAGAACCTATTCGTCTCCTGTTGATTTTCTCTTTCGGGAATCGTTACTCTATAGCTCTATGCCCGTGAAACGGATTGTATTGGCCCGGATCAGTCTGCGGGGACTGCGCAGGCTGATCTTGGTCAATACATATCGCAGAGACCATAATGTAGGTTTTCTTGCGGGACGGCTCATTATTGATGTTCCAACACTTCATATCTTAGTGCTGAAACGGCCGGAAAGTATTGTCGTTATTTCATCGCCGTTAGGATAGAGGGCAGCATAGGAATAGTGTAGTAATTTACCATGGAAATGCATTGTTTAACTGTTTAACGTAGGCATCCTGAGGAAAACACAACTACAGGCTACATAATGAAAAACAAAAACTCACCAATGCTGAGTCATAAGAAAGGCAATTAGTTGCAGCTGTGATATCTGCATATGAACCGGTCAAATTCATCCACGTGTCGTTAGAAGGCATTATCGATTCTTTACAAAAGTCTAAAAGCTCTGATATGCCTGCACCATGTGGCACGGCACTTGCCCCCACGAATGTGTTATAGTCTATGAAGGATGCTGTATCCGCATCGAAGTTTTTGAACCAGACAATCCAATTGCCAGTTCCAGAATCAAGTTGACAGTAGGATGAGGCTGAAAATATAGTTAGATCGGCCGATATTATTCAGAAAGCGTCGTAAGGGTTTAAAGGTAACAGGTTGAAGTGTAATAGAAGGCTTAGTGGTTACTATGCCCAAATACACCATCAACACATTGCATACGTGATACCACAACATTAAATAGCTTCGTCGTTTCTTAATTCAACAATGGTGTAGCCTAGTGAACCATGTACTCTTTAATAAAAGGCTGAGCTTCAGTGGTTACTATTTTCAATTACACCATCAACACATTACATAAGTGATTCAACAACATTAAATAGCTTCGTCGTTTCTTAATTCAACAATGTTGAAGTCTAGTGAACCATGTACTCGTTAATATCAGGCTGAAATAGAACGTCAAACATATCATAAACACATACATACTCCCACAATATCACAAAATAAAATACAGCCTTTAACATAGGCAACTTGCGGATCGAATCTCAACGAGACACCCCAGCCTATATATAGCATTTTGAAACATCTGAGCTACACATTCAGGCTGTTGAAAATACATCCAGTCTATAAATCAAGAAAACTTTACTTTCGCCGAGATTTTGATAATAATATGTATTGTTAGCGCGAAGTCATGAGTGTTGGCTGACCACTGATTCGTGGTATTGAACAAGATCATTGATCGCATTCTTGGGAAAACATGTTTACGTCCATATCACTCGAATATATTTTTATTTCATTTCAATTTAAAATTCACGTACATAAGTTGAAGGGAGGTCGTCGCCGTCAAGCTTTTTGTTAGTCATACACTCGGAAATAAATAGACTCGGTACAGCCGCGAATGATTCATGCAGATGTTCCGTCGACATTGCATGCGAATTGCCATGTGCAAAAACAACACGGTAGATTAAAATTCCATATTTAATCAGGTCAAATACGGTACGAAATGTCGAAATTAGATATCACTTAAATATGAAAAGAAGTCGTTGAAATATAATATCAAGTCATCCAAGATGCGAAAGTCCTTTCGACGCTATTCATTAACGTGTAAGTTGTGTTATTTCGTTATAGAAAATATAGAACTTTGCATATATAAGCCGTTCCACAAGAAAAACCAACAGTATGGACTCTGCGTAACGTATATATCGAGATTAGCCTGCTCAGTCCGCGCAGGCTAATCCGGGCCGATACATTCCGTCTCAGGAGGATAGAGGTATAGAATAATGATTCCTGAAACAGTAAATGCACAGGAGGCGAAAAGTGTTTGTCCGGGAGAGCCGCAGAGTCCACAATGTTTGTTTTCTCGTGGAAAGACTCATATTCTATTTATTACGCTTATTAAGTTATACTTTGTATATAATAAAGGGAAATTACGATGCAGTAGCCGCTCCTCGGTTTGAATTGATTGTTCTCGCAGCGTAGGGAAAAAATAAAATCTGTTCCCACGCCCCAAGAAGTATAATACAACCGGTGTGTTTCTTATCATATAAATGTATTATCTAGAACAAATAATACAATATAAAATGCAACGAACAAACGTTTACGAAAATACCGTGTCTATCATGGACCAAATGATCTATTCAGAGTCCTCGGTCAACTAATAACCACAATTTACATGTACGCCATACGTCTGTCTTCCCATGACATAGTGTCCTTGTAATATGAGTGTATGCAATCTAGATCGGTAAACAGACATTTATGAAATGCCCAACATGACCGTATTACATTCCCGTGTGTTAGATACATTAAAAATGGTGATTTCGCTTGAACGAAACTTTCAAATGCTGTTAACTCTGATTGAACATTTTCTTCAATCTACAATGGTAAACGGTGGATTTGAAAAGCCAAACTTGACTGTTATTACATATAGGGTATATGTTGGCGACGGGGGTTTCGGAGAATATAAGAGAAATATATTTACTTAAACATTTAGTTTCAATAGTGCTTGGTAGATACATGTATATACATATGTTTGTACATGTATACATGTTTATAAAAATATGTCAATATCATTTTCATAAATGTTATTTAAAATGGTTTCTTTTCTCTGATATCCGAGTGGAATTGATCGATACATGTACGTCCTATATCGCAATGTCCGTATCTTTTTAAATTTACACAGAAAACTATGAATAAACTAGCTATTCAATATATATTTGGAAACACACGTAGAGATCGTAAAATATAACCACTATTCCTCACACGTTTAACATGCATATAATCATAGTTATAAACGAAATTGTGCATTCTCTATGTATAATAGTAAACGAGATTAACATTAAATCAAACAATAGATAAATACCATCACATGTATTTTGGGGTTCTCTTGGTCCCCGGCAATTTTTGTTAATAGTCATACTATCAGCCTTCGTGTAGTCTTGATTATCTGAAAAGTAAATATTGACTGATGTAAATTGAACTGTTGCTGAATTCATAACAATGCCAGTTAACATAGACATATGTATATATTGTATTGACAATGTAAATTGAACTGTTGCTGAATTCATAACAATGTCAGTTAACATAGACATATGTATATATTGTATTGACAATGTAAATTGAACTGTTGCTGAATTCATAACAATGTTAGTTAACATAGACATATGTATATATTGTATTGACAATGTAAATTGAACTGTTGCTGAATTCATAACAATGTCAGTTAACATAGTCATATGTATATATTGTATTGACAATGTTAATTGAACTGTTGCTAAATACATAACAAGGTCAGTAAACATAGACATATCTAGAATTGGCGATGTTAATTGAATTATTGTGGGATAAATACATAACATGTTCAGTTAATATAGACATATATAGTATTGTCGATGCTAATTGAACTGTTATGTGATAATTACATAACATAGTCAGTTAATATAGACATATATAGTATTGTCGATGTTAATTGAACTGTTATGGGATAAATACATAACATGTTCAGTTAATATAGACATATATGGTAATGTCGATGTAAATTGAACTGTTATGTGATAATTACATAACATAGTCGGTTAACAAAGACTGATATAGTATTGTCGATGTAAATTGAACTGTTATGTGATAATTACATAACATAGTCAGTTAGTATAGGCAGATATAGTATTGTCGATGTAAATTGAATTGTTATGGGATAAATACATAACATGTTCAGTTAATATTATATAAATATCACATTCCTGTGAGGGCGCTATTAAAAATGTTCAGCCTGAGAAAAATAATGTTGACCGAGGCAACGCCGAGGTCAACATTGTTTTTCGAAGGTTTACAATTTTTAATAGCGCCCTCACAGGAATGTGATATTTATTTTATTATACCGAAAAAACTAATATTTTTCTGAAATTAAGTTTTAAATTTTAATCTTAAAAAAGAGAGAAACTGTCACTACAACAATTACATCACAAATTGCAGTTCCAAGTATTACCACAAAATTTATAACATTTAAGCATTTAAACTTCTCTTAGAAATATTGTTTTATCACAGATTTATAAGATGGAACCGCGTTAAAATGACGTCATCGAAACGTGCATGACGAAATATAAGGATATGACAAAAGTGACGTTGTGATAGAGGAAACTAAAAGAAAACGGTCATGTGGTCTGTACCGACCAATGAAAATCGTGGTGCAAAGGAAACGTGGTGAAAAGAGCAGAACCGTGCACGCATCAAAGTTGCGCATGTGATATAATTTTGCCGGTCACTTTTACCGGGCAATATTAAAAATTATTGACTGATCGGGAATGGGGAATTTACATAGAGAATTTTAACTGAGGTATAATAAAGACATATGTAGTATTGTCGATGTAAATTGAACTGTTATGTGATAAATACATAACATAGTCAGTTAATATAGACATATATAGTAGTGTCGATGTAAATTGAACTGTTATGTAATCATTGCATAACACAGTCAGTTAATATTATAGGTTATTGACCCTGTACTGTGAAATCATCGTTGGACCGAGTTCTTTGGTTGACGTTGCCGAGCTTGCGAGGCTACGTTCGCCAAAGAACGAGGTCCAACGATGATTTCACAGTACAGGGTCAATAACCTTTTTATTGCAAACTTTCATATTGTAAACTATTTACTTTACGTTGCGGAGGTTTTTTTTTATTATCTAGAATTGATAAATCTGCTTCCGAATTAGAAACAAACTGTTTGTTTACATAAGTAGTAATTTTTGTGCAAATGCCGTTTGAATTATAACGGTGACGTAATTTTTTTAATGACGTCATGCACGTGCATAACCAACATTTTAGACGCGCGTTTTAGACTGTTCTCATATCAAAAACGTACTGTTAGCATGAGACAGTAAGAAATTGTCCATGATCAATATATGAGAATTTAACATTACAAAGTCCCGTGAGGTTTAACAAGGATATTTAGGTCAGCCATGTTTGTTTACATAACAAAAGTAGTCCCTAGCATGTTGATTATGCAGAATTTTCGCACGTCCTTATCTACGGTCATGATCACTCCTTGACAGCGGTCATGATCGAAAATTATTGCATACTTTCATATTGTCCCGTTCACTTTGCATTGAAGAAAGTGGTCATGATTTTTCGATCATGACCGCTGTCAAGGAGTGATCATGAGTGATAACTAAATCACATAATGTCACTAAAATTACTAAAGTAGGAGTAGTACAGTAACAACCTTTATCCCATAATATCACTATCATTACGAAATAAGGTAGAATATACTAACAACCTTTATCCTATTATATCACTATAAATACTAGATTGGGCTTATTACAGTAACAAACTTTATCTTTTAATATCACTATACTTACTAAATAAGAAGGAATATACTAACAACCATTGCCCCATAATATCGCCATTATTGCTAGATAAAGTGTAAAACACAGACAACCATTGCTCCATAATATCGCCATCATTACTAGATAAAGTCGAATACACAAACAACCGTTGTCCCATAATATCACCATTATTGCTAGATAAAGTGTAAAACACAGACAACCATTGCCCCATAATATCGCCATCATTACTAGATAAAGTCGAATACACAAACAACCGTTGTCCCATAATATCGCCATTATGACTAGATAAAGTCGAATACACAAACAACCGTTGTCCCATAATATCGCCATTATTACTAGATAAAGTCGAATACACGAACAACAGTTGTCCCATAATATCGCCATTATTACTAGATAAGGTCGAAGACAAGAACAACATGTATCCCATAATATCACCATTCATACGTGATAAGTTGGAAAACACAGACAACCTTTGTCCCTTAATATCGCCATTATAACTAGATAAGGATCTGTGTATTCACGACTAGATAATCATGAGTACACTAACGACCCTCTTCTCATAATATCGCAATTATTACTAGATAATCATGAGTACACTAACGACCCTTATCTCATAATATCACCATTATTACTAGATAAGGATCTGTGTATTTACGACCCTTATAACATAATATCAACATTAGTACTAGATAATCATGAGTACACTAACGACCCTTAACCCATAATATCGCCATTATTACTAGATAAGGATCTGTGTATTTACGACCTTTATCTTATAATATCGCCATTATTACTAGATAATCATGAGTACACTAACGACCATTATCTCATAATATCGCCATTATTACTAGATAAGGATCTGTGTATTTACGACCTTTATCTCATAATATCGCCATTATTACTAGATAAGGGATCTGTGTATTTGCAACCCTTTATCTCATAATATCGCCATTATTACTAGATAATGTGGAAAACACAGACAACCTTTATCCCATAATATCGCCTATATAACTAGATAAGGATCTGTGTATTTACTACCCGTATCTCATAATATCGCCAGTATTACTAGATAATGATCTGTGTATTCACGACCCTTATCTTATAGTATCGCCATTATTATTAAATAATTATGAGTAAACTAACGAACCTTATCTCATAATATCCCAATTATTACTAGAAAATCATGAGTACACGTACGACCCTTATCCCATAATATCGCCATTGATACTAGATAATCATGAGTACAATAACGACCTTTAGCTCATAATATCGCCTTTATAACTAGATAAGTATCTGTATATATACGATATCGCCATTATTACTAGAGAATCATGAGTACACTAACTACCCTTATCCCATAATATCGCCATTATTACTATATAATCATGAGTACTCTAACGACCCTTATCCAATAATATCGCCATTATTACTAGATAAGGATCTGTGTATTTACGACCTTTATCTCATAATATCGCCATTATTACTAGATAATCATGACTACACTAACGACCTTTATCTTATAATATCGCCATTATTACTAAATAATCATGAGTACACTAACGCCCCTTATCTCATACTATCGCCATTATTACTAGATTAAACTCTGTGTATTTACCACCTTTATCTTATAATATCGCCATTATTACTAAATAATCATGAGTACACTAACGACCCTTATCTCATACTATCGCCATTATTACTAGATAAGGATCTGTGTATTTACCACCTTTATCTTATAATATCACCATTATTAATAAATAATCATGAGTACACTAACGACCCTTATCTCATACTATCGCCATTATTACTAGATAAGGATCTGTGTATTTACGACCTTTATCTCATAATATCGCCATTATTACTAAATAATCATGAGTACTCTAACGACCCTTATCTCATAATATCGCCATTATTACTAGATAAGGATCTGTGTATTTACGACCTTCATCTTATAATATCACCATTTATACTAGACAATCATGAGTACACTAACGACCCTTATCTCATAATATCACCATTAATACTAGATAATCATGAGTACACTAACGACCCTTATGTCATAATATCGCCATTATTACTAGATAAGGATCTGTGTATTTACGACTTTTATCTTATAATATCACCATTAATACTAGACAATTATTAGTACACTAACGACCCTTATCTTATAATATCAACATTATTACTAGACAAGGATCTGTGTATTGAAGACTCTTATCCCATATTCATAACCCAACTCCCAACTCAATAGCCGGTGTTCAGATATTTGTCTGGAGGATTACACTATAATACAAGTACATACCGCATGACGCTTTGTCAGTTTCTGTTCCGCAATATCCATGTGTCCCAGTCGTAGTTTCTGTAAAAGTAAACAGTTCGAATGTTTATTTCTTCCCCTAATATAACAGAAATCTAGATAAGGGGTATTTTTCATGTTCTAAAATTCTTATTTGACATTCAAACCCTATGCTGTGAGTACTCAAAAGAATCGTCTCAGTGAGATGATTCTTTTAAGTAATCACGACATAGGCATTTGTTAAGTAATAAGAGAACTAGTGTGTGGAAAAGACCTGTTGACTCCCTCAGTCCTATGAATCTATTTTCAAACATTGAGCAGTGCTATGTTAAAACAAAACAGAAACAACAATAATGCAGGTAAAGTCACACTATTTCGATGTAAATATTTAAAACAGAAATAACAATAATGAAGGAAATGTCACACTATTTCGAACGAAATATTTAAAACAAAAACAACAATAATATAGGGAGTGCCACATGTATTTTTTTGATAGTCAGTTTTGGTTTGAACAAATGATGCGGTTGTAAGCGATACAATCAGTCATCCATGATAACAAACGGTTACGCAATAATATCGTATGTTTACCCGTATACTAATATTAGACTTTTCTTATGTTCGAATTTCTTTTGACAGAGGTCAAACTATATTAAAAAAACATGTAACTTGTTTGTCCAAAAGTAAAGTTAAACTTAGAAAGCATCTAAATCAATAAATGTGTAAATCATGATCTGATTTTGACATCCATTTTAATGACGTACGTGTATTTTCACAAAACGTGATATTTGTATGACAATGGGATAAATAGAACATTGATAAAATATGACGAAAAACATAATATGAGCCGTCCCTCGAGAAAACCGACATTATGGAATATGCGTATTGTATCGACACAGATCAGCCTGCGCAGTCCGCGCAGACTGATCCAGGCCGGCACATTCCGCGCCAGATGGACAAGGGTATATAGTAATGATTCCTGAAACATAAAATAAAAATTTCTGAGAGTGAATACCAGATTATATTCCACGGCAAACAAGCCCATTATGAATGGCTCAGAGTGAATACAAGATCACACTACACTGCACACTAGACCATAATGAATTGCTGAAAGAAAATACAAGATCATATTACACAGCACACTAGACAATTATGAATAGCTGAGAGAGAAAACAAGATCATATTACACTGCACACTAGACCATTATGAATAGCTGAGAGTGAATACCAGATTATATTCCACGGCAAACAAGCCCATTATGAATGGCTGAGAGTGAATACAAGATCATACTACACTGCAAACTAGACCATTATGAATTGCTGAAAGTGAATACATGATCATATTACACTGCACACTAGACCATAATGAATTGGTGAGAGAGAATGAGAATGATTCCTGAAACATAAAATAAAAATTGCTGAGAGTGAATACCAGATTATATTCCACGGCAAACAAGCCCATTATGAATGGCTCAGAGTGAATACAAGATCACACTACACTGCACACTAGACCATAATGAATTGCTGAAAGAAAATACAAGATCATATTACACAGCACACTAGACAATTATGAATAGCTGAGAGAGATCCAGGCCGGCACATTCCGCGCCAGATGGACATGATCATATTACACTGCACACTAGACCATAATGAATTGGTGAGAGAGAATGCAAGCTCATATAACATGGCAAACTAAACTATTATGAATTGGTGAGAGTTAATACAAGATCATATTCCACGACGTACTATACCATTATAAATGGTTGAGAATGAATACCACGTGGTATTCCACAACGAACTAAACCAAACTGAATTGCTGAGAGTGAATACAAGATCATATTAGACGGCAAACTAGACCGTTAGGAATAGCTGTGAAAATGATTACCAGATATTATTACATGAAAGACTAGACCATTGTGAATGACTGAGAGTGAATACAAGATCACATTCCATGGCAAACTAGACCATTATGAATTGGTAAGCGTGAATACAAGATCATATTCGAAGGCAAACTAGACCATAATAAACAGCTGTGAGAGTGATTACCAGATCATATTCCATGACGAATTATACCATTATGAATGGCTAAGAGTAAATACCAGATCATATTCCAAGGCGAACGAGACTATTATGAATGGCTGAGAGTGAAAACAAGATTATATTCCACGGCAAACAAGCCCATTATGAATTGCTGATAGTGAATAAAAGATTATATTCCACGACACACTAGACCATTATGAATTTCTGAGAGTGAATACCAGATTATATTCCACGAAAAACTAGACCATAATGATTTGGTGAGACTGAATACAAGATCATATTCCACGGCAAACTAGACCATTATGAAAGGTTGAGAGTGAACACCAGATTATATTTCACGGCAAACTAGAACATTATGAATTGGTGAGAGTGAATACAAGATCATATTCGACGGCAAATAGACCATTTAGAATGGCTGAGAGTGAATACACGATTATATTCCACGGCAAACAAGACCATAATGATTGGTTGAGAGTGAATACAAGATCATACTACACTGCACACTATACCATAATGAATTGTTTAAAATGAATACAAGATCATATTCCACGGCAAACTAGACCATTTAGAATGGCTGAGAGTGAATACACGATTATATTCCACGGCACACTAGACCAATAGGAATTGGTGAGAGTTAATACAAGATCATACTACACTGCACACTATACCATAATGAATTGTTTAAAATGAATACAAGATCATATTACACTGCACACTAGACAATTATGAATTTCTGAATGTGAATACAAGATCATATTACACTGCACACTAGACCATTTTGAATTGCTTAGAGTGAATACAAGATCATATTCCACCACTAGACCATAATGAATGGCTGAGAGTGAGTACCAGGGGATATTCCACGATAAACAAGACCATTATGAATTACTAGGAGTGCATACTAGATTACATTTAACGGCAAACTATACCATTATGAATAGGTGTGAGATTGATTACCAGATCATATTCCACGAAGAACTATACCATACTAAATGGCTCAGAATGAATACTGATGTTTCACGACGAACTAAACCATAATGAATTGCTGAGAGTGAAAACGAGATCATAGTTCACGACAGACTAGACCAGTATGAGTTGCTAAGAGTGAATACCAGATAAAATCAACGACAAAAGAGAACATGTTCCACGACAGACTAGACCTTTATGAGTTACTAACAGTGAATACTAGATCATATTCCACGACAAAATAAACCATTCCCAATGGCTGAGAGAGAATACAAGATCATATTCCACGACGAACTAGACCATTATAAATCGTTGGGAGTGTATAACACATACAAATTAATTACTTGGAGTGAATATAAGATCATATTCCACGACGAACTATACCATTCTGAATGGCTAAGAGTGAATACCAGGTGATGTGCCACTACGAACTAAACCATAACGAATTGTTGAGAGTGAATACAAGATCATATTTCACGACAAACATGGCCATTATGAATGGCTGCGAGTTAATTCAAGATTACATATCACGACAAACTTGATTAATATAAATTGCTGAGAGTGAATACAAGATCATATTTCACGACGAACTAAACCATTATGAAAGGCTGAGAGTGAATACAAGATCATATTTCACTACGAACTAGACCATAATGAATGGCTTAGAGTGAATACAAGATCATATTCGACTGTAAACTAGACCATTATAAATTGCTGAGAGTGAATACAAGATCATAATTCACGACGACTTAAACCATTATGAAGGCTGAGAGTTAATACATGTCATTTTCCACTGCATACAAGACCTTTATGTATTGCTGAGTGATAAATTACTGAGAGTGAATACCAGATTATATTATAAGGCAAACTAGATCATTATGAATTACTGAAAGTGAATACCAGATCATATTCAACGACAAGCTAGACCATTATGAATTGCTGAGTGTGAATACAAGGTCATATTCCATGTCAATCTAGACCATTATGAAGGTGAGGATCAGATAACTAGTGTCAAGACATACCGGTCGTTTCGAAGACGTAGTGACCCTTCTTGCCACATCGGCAGTTACTTTTCAGATGTATATCAGTTTCTGTTGTCGAGTTGCAGATCTCCGAGAAGCGTACTATGCCAGTACCAGTAAGACCCAAGTTTTTAGCAAATACTTTACCCTGGAACGAAACATATGCACTGCGTCTAGCTATTCAGGGTCGAAATGACACCAAACTGACATCATGTAACCTTCCCTGTCCATTTAACAACATATTTGCAGCACGCGACTGAAAACATCTATGCAAAACTATTTAAATGCTTTATAAATGAAAGAATTATCAACGAATAGAGTTGAAAACATTGTGACACAAGGACAAATTGCTCATCACGAGAAATTTCACCTTTTGTTAGAATATGTTCAAGAGTCGTCTGCTACAGATGCGTTGATATGCGTTACAAGTGGAAAGGGAGTAATGGCATCCCCGCTATTACATCATTTACAGTGATATTGACATTAACAATAGTATCGATGCACTTCCAGTTGTTTGTCAAACTATGCAGTAATGTATATGCAACATGTGTGAGGACATAGAATAAACGTGATAGCCTGTTCTTTTTGATTCAGGCCAAATAGCACCATACACGGCTGAAATATATACACGGATACCACATTCGATAAATTGAAGCAGACGAGTTTGCAAACCTATGGTCAATAGTACAGAACATTCAATAAATGGTTGATTACACTGAGGCAACAGGAGATATTTGCATATTGTAAGCAATTTCTCGTTTTGCCATAATGTTTTCAAAGTTTCTATGCTTCAGCGGCAACAGAAAGCGTATGTTGGTTGGAAAAACATCAGCAAGATATACGATCTTTGACAAGAACATAAAGCACACATAAATATATTGCTGTGGAAACACAGATATGTAAATTAATATTTCAACCTGCAAGAACAAAACAAATATAAAATGAATGAATAATCCTTGAAAAATACAGAAGCATGAAATAAATATCTAGTATGTGAATGTAACGTGATTATAAACCATGTTAATATTGATTTAATTATTGCAGTTTAAAGAAGAATTCACCAGAATAGTACTGATACCTAGGTGTCTAGGTCACATAACTATGTTGTTCCTGGCTATCTCCAATCTCATATAAATCAGACATCAACTTTGTTCGCTTGTATATATATATCTGATGACTGCCCCCATACAAGCCGACCCGGATTAACCCTTACGTCAGCCAATCAAATTGTCGTTTACAAAATAAAATAAACAAACGATACAGAGAATACATTTCTTCTTTGTTGCCATGGGGGTGTGTGGCCGGGGGTTGGGGTTTCATACATTATGCAAGAAAGAAATAACCAGGCGAAAATGGTTACCGTCATTTTGGACAAAACCGGTGTTTTTAGCATTCTCTACTTTCACTTTCAAACATTGTCAATATACTAAAAGTGATCAAATCAATCATTTCCAGTGCATCCTTTACACATTTTCAATGGTTTTAAACTCAACGTCGAATATTCAATCCATTCCTGTTATGTTATACACTCATTTCTACGCAAACAGAGTTTTTGTTAGGGACTATTTGGGTTAAGATCAGCATGTCAGCGGATGTATTTGGCGTAATTTGACCAGATGAGGTGACTTTCGAGTATATAGTATTGTATCGCACGGGTGTGTTGCGTCGCGCGATTTCACTGAACATACAAACTTATCACGTGATAATGTCTATTTAAGTGTGTATAAGGTCAATTCGAGACGCCATTTAATGCTCTATGGTCAGAACTTATACACGTACAGCGAAGAATTGTATCTGGTTTTAAAGAAATTGGACTATCTCTCACCATTGATTAGTTCAGGCAACTGACTAACTTCCGATCTAGACAGTCTGACCAAGTGATAGATGCCGATTGTCACAATGACGTTGCATGACCTAAATGACTAGATAAGAGGGAGTGAACAGGTATTTTTCCCACAATATGTCTCTTATTACTCATCCAAATCCTATGCTGTAGGTACTCAAAATAATCATCCCACTGAGATGATTCGTTTGAGTACCCACAACATAGGGTTTGAATGTCAAATAAAGATTTTAGACCATGGAAAATGCCCCTTATCTAGATCTCTGATGACGGGAAACGGGAATGACTGATGCTGGTTTCAAACTCATGACCGCTGAACCAAAAAACATCGTTGTTTCTGACCGAGCAGTAAACGCGGCTAGCCTATGTAAAAAAAATAACATATTTATAGCGGCAACTTAGTTGTAAAGGCGATCGATAAATATATTACAATTTAAAATGTGTTAATGATTTAACCTTAAACATTTATAAATAATCAGTTCCCTTTTTCAACAGTGTATGTCAAATTCTGTCAACATGTTTCACTGATTAATCAGTCTATTATTGTTCTCAGTTAATCTTTCTCAATATGTCAATGCATCTAAGGACATTGTTCAATACCTTTGTTTGATTCCTAAAAACATGCCAATTTAAGTCATATCACGGCGGTCAGTTCACCTACCCATATGTTTAAGTCATATCACGGCGGTCAGTTCACCTACCCATATGTTTAAGTCATATCACGGTGGTCAGTTCACCTACCCATATGTTTAAGTCATATCACGGCGGTCAGTTCACCTACCCATATGTTTAAGTCATATCACGGCGGTCAGTTTACCTACCCATATGTTTAAGTCATATCACGGCGGTCAGTTCACCTACCCATATGTTTAAGTCATATCACGGCGGTCAGTTCACCTACCCATATGTTTAAGTCATATCACGGCGGTCAGTTCACCTACCCATATGTTTAAGTCATATCACGGCGGTCAGTTCACCTACCCATATGTTTAAGTCATATCACGGCGGTCAGTTCACCTACCCATATGTTTAAGTCATATCACGGCGGTCAGTTCACCTACCCATATGTTTAAGTGATATCACGGCGGTCAGTTCACCTACCCATATGTTTAAGTCATATCACGGCGGTCAGTTCACCTACCCATATGTTTAAGTCATATCACGGCGGTCAGTTCACCTACCCATATGTTTAAGTCATATCACGGCGGTCAGTTCACCTACCCATATGTTTAAGTCATATCACGGCGGTCAGTTCACCTACCCATATGTTTAAGTCATATCACGGCGGTCAGTTCACCTACACATATGTTTAAGTCATATCACGGCGGTCAGTTCACCTACCCATATGTTTAAGTCATATCACGGCGGTCAGTTCACCTACACATATGTTTCCGGGCGTTGTAAGACCAGTTATCAATTAACAGACTTTCTAAGCAACTTGCTGCTTTTTCAAATATACTGCTTACCCGTTGATCGAAGAAGAAACACGCTTGTCAAATTACTTTTTTTGAAGCGTCCAAACGAAAGATGGCCGAGGTGGGGTTCCAACTCATATACCCCTGTATTAACATATCGCGTCTCAACCAACTGAGAAACCGGCGTTCAGCATATCTGATATTAGTAAAAACAATCTATCTAACCAAAAGTACGTTGTTAAAATTGGTCTTTAAAGACAATTATTTGTCAAAAAATGATAAAGGAGGTCTATAAATAAGTTATTAAACACGATCGTTCGTTGTTAAAAAAGGAAAAGAGTAACTTAATTATTTAAAACGAATAACTCGTTGTTAAAGAAGATTAGTAATTAAACTCTATTTAACGGCCATTTAGCTTTTAAAGAAAATCAGTAATTTCACTTTGTTTAACGGCCATTTAGTTTTTTATAGTAAATCAGTAATTTCACTCTATTAAACGGCCATTTAGTTTTTAAAGTGAATCAGTAATTTCACTCTGTTTAACGGCCATTTAGTTTTTAAAGAAAATCAGTAATTTCACTCTGTTTAACGGCCATTTAGTTTTTAAAGAAAATCAGTAATTTCACTCTGTTTAACGGCCATTTAGTTTTTAAAGTAAATCAGTAATATCACTCTGTTTAACGGCTATTTAGTTTTTAAAGAAAATCAGTAATTTCACTCTGTTTAACGGCCATTTAGTTTTTAAAGTAAATCAGTAATTTCACTCTATTTAACGGCCATTTAGTTTTTAAAGTAAATCAGTAATTTCACTCTCTTTAACGGCCATTTAGTTTTTAAAGTAAATCAGTAATTTCACTCTATTTAACGGCCATTTAGTTTTTAAAGTAAATCAGTAATTTCACTCTCTTTAACGGCCATTTAGTTTTTTATAGTAAATCAGTAATTTCACTCTGTTTAACGGCCATTTAGTTTTTAAAGAAACTCAGTAATTTAACTCTGTATAACGATCATTTAGTTTTTAAAGTAAATCAGTAAGTTCACTCTGTTTAACGGCCATTTAGTTTTTAAAGAAAATCAGTGGTTAATCTTTATACGTAACAACCAGAACGTTATTTAATGAGATCAGTCATTAAGCTTTATATATCGACCAGTTCGTTGTTAACGAAAATCAGTAATTAAACTCTATATAACGAAAAGTTCGTTTTTAAAGATGTTCAGTAATTCATCTCTATGCATAACGAGCAGTTTGTTGTTAAATGATATAATATGGGTGATAATATCCGTATATCGAGCGGATCGTAACATAATTCATCAGGATTGTATGTCGTTTTCTACATCACTAATCGTATATCAAATCAGTTCACCTCATCGTGTGAATTCCAGAGACACTTATCGAAATATAGTCTGGAGGCAGTCCCTATTGTTAAAGGAGCCGTCCTGCGAGAAAACCAACATTGTGGCATGCCGCGCAGGCGAACCCGGACAGACAATTTTCACCTCCTGTGACTTTTTCTGTTTCAGGAATCATTAGTCTATACCTCTATCCACCTGAGACGGAATGTGTCGACCCGTATTAGCTCGCGCTGACTGCGCAGGCTGATCTAAGGCGATACATAACGCAAAGTCCATAATGTTGGTTTTCTCGCGGGACGGCTCATATCGGCGATGAATTACTACAAATATTTCTTTCTACAGTCGCTCTCCATTGCTGAAAACCATTTCGGGTTCAAAGACATGCCGTGATCGTTGATTGTATATAATGTCAATGAAAGCCCATGCATTTGTGGAATATTTTTGAACAATGAATGGACTGTATCCAGCTTATTTACAATCCTACCATAGAGTATCGCCAAATAGTCCATCACTAAAATACAAAATGCGATAACATGTTTGGATATCAACGGATAATTGGATTTGAGTGGCCGTGACTTATGCAGTAGGAAGAACTCAAAAAAAGAAAGTGCTGTTGAAATATAGGAATTACAGAATTGAAAATCAAAAAAATATTTCTACTCTGTTAACAGACGAATTAATGGAATCGACTCGATGCAGCTTTACCATTTCGATTCACTCTTTTGTATAGAAAAATCAAGTTCCAGTGATAACATATATACCAAAAGAGAATCAATTTATTGAAATAATAGTAAAATATAGTTGATATTTTAAAAAGATATGATATATACGGCACATATTAATTTGTTGTCAAGTTGGCCAAATTTCAAAAATCCTTTTGAATAGTCCATATCATCAAGGCGCTTCCATCTTTGTCAAACTGCATGACCATACACCTTTCTATAACCGTTCAGGCATAGGAACCAGTAAGTGGTCCAGGGGTATCGAGGTTCGTCTGTCGCGCGGAAGACCCAACTTTGTTGAAGCAGATACATGTAACTGTACTAAAATCTCTACGGACTGTCCATTTCGTTTTTATTCTATTAGATCAGTCATTAAGCTCTATTTATCGACCATTTCAATCAGTAATTAAACTCTATATAACGACTAATTAGTTTTTAAAGATGTTCAGTAATTCATCTCTATGCATAACGAGCTGTTTGTTGTTAAATGATATAATATGGGTGATAATATCCGTATATCGAGCGGATCGTAACATAATTCATCAGGATTGTATGTCGTTTTCTACATCAGTTATCGTATATCAAATCAGTTCATGTCATCGTGTGAATTCCAGAGACACTCATCGAAATCTAGTCTGGAGGCAGTCCCTATTGTTAAAGGAGCCGTCCTGCGAGAAAATCAACATTGTGGCATGCCGCGCAGGCGAACACAAAGAGACAATTTTCACCTCCTGTGACTTTTTCTGTTTCAGTAATCATTAGTCTATACCTCTATCCACCTTCTATTATAAGTTAGACACAACAGTATAATGTTATGTTTCCTTTGTTGCTAAATGAATGTGTTAGTTTAAAACCATGGTATAATGTATTAAAACAAGGTAAAACAATGATAACACCATTCCTTTTTTATATAAATCATTATTCAAAATAAGATACTATAGCGATTTTTGTCAATGGGTAAATTTTGTTTTTTACTTACCACCACTTTTTTGTTTTGATTATCTTCTATCGTTGGAATTTCATCTTCGTACAGAAATGCTACAAACGTCTTGCTACTATTGGTTACTGCAACGATAGCTTGGAAGGTGTAATTCTGAAATGTGAAAATAAATTAATAATAATAAATTATAAACATAGAACATTACAATGCACTCGCGATAACCCGAAAATAATGACCTCAAGTTGTCCATGATTTCCACTTATATCTGAATTTATACTAAACTTGAATCCATTGATTTATGTCATATGATTTCTGTTTCTCGGAGGCAAGGTTTAATTTGGTTTGATTTATTTAACCAGAAACTCCACAACCGAACTTCCCTGTCCCGGAGGAGTCCTGAGAAAGGATCGTCATTTCCGATTTAAAGAAAGTTGGCACATTACCACATACTCTGTAGAAAAACACCGTGGTTTTCGATTTAAAATAAATTTGAGGCATGAATTACATAATTATGAGATATTGTATACACCCTCCGTGTTTTATTTTACTTAAGATGTGTTTGGTGCATCTTTATGAATCCGCCGTGGCAAAATATATATCGTGAGTGAACTTGTCCAATATTCGATTCCCGTTGGCGGCGGTCTATGGTAAGTGCCCTTGCGGCGGGTCTCATTCTCAAGCCTAGTCAGGCTATCATCCAGGAATAATTTATAAGTGTTGAGTCCTGTGATGTAAGTGAATTACTGTTTAATACGGCATTAAATCAGAATAAAACAAACCTTCAGTGTTCCAGCGGCATCGTGCATGGTTCTCCATGTTGCTACGAGCACCTCATCGACGATCTCATCTTTCCTACTTTTTTCTTCACAATCATTTAAAATCCCCCCGACGATGTTTAAGTCACAACTGCTTGGTCCGATTGCTTTATTGCTGGCATCGCTGAAAAGAACATAAAGTAAAGGTGAGTTAAATAAGCTTGGTCAGTACCGCAACAGACGTCTTGATTTGTATTGGCCCGAGAAAAAAAAAACCAAAACAAAACCAAACAATAAAAGCAACAAACCAGTAATCATAAGTTGTTTTCTTTCTAAACATATCACCGTGTAATCGTTTAAAAAAAAAATTGGATAAAGATAAAAGTATGTTACCCGTCACGGAAAATTGAACCTATTGGATGAACATTCAGAAATATTTTCTTGATTTGAACTAACCAAATAGACACGTGAAATATAAATGGTAAATACGTATGCCTATCTTCGTATGTGATCGCTACACTGTAATCAATCTACAGCGGTAAACAGACTTTTGGAAATGTCAAACGTGACCGCTTAATGATTTAGTGCGTTCTTATGGTGATAGGAAGGATGATGGATCTGTAACCGATTCGCATACAGGTTTGTTATTGTTCATACTTTACAGGGTAAGTAGCGTGTTTTCTATAAAAAACGTAAAATAATTGGCAATTCTTTTTTAAATGATGAGTGCTCAAAAGCAAATAAAAAGTCAGTTAGGCAATTGTTTACTTTTGTGCGGCTTTATTATTTTTACATCGAATCAAACATTCAGATCCGAATAAAAAGTGTACATGGCTTGATGTGAACACGACAAAAACGAATCTTAGACATACAGTGTACATACGGATTAAAGCAAAACTAAATTTAAAAAAGTGTCTGGATGAATGAGGGATCCTCACATATATAGTAACAATTAGAAGCATAAGTTAAACTACATTGGAATATTGTGAGAAAATGAGGTTTTCACAGTATGTCTCTCTTTGACACGATTCTAAGTCATATAAAAACGTAATTTGAAAAAAAACAAAAAACAAAAGGTGGCGTAAAAAAATCCCTGTTACTCAATTTAAAGAAAAGAAGCAATTGTTTGATAAATAATGGAGTAAATACCCAATTCACTAACAAAGTAAAATGTAGCCCCGTACCTACCATTTAACACACTGCCTACCAATACAACGACATATATATTTCTGACATTTAACACACTGCCTACCAATACAACGACATATATATTTCTGACATTTAACACACTGCCTACCAATACAACAACATATATATTTCTGACATTTAACACACTGCCTACCAATACAACGACATATATATCTCTGACATTTAACACACTGCCTACCAATACAACGACCTATATAATTATGACATTTAACACACTGCCTACCAATACAACGACATATATATTTCTGACATTTAACACACTGCCTATCTATACAACGACATATATATTTCTGACATTTAACACACTGCCTACCAATACAACGACATATATATTTCTGACATTTAACACACTGCCTACCAATACAACGACATATATAATTGTGACATTCAACACACTGCCTACCAATACAACGACATATATATTTCTGACATTTAACACACTGCCTACCAATACAACAACATATATAGTTCTGAAATTTAACACACTGTCTACCAATACAACGACATATATATTTCTGACATTTAACACACTGCCTACCAATACATCAACATATATAGTTCTGAAATTTAACACACTGTCTACCAATACAACGACATATATATTTCTGACATTTAACACACTGCCTACCAATACAACAACATATATAATTCTGACATCTAACACACTGCCTACCAAATACAAGGACATATATATTTCTGGCATTTAACACACTGCCTACCTATACAACGACATATATATTTCTGACATTTAACACACTGCCTACCAATACAACGACATATATTTCTGACATTTAACACACTGCCTACCAATACAACGACATATTTATTCCTGACATTTAACACACTGCCTACCTATACAACGACATATATATTTCTGACCAACAATCACACGAACTGTATCGATCTCTTACGACCTCATACGAAAATTGCCGAATCATTCCGACGTAGATACTTACTACTGTGCTGTTCTAACTGCGTGATATACATCGACATAATATGCTGTAATCGCTCCGGAACCGACAGCGAGCACGTCCGCTACTATAACTGCATCTGTGCTAGTAGGGCCTAGGGCTGAAAAATATAAACATGAATGTTACATTTATTAACAAGTCCTTAGTTCCATCAATGCTCAACAAAATAGATTCCCAAGAATATTACTGGTTTTAAATCAGTAGTGGATCATGGATACGTGCACTGTATGTCGCCAATCGCATCGGTGCTGTAATGGTAGAGCGTTCAACTTGGCGTGGTAGGTCGCATGCTGAATTCCCGATCGAATCATACCAAGAAGTGTAGTAATTGTTTTCCCTTCCTGGCATTCAGGAGTATTTGGTTAACATTACGAGTGACTGTTTGTTGTCAGGATGAATGGACCAGTTGTATATCCATACCTGCTTACAAAACACCGTGATATAACTGTGACATTGTTGAAAATGGAGTGAAAACAACTGTATGCAGCTTTCTTATAACTGGAAGTCTGTTGTAAAATCGATATATATACCACAATTATTAATTTCTCTGTTCGAGTACTTTTTTCCAAAAGTCAATCTGTCCACTTATGTCAGAGAAAACTCCCGCACGTACCTGGTGCATTAACCAAAGAAAGTGCGAAATAATGTCGGATTATTTTTCACGTAAAGGGCTATTGAACGAGGTTGCGTAGATATA
>JASEVX010000014.1:40686338-40781338 GCA_031761405.1 Serripes groenlandicus
GATCAGCCTGCGCAGTCTGCGCAGACTGATCCGGGCCGATACGTTCCCGTTTCAGAGGAATAGAGGTATAGAGTAATGATTCCTGAAACAGAAAATCTACAGTAGGCGAAAAGTGTCCGTCCGGGTTAGCCTACGTGGCATGCTTAGGCTGATCCGGGTCGATAATATACGCAGAGTCCACAATTTTGTTTTTCTCGCGGGACGGCTCATATATCTCAATCTCTTTCTAAAGTATTGCATAATATGTTAGGAAAATCGTGAAGCGGGATAAGGGTTAACCCACAACAACATACAACACATCTTCAGAAAGCGACCTTGGAAACATGTAGACAAAATGAAGATAACAGAATTTCATGCGTGCTGATATCAATTCCATACATCTGCCATGACAAATTAGATAAGAAAATGTGAATTAAATGAAATTTTCGCCAAAACATTTTTACAGTTATAATATTATTTCTGATTTATTAAACATTCGCCAGAGAGATTTTTTATTTAAAAGATATAAAATTTAGGACACATGTTTGTCTACCATTTGCCGAAATTTCAAGAATATATATCGAGCCGATCTTTAATAAATCATATTGCAGTCAAACGTCTGTCGCGCTTCGGAACGTTCACTGCAAAAAATATTAGATATATACGCATCTAGTGAAGGTAATAAAATACATGTTTTCATTATAATCATCAATTGCAATCTTTTAAGTACCCCCTTTCTCCCCTAGTAAATAATGGTAGGTTGTATTTATTTGCTTCTCTTTAAATATTCAAAGTAGATACTATATTGCAATTTATATATTAAATACATTAAAAATACAACAAAAGAATACTTGAATCTTTACGAGATAGCGAGAATGATATTTTCATCAATATCGATATGTGCTATCGTGAGAATTGTGCATCAGTAACGCAGCAGATACAAATTTCGTGAATCTATGAGTAGTGACGGGTTGATATTTATTCATGCTAAAATAATTACATTTTATGTATAGATCCTTTTCGAGCAGTGCGCCGTGACGAAACTTTACTATTTCACAACAAATTAATGTCATGCACATTTTCGGTATCTTCTGTCAGTGTATATTTGAAATATACACAGCTTAAACTGGTACTTTCTTGTGAAATTATGCTGTGGCCCGCCTATGCCTCAACTCGTTTCTTTGACAACGATTTAGACTAAACTGATGACACTTTTAGAAATATCAATTCTCCATAAGTTAGAGCAAAAACAAATATACATATGGTATGAATTCCGAAATACATGTATGTATTAACTAATACAAGAATCACTAAGAAAGTTTTATTACTTTTTGATTACCCCATGTATAATAATATATAAACAGATTTCCAAGTATGATTATCCTGTATCCTGTATTACGTCTATTTATATACTGTATCATTTGCAATAAAATAACTATTCGGGAAGAAATAAATAAATATCCATTTTTAGTAGGGAGTTGATTTCATGATACCATGAAGTTGATGTTTATTGTGCAAAACAAAATGTTTTCAACTTTAATTTCACTAACTGCGTTTCAGTTCAAATATCGCAATGTGCGTTCCGACGTGCGACATCGATAAAACGGCTTTCTGATTTACTAAAAATCGGCTCCACAGATTTACTGGAAATTCTGGTAACTTGTAGTAGAAAGGGCGATCGTAATGATATGTATTTCTTAAATTAATCTCTAGGGTTAATGTTTAGTAAATTAAAAATTATGTAATTACTTTGAAAATATTCCAGCGAAACTTTCATTAACAAACGGTTATTTTTATCTGAATCGTCATGGCAGATACATTACATTTATATCATGACACAGGTAATTTTATTTTCTATAATTCGGTATAATTGGTGTTTGAATACCAATCCAAACAGGACAGAAGTAGCGATTTCTTTAACCACGCTGTTATTGTAAAAAAAACCTTACGTTTTGACGTAAAAAAAGACGTTATTTCAAAGGTATGAGTCCACCTTAAATCCGCTCCTTATCAGTAAACAACCAAGTATTCTATCCCAGGGCACCATGATCAACTTATTAAGGAAATGTCCGATATTTGGCGGAGATATAACACGAGCAGATAGCAATCAAATTAGTCAATAAATAGTACGGCTAGATAGCGGTGTGTTGTCTCCCCTGTTTATCGCATGACGATTGATTGATAGATTGGGGTTAAACGCCGTTTCCAACACTATTTCAGTCGTATCATTGCGGCCAGTTCACCTACGCATATGTTTCTTGGTTCTCTCACACCAGTACTTCATACAACATTCTTTCCAAGCAACTGGCTGCTTTTCAACATAAACTGTTAGCCCAATAGTGAAAAACGAAATACGCTTGTCACAATAATTTTTGTCAAACGTCGGACGGAATGTTTGCCGAGCTGGGGTTCGAACTCACAACCCCTGGATTGACAGCTTGCGTCGCTACCGACTGAGCTACCTGGGCTGGGCTATCGCATGGCGAGCATTGCGCCAAATGTTGACATTTAGCCTAAAAGACCGCATCACACGAAAACCGACCATCGCAACGTGTCAACTAGTGAAGCTCTAGATCAGCTTCGGTATTGACTTGCTATTGGATAAACTCTGTATTAAGCGGGAGGTTTTTTCCAGTCATATCACGTCGGAAAGTTCACATGCAACATATGTGTTTTCTGATCTTCTTACGCCAGAACTTCACACAACAGTTTTTTTCAGAGCAACTGTCTGCTTTCCAACATATACTTTAAGCCCATCGGTTGAAGAGGAATGACGCTTTTCGCATTGACTTTGATGAAAATAGTTATGACCTGGCTAGGTTTTGCACTTACAATCCCTTATGTTTAAGCCCGCGTCGCTACAGACTGAGCTACCGGGATTCCAGTCCCTCTGATAAGGACCCTTTTGTAACTTTTGATTTGAATTGTTTGGTGTTTAACGCCGCTTTCTATAATCATTCTGTTATATCACGGCGTTTCCAGGATAATTGACCAGTTCTGCTAGTCCATTTATCGTGACACCAGAGAGTCACTCGTAATATTCATCCCGCAATCTTGTGCATCAAGGAGCATAATTCATTGCTATCATATTTAGTCTTTGGATATCACTCATCCGGGGATCGAACCCGCGATCTCCGAAACACGAGGCAATAAATTATTATGCCAATATTTCTTGCGTGTCATGGTTTAAAATCATGTTCCAATATGAGACATTTGCTTGGGACAATTGCGTCCAGCGTCCATCCATATCAGCTTCTATATTAACATTATAACTTAAAACGTCCACTTAAACAAATTACCATCGTCAAGCACCCACGGTTGTTGCATCTGCTACGCTCCAAAGAGCACCCTCTTTAACAGAACATAATATAATTCGCATAAACCAGTCGTATCACGGAAACATAACACGTATATAAGATTTCATTGTGACAATGCAGTACGAGGCTCAAACAGTACTTGCCTATGCAATGTGCCTTACCCAATGGCGTTTCTCAATGGACGCCAAATGTAGTACCAGGCTCGACCAGTACTTGCTTGGGAAATGTGCCTTGCCCAAACGCATTTCACAATGGCCGCCAAATGCAGTACCAGGCTCAGCCAGTACTTGCCTAGGATATGTGCCTTGCCAAAGGGCATTTCACAATGGCCGCCAAATGCAGTACCAGGCTCAATCAGTACTAACTTAGGATATGTGCCTTGCCAAAGGGTATTTCAGAATGGCCGCCAAATGCAGTACCAGGCTTTACCAGTACTTGCCTAGGATATGTGCCTTGCCAAAGGGCATTTCACAGTTGCCGCCAAATGCAGTACCAGACTCAACCAGTACTTGCCTAGGATATGTGCTTTGCCCAAGGGTATTTCTCAATGGCCGCCAAATGCAGTACCAGACTCAACCAGTACTTGCCTAGGATATCTGCCTTGCCCAAGGGTACTTCACAATGGCCACCAAATGCAGTACCAGGCTCAACCACTTCTTATCTAGGATATGTGCTATGCCGAAGGGCATTTTACAGTGGCTGCCAAATGCAGTACCAAGCTCAACCAGTACTGGCCTAGGATATGTGCCTTGCACAAGTGCATTTCTCAATGGCCACCAAATGCAGTAACAGACACAACCAGTACTTGCCTAGGATTTGTGCCTTGCCCAAGGGCATTTTGTTAAGGCCACTAAATGCAGGGATCGAACCCGGAACGCCCGTTCTGAAATCTTGGAACCCAGACATAACCTTGAGACACGGGAAGCAAAGCCACGAGTAATATTTTGTAAGAGACGACCGTTACTCGAACTCGAATATCCAGCTCAAATTACTACACCACCGATGCAGTAGTTACAATATACAACATGTCATTTATGTAGATTCAAATAACTACACCACAGAAGCGTTTGTTACAATATACAACATGGCATTTATGTAGATTTAAATCACTACACCACATCAGCGGTTGTTACAATATACAAGATGCCATTTACGTAGATTCAAATCACTACACCACAGAGGCGGTTGTTACAATATACAAGATGGCATTTATGTAGATTCAAATCACTACACCACAGAAGCTGTTGTTACAATATACAAGATTGCATTTCTTGTAGATTCAAATCACTACACCACAGAAGCGGTTGTTACAATATACAAGATGGCATTAAGTAGATTCAAATCACTACACAACAGAAGCAGTTGTTACAATATACAAGATGGCAGTTACGTAGATTCAAATCACTTCACAACAGAAGCGGTAGTTACGGTATACAAGATGGCATTCATGTAGATTCAAATCACTACACCACAGAAGCGGTTGTTACAATATACAAGACGGAATTTATGTAGATTCAAATCACTACACCACAGAAGCGGTTGTTACAATATACAAGATGGCATTTATGTAGATTCAAATCACTTCACCACCGAAGCGGTTGTTACAATTTACAAGATGGCATTCATGTAGATTCAAATCACAACACCACATAAGCGGTTGTTACACAATATACAAGACAGAATTAATGTAGATTCAAATCACTACACCACAGAAGCGGTTATTACAATATACAAGATGGCATTTATGTAGATTCAAACCACTACACTACAGAAGAGGTTGTTTCAATAAACAAGATGGCATTTATGTAGATTCAAATCAATACACCACATAAGCAGTTGTTACAATATACAAGATGGCATTATGTAGATTCAAATCAATACACCACAGAAGAGGTTGTTACAATATACAAGATGGCATTTATGTAGATTCAAATCACTACACCACAGAAGCGGTTGTTACAATATACAAGATGGCATTTATGTAGATTCAAATCACTACACCACAGAAAAGGTTGTTACAATATACAAGATGGCATGTATGTATATTCAAATCACTACACCACCGAAGCGGTTGTTACAATTTACAAGATGGCATTCATGTAGATTCAAATCACTACACCATAGAAGCGGTTGTTACACAATATACAAGACGGAATTAATGTAGATTCAAATCACTACACCATAGAAGCGGTTGTTACAATATACAAGATGTAATTTATGTAGATTCAAATCACTACACCACATAAGCAGTTGTTACAATATACAAGATGGCATTATGTAGATTCAAATCACTACACCACAGAAAAGGTTGTTACAATATACATGATGGCATTTACGTAGATTCAAATCACTACACCACCGAAGCGGTTGTTACAATTTACAAAATGGCATTCATGTAGATTCAAATCACTACATCAGAGAAGCGGTTGTTACACGATACACAAGAAGGAATCAATGTAGATTCAAATCACTACACCACAGAAGCGGTTGTTACAATATACAAGATGGCAATTATGTAGATTCAAATCACTACACCATCGAAGCGGTTGTTACAATTTACAAGATGGCATTCATGTAGATTAAAATCACTACATTACAGAAGCGGTTGTTACACAATATACAAGACAGAATTAATGTAGATTCAAATCACTACACCACAGAAGCGGTTGTTACAATAAACAAGATGGCATTTATGTAGATTCAAATCACTACACTACAGAAGAGGTTGTTTCAATAAACAAGATGGCATTTATGTAGATTCAAATCACTACACCACATAAGCAGTTGTTACAATATACAAGATGGCATTATGTAGATTCAAATCAATACACCACAGAAGAGGTTGTTACAACATACAAGATGGCATTGATGTAGATTCAAATCACTACACCACAGAAGCGGTTGTTACAATATACAAGATGGCATTATGTAGATTAAAATCACTACACCACAGAAGAGGTTGTTACAATATACAATATGGAATTTATGTAGATTCAAATCAATACACCACAGAAGAGGTTGTTACAATATATAATATTGGCATTCATGTATATTCAAATCACTACACCACCGATGCGGTTGTTACAATATACAAGATGTCATTTATGTAGATTTAAATCACTACACCACAGAAGCGGTTGTTACAATAAACAAGATGGCATTCATGTAGATTCAAATCACTACACCACAGTAGCAGTTGTTACAATATACAAGATGGCATTTATGTAGATTCAAATCACTACACTACAGAACTACAGAAGAGGTTGTTACAATATACAATATGGCATTTATGTAGATTCAAATCACTACACCACAGAAGAGGTTGTTACAATATACAAGATGGCATTTATGTAGATTCAAATCACTACACCACAGAAGCGGTTGTTTCAATATACAAGATGGCATTTATGTAGATTCAAATCACTACACCACCGATGCAGTTGCTACAATATACAAGATGGCATTTATGTAGATTCAAATCACTACACCACAGAAGCGGTTGCTACAATATACAAGATGGCATTCATGTAGATTCAAATCACTACACCACAGAAGCGGTTGTTACAATATACAAGATGGCATTTATGTAGATTCAAATCACTACACTACAGAAGCGGTTGTTTCAATATACAAGATGGCATTTATGTAGATTCAAATCACTACACCACCGATGCGGTAGTTACAATATACAAGATGGCATTTATGTAGATTCAAATCTCTACACCACCGATGCGGTTGTTACTATATTCAAGATGGCATTCATGTAGATTCAAATCTCTACACCACCGATGCGGTAGTTACAATATACAAGATGGCATTTATGTAGATTCAAATCACTACACCACCGATGCGGTTGTTACTATATTCAAGATGGCATTCATGTAGATTCAAATCACTACACCACAGAAGCAGTAGTTACAATATACAAGATGGCATTCATGTAGATTTAAATCACTACACCACAGAAGCGGCTGTTATAATATACAATATGACAGATTGCTTTTGATTTTAATCTGGGTGTATTCTTATTAATTGACAAAGAGGTTCTGAATACTTCTAAAAATGTTATTCTAGTATCTGTTTATTTTCCTCCTGAAAATTCAAATTTTTATGAAGATGAACAGGAAAAGGGCATGAAGTGTTTGGAAAGTCTTATTAATGCAAATACTGACGTATTTGATCAGTCAGAATTAATTTTATGTGGAGATATGAATGCCCAAACGGGATGTTTAAAAGATAACGAACCCTTTCCAACTATACCCATATTTGAAGAATTTACTGATCTATTTGATTTTGATCTAGATATTCCATGGGCTAATAGTGACTGTGTTGTAAATAGATTTGGGAAAGATCTTATTAATTTTTGTAACATGAACTCATACTTTATTGTGAATGGAAGATTTGGTAAAGATAGATCTGTTGGTGATTATACATTTATAAGCAGTAATGGGTGTAGTGTTGTTGATTACTTTGTTGTATCAAAAAATTTCATAAATTGTTTATTTGATTTTTCTATGTGGTGTATGTGATTTGAATCTACATAATGCCATCTTGTATATTGTAACAACTGCTTCTGTGGTGTAGTGATTTGAACCTACATGAATGCCATCTTGTATATTGAAACAACTGCATCGGTGGTGTAATGGTTTAAATCTACATAAATGCCATATTGTAAATTTTAACAACCGCTTCTGTGGTGTAGTGATTTGAATCTACAAGAATGCCATGGTGTATATTTTAACAACCTCTTCTGTGGTGTAGTGATTTAAATCTACATAAATGACATCTTGTATATTGTAACAACCGCTTCTGTGGTGTAGTGATTTGAATCTACATAATGCCATCTTGTATATTGTAACAACCTCTTCTGTGGTGTAGTGATTTAAATCTACATAAATAACATCTTGTTTATTGTAACAACCGCTTCTGTGGTGTAGTGATTTAAATCTACATAAATGACATCTTGTATATTGTAACAACCTCTTCTGTGGTGTAGTGATTTGAATCTACATAATGCCAGTACTTGCTTGGGAAATGTGCCTTGACCAAGCGCATTTCACAATGGCCGCCAAATGCAGTACCAGGCTCAGCCAGTACTTGCCTAGGATATGTGCCTTGCCAAAGGGCATTTCACAATGGCCGCCAAATGCAGTACCAGGCTCAATCAGTACTAACTTAGTATATGTGCCTTGCCAAAGGGTATTTCAGAATGGCCGCCAAATGCAGTACCAGGCTTAACCAGTACTTGCCTAGGATATGTGCCTTGCCAAAGGGCATTTCACAATGGCCGCCAAATGCAGTACCAGGCTCAATCAGTACTAACTTAGTATATGTGCCTTGCCAAAGGGTATTTCAGAATGGCCGCCAAATGCAGTACCAGGCTTAACCAGTACTTGCCTAGGATATGTGCCTTGCCAAAGGACATTTCACAGTTGCCGCCAAATGCAGTACCAGACTCAACCAGTACTTGCCTAGGATATGTGCTTTGCCCAAGGGTATTTCTCAATGGCCGCCAAATGCAGTACCAGACTCAACCAGTACTTGCCTAGGATATCTGCCTTGCCCAATGGTACTTCACAATGGCCACCAAATGCAGTACCAGGCTCAACCACTTCTTATCTAGGATATGTGCTATGCCGAAGGGCATTTTACAGTGGCTGCCAAATGCAGTACCAAGCTCAACCAGTACTTGCCTAGGATATGTGCCTTGCCCAAGGGCATTTCTCAATGGCCACCAAATGCAGTAACAGACTCAACCAGTACTTGCCTATGATTTGTGCCTTGCCCAAGGGCATTTTGTTAAGACCACTAAATGCAGGGATTGAACCCGGAACGCCCGTTCTGAAATCTTGGAACCCAGACACAACCTTGACACACGGGAAGCAAAGCCACGAGTAATATTTTGTAAGAGACGACCGTTGATCGAACTCGAATACCCAGCTCAAATTACTACACCACCGATGCAGTAGTTACAATATACAACATGTCATTTATGTAGATTCAAATCACTACACAACAGAAGCGGTTGTTACAATATACAACATGGCATTTATGTAGATGTAAATCACTACACCACATCAGCGGTTGTTACAATATACAAGATGCCATTTACGTAGATTCAAATCACTACACCACAGAAGCGGTTGTTAAAATATACAAGATGGCATTTATGTAGATTCAAATCACTACACCACAGAAGCTGTTGTTACAATATACAAGATGGCATTTATGTAGATTCAAATCACTACACCTCAGAAGCGGTTGTTACACTATACAAGATTGCATTTATGTAGATTCAAATCGCTACACCACAGAAGCGGTTGTTACAATATACAAGATGGCATTAAGTAGATTTAAATCACTACACAAACGAGGCGGTTGTTACAATATTCAAATCACTACACCACCGATGCGGTTGCTACAATATACAAGATGGCATTTATGTAGATTTAAACCATTACACCACCGATGCAGTTGTTTCAATATATACAAGATGGAATTCATGTAGGTTCAAATCACTACACCACAGAAGCAGTTGTTACAATATACAAGATGTCATTTATGTAGATTCAAATCGCTACACTACAGAAGCGGTTGTTACAATATACAAGATGTCATTTATGTAGATTCAAATCATTACACCACCGATGCGGTTGTTTCAATATACAAGATGGCATTCATGTAGATTCAAATCACTACACCACAGTAGCAGTTGTTACAATATACAAGATGGCATTTATGTAGATTCAAATCACTACACTACAGAACTACAGAAGAGGTTGTTACAATATACAAGATGGCGTTTATGTATATTCAAGTCACTACTCCACAGAAGCGGTTGTTACAATATACAAGATGGCATTTATGTAGATTCAAATCACTACACCACAGAAGCGGTTGTTTCAATATACAAGATGGCATTTATGTAGATTCAAATCACTACACCACCGATGCGGTAGTTACAATATACAAGATGGCATTCATGTAGATTCAAATCTCTACACCACCGATGCGGTTGTTACTATATTCAAGATGGCATTCATGTAGATTCAAATCACTACACCACAGAAGCAGTAGTTACAATATACAAGATGTCATTTATGTAGATTCAAATCACTACACCACCGATGCGGTAGTTACAATATACAAGATGGCATTTATGTAGATTCAAATCACTACACCACCGATGCGGTTGTTACTATATTCAAGATGGCATTCATGTAGATTCAAATCACTACACCACAGAAGCAGTAGTTACAATATACAAGATGGCATTCATGTAGATTTAAATCACTACACCACAGAAGCGGCTGTTACAATATACAATATGACAGATTGCTTTTGATTTTAATCTGGGTGTATTCTTATTAATTGACAAAGAGGATTTGAATACTTCTAAAAATGTTATTCTAGTATCTGTTTATTTTCCTCCTGAAAATTCAAATTTTTATGAAGATGAACAGGAAAAGGGCATGAAGTGTTTGGAAAGTCTTATTAATGCAAATACTGACGTATTTGATCAGTCAGAATTAATTTTATGTGGAGATATGAATGCCCGAACGGGATGTTTAAAAGATAACGAACCCTTTCCAACTATACCCATATTTGAAGAATTTACTGATCTATTTGATTTTGATCTAGATATTCCAAGGGCTAATAGTAACTGTGTTGTAAATAGATTTGGGAAAGATCTTATTAATTTTTGTAACATGAACTCATACTTTATTGTGAATGGAAGATTTGGTAAAGATAGATCTGTTGGTGATTATACATTTATAAGCAGTAATGGGTGTAGTGTTGTTGATTACTTTGTTGTATCAACAAATGTCATAAACTGTTTATTTGATTTTTCTATTGAAACTGTATCTATAAGTGATCATTTGCCTATAAGTCTATCATTGAATGTTCAGTGTAATGGGTCTTTGTTAAATACAGATACTATCCATCAAAGAGCTAATACAAATGAGCGTTCAGATGGGAAGAGTTTTTATGCATTCAGTAATTCAGACATTTTAGATTATCAGTTTAAATTGTCAGATTCTTTTGATAAAGGGTCATTTCATACATTAGAACATATGATACAAGATGATCCTAGTATTGATAGTGTTTTAACATACTTTGAAAACATTGTAAAGCAATGTAGTGATTCTTTTAAAAAAGTTAAATCGGGAAAGAGAGGTCGAATATTTAATACAAATAAGTCTTGGCATGATAAAGATTGCAACGAAATGAAGACTCTCTAACTGACTATGTTATATCTAAACAATCATATAAGTCCATATGTAAACGGAACAAACATGAACACAGAATACAATGTATAAAAAATATTGATAGTAAAATGTATGATGCTAAACAATTTTGGCAACTGGTGAAATCAGTGTCTGATAAGCCGTATAATTCAGTTGATATTTCAGTTGACAGATGGTTTGTCATTTCACGGATGTTTTTTCTTCATTTGATTCGGTAGAGGATAGTGAGTTTGATGATAATTTTAATTCTAATGTTGATTTAGAAAATGACACAGACTATAACATTTTTAATGGTGATATAACTGACGATGACATTATTAATGCGGTTAAAGATCTTAATGTGGGTAAGGCAGGTGTTGGCAATTTAGTGGTAAATCACTTTAAATATGGAATACAAGTCTTATTGCCTTATATAAGGTTGTTATTTAATAGATTATTCAGAACTGGTGAGTACCAAGGAGCTTGGTCTCAATCGGTTATTATACCACTACATAAAAAAGGCAATATCAACGATCCAGATAATTACAGGGGTATCACATTGATTGATTGTTTTAGTAAACTCTACATCAGCATACTCTCCAGTAGGGTAACATTTTTTGTTAACGCTCTGAATCTCAGGCAGGCTTTCGACAGGGCTATTCTACAGTCGACAATGCTTTTATACTTCAAGCAGTTATTAATAAATATCTTTGCAAAAAGGGGAAAAAATTATATGTTGCCTTCATAGACTTTAAAAAAGCCTTTGATTCTGTTAACAGGTCAAAATTATTTACAGCCCTACGGCAACACGGTTTAAAGGGAAATTTGCTTAAATCTATTTCTGGCATTTATAAAGTTGTTAAAGCTCGTGTTAAAGATACAAATACTGATGATTTATCTAGTGCATTTAGTTGTCCAGTTGGTTTACGCCAGGGCTGTAAGTTAAGCCCTGTATTTTTTTCACTTATTATAAATGACCTTGAAGCTGCTATTAAAAATAGTGGCTCTCGGGGGATTCAACTGTATCCTGATATGATAGAAATATTCTCCTTAATGTTTGCTGATGATGTTGCGTTAATGAGTGACACGGTTATTGGTCTCCAGATGCAACTCAATGCCTTACACAAGTACTGCACTGATTGGCAGCTGGAGGTCAATACAAAGAAAACAAAAATTGTCATATTTAGAAATGGGGGGAGAATTTCTAAAAAAGAGCATTGGATTTATAATAACGAGCACAGCGAGTTATTAGATAACATCTTTAGTCAGGATCAAGATATATATCAGAATTCAATGGTAAATTAAAATCAGTATGGCCTTTTTTCCGGATGTCATATCATGGGCGACTTTCAGGTTCGCAGCCCACGCTCTGATTGGATATAATTCGAAAATTGAAATTTTTTTGTTGATGCATTCGTAAAAGTGTTATGGTTATTCGTCATCTCATATTTTTAAGACATTTCTTATAAATGATTGGCGTAGATAAATTAAACAAGAACATTTATTGTTTATCTAAGTAGTCCGCAGCGACGAAGCCTTTGTTGTCAAGGAACTGTCTTCAGTGCAATTCGAAATGTTGTGAATGTCATTGTATAACAATATAAAGCCACAAAGGCTTAAAATTATAGTCCAGTGTCTGAATAAAACGTAATTCCACTTGATATACAACAATTTGACAACATAATCAAGTGCAATCAGGTTTATTTTATGAAACAAGTGACCGGTAAAATAAGAATGTTCTTTGTTGCTATGAGAGAACTTCAGTACAGGTGCGCGATAATCTAGCGCGGAAGAGTCATCATTAACTCCTAGATTATTTAGTTTGTCTAATATGTATCTCAAATAATAAATTATTTACACATTTAGGGATAACAACAATTTAAAACATGCAAGATTATGCCCAGAATACATAATCAAGCACAGTCACTGGCTGGTTTCCTGCATTTTCGATACATTGAAAGCGAATCGGTTACTAGATTTCGCCGGCCGGATCTACACGTTTATCAAGTAGGTGTCGATCATAGCGTTTTTCTTTAATATCGAGTGCATTTTTGCAAACAAACATCACATTTGTTCATTTACAAACATTATAATATATAAGAATTCTAGATGTTTTGTATCCAGTCGCGGATGTTCCCAGTGACGGAAATTGCATTTTTCATTGCCTGGGTTTAGCACTGCATAAACATTTGATGGCAACAGCGATTTTACGAAAAGTCATGCATGCGAAAAGTGGCTTGAGCAAACCTGTCAGCAAACCTGTCACGGCCCACATTTCACAAACTATTTGTATGCAAATGGCATGATGATTAAAGGAAGCAGGTGGGCGGCTGCTAAATGGATTCAATGGCCTATATGAAACAAGTGACAGGAAAAATTGAGAATGTTCTTTTCGTTCTAGGAGATAAGTTTGTCACAGGTTTTTTATATTACTTTCATATGTCTACTTGTCACAAAACCATATTGGGGCGAAACGTTAGATCTTGTTAACATTTTACAAGGTTCTGGTTAGAGTGACTATTTGTTTGAACCAAACTAAACCAAATTGTGCAGATTAGGAGTGTTTTGCTGGGCCATAAGGCAAGTTTGGGCTGCAACCTCACAATCGCAATTATACATATAGTATAGTACTATAGTATATAGTAAGCACCTTGCAACATTCTTATTATGTCAGACATGTTCATTGTTTTTTGTTGCCTAAAATGAAACTGGGATTGTGTTCCAAATGTGTATCGCACTCATATATAGTCATATATATACAGGGTATGTCGTCTTTTGTTTATCTGCTTTTCTGATAAGTAAATTTAATTAAAACCACTGATGATATTCTCTGTTCATATATGATGTAATTTTGCATCACATTGATTGTGTAAATTTTGTTATTTAATTATGTATAAAGATTAGATTTCTGTATATTTTGTTCATACCAATTTATAATTATATTCATTTAACCAATGGATCAGCTGATTAATTATTAGCGATTAATTGTTGGGTCCATAGATGGAAATGCTTTGGCAGATCTGTGTCAGAGTCAATTCACTATCCAATCCAAGTTGCACAGATTTGAACCAATGACAAGTCAATCCAACAAGTAGTGAATTTTATGGGTTTTTTTAATTCAGCTTTTTACGATAATAAAAAGACATCCTGTCATTAGGTCTTGTTAGTTTTTCGCCCTGACATTGTTTGGTTACACTTCTACTCAAACGTCACAGCTGGCTGGTTTATCTGCTTTCTCAATACATTGAAAATGAAATGGTGACTAGAACTTCGACATTTGGCCTGTCTGATCTACAATCTTACCGATTAAGTGTCAGTTTTTAGCGTTTCTTTGTATTATGTTTGTTCACTTACATTAAACTAATTAGTTCCAAACATGCCTCACCATATCCAAATTCAATGGGTTTTTTCATAACTCCACAATGTATTGACTTTATATCCAGTCAAGGATGTTCTCATTCAGCATTGTGATGGAAATTTCTTCTTTCATTGCCTGAGTTTAGACCTGCATACAAAATTGACTGCAACAGCCAAAGAACTTTGTAAGGAAGAGTAAGCAGGTCTTAATTGCTTCAACAATATCGCAGTTAGCACTCATTTAATCCTATGTTGTGGGTACAGTAACTACTCAAAGGCTGGTCTCACCCTGATGATTCTTTTGAGTAATTTAGCTGTAACATTAGCATTAGGATGTGAAATAAGGCTTTAATAACATGCAAATATGCTATTTCTTGAGCTCTGAACATTGAAGTTAACGAATTGTGTTTTCCAAACATGGATAATGACTGCAGCAACCAAAATAGGTTATTTCAGTTATCAAAGTAATCCACATGTTTAAAAATATACAAGGTACTACTAGTGAATATTTGCTTCTGTATTGAATATGGGTTCAATTGTCTTGTTAATTAATGTCTGAATTTTACTTTACATGTAAATCTCTTTACCATGCTTGTTTGTAGGGTGTTTTAACCTGCTATCAACAATTTTTAAGGGAAAGACATTAGTACCATTTTGAAGTCTTTGCAGTAAAATTTAAATAGAGTTTCTATAGTTACATATGATGACATTAGTTTAGATTAATAGTAGCCTGTGCATCTGTATGATTAGATACAACACAACATTAAAATATCAGACAGTGATTAGATTAAATTTACAGTCTCTACATCTGAAAAAAATGAATAAATATATATATATACGTTTTCTGACAACTCTGCAGCTGACCACTTTTGAAAACATTATTATTCTAACCAAGCAATTTCTACGTTTGCCAAAGTGTTTTCAATTTTGTCTAGGAATTAAACCTTCTGCTGGATATGTGTTGTACATGGGAGAGGTATAAGAGCTAATTTACAGTCATTTTCAAACATTTTGTTTAAATCAAATTAAATTGTTTAAATTAAGCATTTTATTGTGTCACCTGCGTAGCATGGTAGGCAATTAGGGATTACTTTTTTTTGTCCGCTGTCTGTCTATCCGTCCGTCACACCTTTTCATCACGTTTTCAAATAACTTTTTTTCTACTCAAAGGATTACATTGAAACTTCTGACAGATGTTTATATCAATGTGTGTGATTGGTTCACAAAAGGGGGATAATCCAAATATTTTTGCTCCTTTTCTGTCAAAAATTTAAATTTTCTGACAAGGCCCTGGCAGGTGGCACACATGCTCTAGGGAGCACTCCATTCTAGTTTTATTTAGCTCACCTGAGCACAAAGTGCTCCAGGTGATCTCTTGTGATCACATTTTGTCCATCTGTCGGGCATCAACACCAATTGCCTTGTGAACACTCTACAGGCAACATTTGGCATCTAATTTTATTGAGTGTTTATCAGAACATTTATCTCTATCAAATCTTTCCCAAGTGCAAAACTGGATCATGTGAGGTCAAAAACTAGGTCACAAGGTGAAATTGAAGGGAAATCTTGTGAACACTCTGGAGGCTGAATTTTTAGTTTGAACAATCAGCATATAATTGCCTCGATGATATCTAGTCTATGTTCGAATAAATACCAGTAGGTCATGTCCGGTAAAGAACTAAGTTTCTATGCCAAATTAACCTTTTTCTTGCTGATATCTAGGCCAAGTTTGAAAATGTGTCATGCCGGGTCTAAAACTAGGTCACTTCGCCAAATTAATGGAAAACTTTGTGAATATTGTGGAAACCACATTTTTAATAGATTTCTTCACGATATCTAATCTAAGTTTTAGTGAAGGTCATGTTCTGTCAAAAACTAGGTCAATAGGCTAAATTTGAGAAAAATATTTTTAACACTAGAGACTGCATTATTTGCATCAGCAGCTTGACACTTTGTTAGACAGTTTGTCTTGTCAATAGCTAGACCAATTTCTAAAAATAGGTAATGTTGGTTTAAAATCTAGAGGTAGGTTAATAAATATACCTTGTCAATCCCATACAATGAATGGGAGATGGGAGAATACATTTTGCAGATGGGAGAATATAACAAAGGTAAAAATAGACTGAAAAATTGTTGGAGAATTCATCCATAATAGGTGTATTAGGTTATATTGGGACAGAGCTTTCAATCACAGAGTGAATCCCGCTAAATAAATTTGTATTCTATGATTTATTAGACAAAAAATAGAGTTGTTAGTAAAACGCTATGAGGGAAATAGATATGATGATGTGATTGATGTCATCACTTTAGAATGTGATTTTCCCATGGCTTAAAATTGTAAACAATAGTGATTTTACCATTGTAGAGATGCTTCCGCTAAGACAAGTCTGGTGTTCAAAACAGATGCGTCCCAGTGGACCCATCCCAACAATCAATTAACAAGTGCAATATAGATATAATTATATAAAATTATTTGTGTAAAAATTAAACATTCCATTTCATCTTATAATAACTATAACAGTAGTTTAACATTGAGAGTTTGGAGTATCTGACAATTTTGAGGAGACATCCATCCGACCACATCCGGGATCTGAAGGATAATCAGTGAAGAAAAGACTTGCCAACACCATGAACTTTCACGACCCGGGATATGATCAGAGTTGGAACTTTTTTTATATTGTCCCCTCTAGTCATGTCTCAATTTGTGCTGGTTTTAAAACTTCAATGTACAACGTTGGAACTATATTCTAGATACTGCAGATTACATTGTATCTGTCATCTGACAGTCTAGCAGGTAAGTCTCTAGAGCGATAAAGGTGGATTTTTGGACCGCTTTAGATGGAAACAATAAGTTGTTTAGATTCAGAGCAACTCCTTTCTGTTTTAGTGACCCAGAGAGCTTATTTTGTGACTTACTACAAATATCCTTCAGGATTGAGCATGGATTATACAAAAGGCCCTGGTCATAAAGATTAAAGAGCTCTTTGATAAAATGTAACTGTTCTGATTTGTAAGAATAATTTAAAGGTTTTTGATATGTTTCTTCTGTTAAATAGTATTATGTTATATCTTGTTCTGTTCTATTTTGTGCTCGTTTTGAGGCTATGCCTTTTCCATATTAGTAATCAAATTGAAATAGTTAACTTTTTCTCATATGTTGGTATTTGTTTTACAAGTAATGTATCATTGTACAAGATGGCTGAATATATGGCGGGGAAAAGTAAGAAAGTTTTAGTTTGTCTTTTAAAAAATCTACAAAGTGTCCTACCACTGTCTTATAAAACGTTTTTCAAATTTTTTGATGCCAAATAACCCCAATATTATTATACGGGTCAGAGCTTTGGGGTCTAAAAAGAATGGAAACCGTAGAGAGAATTCATATATATGCCTGCAAACGCTATATACATGCCCCACAAAATTCAATAAATTATGCCATATTAGGCGATTGTGGAAGATTCCCGCTATATATATCAGCATCTAAACGATGTATCAAATATTGGTTAAAAATTCTATGCATGCCTTATGATAGATATGTTAAAAAGTGTTATCTTATGCTGAAATTACTAGATGAAAATGGGCATCAAAATTGGGTTACAGATGTGAAAAATAATCTTTTTATGAATGGTTTTGGTTATGTTTGGGAGAGTCAACTTGTAACAAACAAAAAACACTTTCTCGTATCTTATGAAAGAAAGTTGAAAGACCAGTTCTACCAAATATGGCATGACTTCTGCAGTAATAGTAGTAAACTGTCTTACTATTGCTACTTTAAACCTAATTTTGCTGCTGAATCATACTTGTCATTAATTGATTTATGTAAATTTAGGAAAGCTCTTTCAACATTTAGAACATCTGCTCATGATCTTATGATAGAAAAGGGACGCCATTTAGGAATTGAAAGAAACCTCAGATACTGTCTGTTCTGTAATAATGTTATTGAATGTGAATTTCACTTTGTTCTGGTATGTCCTCTTTATAAAGAATTGCGCTTCAAATACATCCCTCAGAAACTGTACTTACACCCAAATTTAAATAAATTTTTCATACTGATGGCAAGTACTGATAAAGAAATAATTAGGAATCTTTCAATGTTTATCTGTTATGCCTCGAAGAAGAGAACAGTTGAAATTAAGTTAGTTTCAAACCTTAACAACACATGATGTAATTATTGTTATGTAGTTTATATGTATGTGTATATGGGCCGGTGGCCTTGAAATACAATAAATTTGAATTGAAATTTATGTAGATTCAAATCACTACACCACCGATGCGGTAGTTACAATATACAAGATGCCATTTATGTTTAATCATATGAGCATTAAAATCTGCAATGCCTTATCAAATTATATACAAGATTGCAGAAGTTTCGAACGAGTTTATTTAAGAAATATTTAAACATTGTATATCTTGATTAAATTGTGAGGGTGCACAGGCTGATGTGTACCTATACCGTTAACAAAAGCCAACGTCAGCGGTTGTAACCAAATCTCCTTTACGTCATGGAAAGAAAAACACGCGTATAGGCGTATTTGCCGAAGGTGTAGCATTTCGGTAATCAATTCAATTAGAAGAGATTTGATTTGAAAGTTTCTGTGTGGTGAAACACATTAAACTTTAACAACCTGACACCAGTCTTTTAAAACATAAATATGATACTACTACAAACACAATTAAAATGGAGAACTAAAGTTACCGAGTTCTATTACAATACAAATATGTATTCCTTTCATTCTCGAGATATCGTAGAATACGTATTACTTCAACAGACGTCTTGATTATTAGTATTTCATTTTATAACATCGTTTTTTAACAGAACAGCCCTATGTTGTGGATACCCAAATGAATGGTATCATTGGGACGATTATGTTGAGTTCTTACATTTGTTAGTAAAATTGTGGAGAAAAGAGCTGTTTCACTCGCTCTTGTCTAGATCTCTACATTAAACAAATAACAAGTTATAAGTCATAACACTTTGCTAAACTATATTAATTATTTCACTTCACCTCAGCAAATGCTCATATGCAAACAGTAAAATCAAAGAAAGTAGTGCTTAGACTCGTTTAATAAACGTGTATTCTGTCAACACATAGTACCTAAGAAAAGGAGTTAGAATACTTACTAGGAACAGAATTAAACATGATTAGTATCTTAACTAAAATATATTTTCACAAACAATGGTTATAGAATGAAAGAAAGAAAATCTTTCACGAGCCAAGATATAACAACCGTTTTCAAAAAGATTACGATAAAGTTTAGATTATTTGAAAACATTAAAAGATTATTTTATTTTACAAGAAAACATGATATGTAATAAATATGAAAAATAAAACAATTGTTAAAGAAAAGAAGCGATTCTTTGACGAGAAAAGCTCTTGCAAATTTATTTTCTCAATCAATTAAGAATATACGCACTCACAAAATCTGCAAAGTAAAAACCTTAAACGAAGATAATCCTATGATTAAAATACCGTAAGAGGATGTTGTGAATCTTCGCAGTCGGTTTACAAGCAATCCAAAAAAAGGTGTACCGATAAAATAGAATAAAATAGAAAAAGAGAAATAGAAATCTTACCAGAGAAAACCTTTTTAGAATATATAAGACACGAAGTAAGTCTAGTAAACCTTCCAGGTCGGGTAAGTCTGACTGGTACAAAATGTATACGGATATAACCAGCTGCAGTTGACGTTCTCGCTACACGCTTCAGTTGACTGAAACGGGACTTGTCTAGTTTAACGATTTAAGGATTTAACCCTTTCCCATCTCCACACGTAGCTTAACGTAATAAGTAACAGACCATTTGTATAAACATTATGGAAAAATGTGAAATTTCTCATCATTTGCTACAATGTTTTAAAGTTCGTTTGATATGTATTTTCATTAATCATAAAAAAATAACTTGCCTAGTGTTTTTTAGAGTTTGTGTGTGTGTGTGTGTGTGTGTGCGTATGTGATTGGTGTCAAAATGCGGACACACATGTGTATCAAACCGTTCAAATGGGGACGCACGTCAAGTGGGGACGTCCCCAGTTGGGTCAAGCCTTTAAAACAGAGTTTTATCGTCTTCCTTGTATTTCCCGAAGTTTTTCAGGCGAAATCATTGCTTAGTATAATATGTCCTCAATTGATCGTATTGTATTGGACCAGAGTGTGTTTGCCATTTCAACCCGCACTAGCGTCTATACACACAGGTCCGCAGTTGCGCGATTTTGTACGGACAATGTATAAAGTTAAAAATAGATCACGATGGCCAAATTGACGGGAAAATATTGTTAAACCTCCGGAGTCCGCATGTTTACTTTGAGCAAGTTGAAACTTGATTAGAATCTTTTGTCTTGATAATATCTAGTCCATGTTTGAGTAATAGTTCATATTAGGTAAAAAGAAAAGGCACTAGGCTAAATGAAGGAAAATTGTGTTTAACCTTTTGCTCATATATAGTCGCTTCCTGACGCATCTGCAGCGGAACGCTTTTTGAAAACATTTTGAGTCATAGGTTATCCATTCAATTATAGAGATTTTCTATTATTTGACAAAATATGTTCAAAATCGTCCGCTGCAGAATTGTCAATATAATTGCCTTAATGTGTTTTGCATTAGAAATCGCATTGCATAATTCAAGTGAGCAATCTATGGCTACTATTGCCCTCTTGTATTATAGTTGCTTGTCTGATCCCAAGAACAATTAATAGGAGTCTTACTTCAGTGATGCTCTACTTAATTTGATCAAGCCGTATACAAAATCATTGCAACCAGGCGTCATCACGAAAGGGTGCATTGAACTTTTAGCTACAAATGACAACGCCTACCGTTCCACAGGACCAATTTCATTTTGACTTCATAGAGATGTTCCTTTGTTGGTTCCCTTTCAAAATTATTGAAAGTTTTACATCAATAATCTGCTTGTCCGATTCCACGATAAATTTAGTAGATTTGATTTATAAGGGTTTAACGCCGCTTTCAACATTATTTCAGTTATATCGCGGCGACAGTTCACTTATCCATGATCCCTGGGTAAACAAACCAGTACTAGGCTAGAAAATGTGCCTTGCCCAAGGGCACTCCACCATGACCGTTGTGCCGGAGATCGAACCCGGAACACCCGTTCGAAATCCACGACGCTAACCACTCGACCACAGCGGATTCTTTAAGTGACACTCTATAAACATCGTTCGAGCTATATTGATTTCGTTGAAAAACAGGGAAGTTCGGCGGCAAACGGCCAAACGACAAAACTTCATAATTCCATTCATATAAAAGTTCTTGTTAGATTTCAAGATGCAAATGACCTAATTACTATTTAAAGCCTATACATGTGCAAGGATTCTCGTGCTCTCCAAAAATGGACCTTCACAAAGTGGAGACGTTATAGTGAATCCTTGCACACAATGCTGTCTATGGGCAGTATCAGACGTAGATAATGTCCCTGGCAGTATTAAAATATGAAAACAAGAGGCCCATGAGGGCCTATGCTCTACTGGTATGGTTCTTTGGTCATTTTCAATCCAGAGCATGTATGTATGGTGAAGATCGGATAGTAAATGGGGGCTCTTTTGTTTTCACAAGCTGTATTATAGTAATTTTTACCATTTCATGGGCCATAATCCAGTCTTGAATTGGCGGATCTGGCTGGTTTTCAAAAGGAACCAAGCTCTAATCAGTATTTAACTACTATCTAAGTTTGGTGAAGATCAGATAGTAAATGGAGCCTCTATTGTGTTCACAAGCTCAATTATAGCAATTTGGACAATTTCAAGGGCCATAATCCAGTCTTGCATGAGCGGATCTGGCTGGTTTTCGAAAGAAACCAAGCTCTCATAGATATCTAACTACTGTATAAGTTTGGTTGAGATACAATTAAAAGTGAAGACTGTATCGTGTTAACAAGCTCTTTTATAGCAATTTTGACCATTTCAAGGGCCATAATCCAGTCATACATTGGCGGATCTGGCTGGTTTTCGAAAGGAACCAAGCTCTTATGAATATCTAACTACTGTATAAGTTTGGTTGAGATACAATCAAAAGTGAAGACTGTATCGTGTTAACAAGAAATTGTTTACGGACGCACGCACGCACGCACGCACGCACGCACGACAGACAAATCGCCACGACATAAGCCCTTCTGGCCTTTGGCCAGTAGAGCTAAAAAAGGGATAGGGTCTATCTCTCCTAACATTTTACTTTTAGTCTATAAATAGACCTAGCATGTGCATATTTGTTAGGGCATGAAAAGTGTTAATTAAAGGATTAAAAGAAGTTTTTCGAATATATTTCTTGTACAGGTTGGTTTAAAATAGATTATTTGTATTACAAAATGCGGTTATAAGTATAAAATTGTTGTTGAGTGGCCATATTTTGATACAAAATTTTAAAATTGGAACGGATGTGTATCCTTGTATGCGATGTATATTTGACCAAAATCAAAACAAACAAACAAAAGTTCGTTCGGGGAGTTTCTCCATTTAAATATAGGGTGTATACTTGGCTATGAGTTTTTAGAAGCGTAGTGATTCATCCTTTAATGAAAGAAAATACACTTAAACTAATGATGTGATCGAAAATTTATGTTTGGGGGAAATTGACTGTGACGTCACTCAGGAATGTAGATGTTCTCACACTCTCAAACATGTAAACAAATATACAAGTGTACTTCTGCAGAATCATAGCTGTTATTATTTCAAATCGATCGGAGTCCGCACAACAACCAGCCCAACATCCTTATTATGAAATATATAAATTAAATAGGTACATTTATTACTATTAAAAGACATAGATTTTGTGTTTATATTTAGAAAAGGATTTCAAGGAGTGATGAATAAAATTAAACTTATGTTTTTAAATACAGAACGAGAACTTTAATGTTAACAATATTTAGACTGGAGGAAACACATATTTGCCACAACACCCGTTTCTGAAGGATGATAACCAACCTGGCTCTGAGTGGACCCGGATCAAGATACATGTACAAACTGTGGCTAATTGTGATATTTTTCTCTGTATCTCTTAGCTATATCTCTATTTGTGCATGTCTTTATACCATCACTATAATGATAGAAAAGTCATACAATTGTTTTTGGATCGATGATCACTGCTAGCCACTGCAGATAGCAATTATTTATATTTTATCTGTCATCTCAAAGTCATCTCACAGTCACAGTCAAGCAGGTAAATCTCCAGGGCGAGAATTTCGGGAAAGGTTGATTTTGGAAAGCCTTCAATGGAATCAAGATAGTCTGTTTTGTTTCAAACTCCACATACATGTACTTGACAGATAGGTGAGCCATACTTATTCCGGTATCTTACGCAACCAGTCAACAGTTTTTTGTTTTAATCTTAAGCGCGTCACAGCCCTGTCCCCCCGTTTTGAGGTGGAACTTAGGTATGGGGCTGTTCCATTTTGATTCATGAAATTACTGGTACTGTATCTAGCCAGACTTTTTTATGTTGGCTTTGATAACTGCATATATTTTTGATTTTGACAGGGGAACTCTATATCACAAACAGAACTCTGCAGTTTGCCTTTAGCAGCCATATCCTCCTGTCTGGAACTCGACATGTGCTGGACACCATAATTATATTATTTGATGATATTTAGTTTTTAATTAAAATTTATTTATTTTAGATTGATTGCGAAACAAGCTTTCAGCTTATATTAATCATGCTAGATGTCTGCTTCCTGGAAACTTAACCAGTACACACGCTGTTATTTACATAGCACATTAGCTTACATTTGGAAGGTTCTAAAGCCCCTGCGAATGAACCAAAATGGCCTCCCGCCGTTTGGCTTTCGACTCACTTTGATCTCCCGCCGTAAGGCTGGAGTTGATGCCCCTACCATTGTTTATGGAAGGATCAAAAGTCTCAGCTTTGGACTGAAAATGGCCTCCCGCCGTTAGGCTGGAGTTGGTCACCTTTCCATCTTTAATGGAAGATTTATAAATAAGTGCACATTGGTTTATGGAGGGATCTCGGTTCCGAGCGAACGAACGCCATGCTGTTAAAGGTATGACGTCATCCACATCGGTCGCGCGAACTCAAACCAATTATCATGAGCCCTAGTGCATTTATGACATCCCCCACATGGTAAACTTTCCAGAATTGCCCAGTGTTTATAATATTTACAGGTCCCTGGTTGTGGGATACGCGCCAAAGCGTCTGCATTTGCATGCTTTGACCCTTTCCGATATTGAATCTCTAAGTCATATTGACTGAGTTCCTCAATCCAACGTGCTAGCTGTCCCTGAGGCTCCTTGAAATTTAGCAGTCAAGTAAGGCTATTATGATCCGTACGCACGAGCACACGTCTCCCTAACAAATAATGTCGGCATTGTCTTACGAAGCGAACGACGGCCAGCAACTCTTTTCGGGTAGTGCAATATCTTGTCTGTTCTGGGGAAAGCGCAAAGCTGCCATATGCTATGACACGCTCAGCTACCTCCTGTATCTGCACTAACTCGCACCCAATTGCCACGTCGCTAGCATCGCAATCCAAAATGAACTGATCGTGCGTAGTCGGTAAAGTTAGTACCGGAGGTGACATTAAGGCCAGTCTAAGATTCTTGAATGCTTGAATTTGTCTGTCGGTCCCGTTACGTCATAAAGCGGTACTGCGATTTCAGCAAAATTCTTTATAAATGACCTATGATAATTTGCCAGGCCTAGAAAACGCTGAACGTCTTTTGTGCAATTCGGGACCGGGAACTAGTAGTCTAGGGATGGGAACGAATACTGAAAACGATATTCGAATATTCGTTTTACTTATTCGAATATATTCGAATATTCGTTTTTCGAATCAAAAATCGGTATCCGATTTCAGGTTTATCCGAAAACTGGTACTTTTCCATTTCCTTTTTCAAATAATGGCGATTTTCCAAGTAAAAGTATAAGCTATTGTTTACGTATATATTACATGTTTTCAACTGTACTTACCCTCTCTTTCTTTCTCAACATATATATTTGAATTTCAAGTTGATGTAAATCAAGAAAGAAAATCCCCTCAAAACGATAAATCTAATCGCAACATTTTCTGAGCAGTATATTTATTCAGGTGTCGGTTGTTTACCGAATTTGATATATAACCGAATCAAATAATTAAAGAAATAATTATATATCTTATTCATACAGAAAGCATAGGGAATTGGGTGATATTTCGTTTACTTTCTTTTACCGATTTCGTCTAGTCAATTTAACCGCGTGTTAGAAGAAATGGCGGACGATTCAGTTTGTTTGCTGATGTGAATTTGATTTTAAAGAGGCAATAAAGAGGAAAGCTGCATACTTTTGAGACATAATGCAATGTTAAATATGATTTTTTTAAGTGTTGCAATAGCTGTCTATGATGTAAACGTCGACTATGTTTTGGTTAAGCTGGGAGGGCTTAACGGAACTCGACGTTCACTTTCGTATAGTAATGATATGCAGACTGTCACCGTTTATACACTTTATACATGTGTGTTGATTAAAAAATATCGAACAAACCGGTCGTCAAGGTAATGTCTGGTTATATACACACGATAAGAACTCGGGTAAACGTACGCGTTAAAATTATCGATTTTATAATTGATACTTAAGGTTTGACATAGTCTACGTTGTAAAAACGGTGTGTTCGTCGAGTCGTACAGATTAACACCTATCACTAATCCGGGATTAGGGGGGTACCTAAATGGGTATAGAAGTATAAATATAAATCAATTTATTTTATTTTAAGGATAGACGGAATTTAAATGTATTTTGATAAGAAACATTTAAATTTAGAATAACATTTTTCATAAGTTCAAACTGTCAATATATCTGATAGATAGATGGTAATTGATCAGAATAATTACAATTTAAATGCATATTATAATTTAATTGTTTTCTTTTAAGCATTATGCCCCAGTCATAGTATCACGTTTTGGTCGCCACGTTTAGCTACGTTGGGAAACGTGGCTACAACGTTAGCAAACGTAGAACTACGTGGCGAAAACGTGATCAAACCTGACAAAACGTGAAGTGGACATTTTAATTTTGGACATTTTCAAAATACGCTCACGTTTCCCCACAACGTACAACAATGAAACGAAACAGAAACGTAGCAAAAACGTAATAGAACGAGAACATAGCGCGTCCCACCGGTTAATACGTTCAGTTGCGTTTGCTGACATGTTGTGCTGCGCTATGCTACGTTGTGGCCTCGTTGCTACCACGTTCTTCGTACAGCGTTATGCCACGCTATGATATGCTGTAACACGTTGTTCTATGTTAAGAGTTGTATTATGCTACTGTGTTTGACGTTATACGACGTTGTGTACGTTTCTGCTATGTTGTGCTACGAGTTTTTTATCTTCAATGCAAAACAACTCTAAAAGTCTATTAATTTAATAAAGGTATATTGGTCTTGAAACAAACTTACTATATATATTCAACGAGCAAAACTTTCTTCTCAGCGGTAATGGATACTTCAACTTCGTATAAATGATGACTGATGTTCGATTGATAGTTGTATTATAAATAATGAATGATCGAAAAGTGTTCTACTTTAAATTGTTCTCGTAGCCATCTACCCCTTGTGTTAGCATTGCACAATATAATGTAAGTTATGAACAAGAGACAGAAAAGGCAATATTTAAAAGGGGAAGTGCGCACCTTGGGACCTAGATGCTTACTTTTTGAAGTCCATCTCGCACTGTTCTGTTCTTTTGACTCAGTACTTTCCGCAACTCTCAAGCAAAGGTGCAATTCAATTTGAATCATGTTCGCACTGAGAGACGGATGCATTTTGTAAGCAATCCGTCCAAAAATCTCACAATCTTCACTTAACTATTTTGGAGTTTGAAATAACAAATAATAAAATATCATTTATTGTTTATTATATCACAACACTATTTAAGACATATAAATCTATTCAAATGAGTTTTCTGATATAACATAAGTTGAATTTATATAAATACGTTAAACTTTGACATTACTCAATACATATTACAACATTATTTAAGAAACATTTTCTTCTTATTACCTCCATTTCTGGAGCATCCAATTACTTACGCGCCCCAAGCTTTGTCCATTTGGTATGTATGACAAGATGTTTGTTGGAGTCAATTGACTGCTTGTTCGCTGGCTGCTTAAAGGACCTTTCGTGATTTATAAACATTTGCTACATGTCTAATCAGGGACGAGTAAATACTCGCAAAGAGCATGTAATAAAATGAAATAGGAGGTTAATGAATCACAAACTTAAAACATTGGAAACACGAATTTCTTTTAAAAATATAGTCGCCAGCGACTTTTAATTACGTGACGTTTCATACTTGCAGATTCATTTTCAAGGGTGAAATGATATTCTTTAAAAAGTTATCTGAAATACGTGACAAAAATGCAAATCAGTAAAACATTGAAGTAAACAAGACAATTAATATACTATGAAATTCAAAATACATTTTATTGTAGTTTTAATGTATTTTAAATCTACTTTAAATCGTTAAAGCGAAGCACATTAATACAACCTACCTTTATGTGTAAGGGAGTAGATTACTTAAAAGATTGAAATTGATGATAATGAAAATAGAAGTGTTCATTTTATTACCCTGGATACGTATTAATATATAAATCTACGTTTAACGACATTGTGATTTAAGATCGGCTGAATAGATAGTCTTGACATGTTGGCAAATGGTAGACAAACGGGAGCCTAAACTATATATATTTTCGATAAAAATCTCTCGATCGAATATTAAATGAACTAAAAATAATAATATCTCAGCGCTGCGCAGAAGAAGTTCGACCAATTCCAACATTTTTTACAGAAGAGCCGACCAAACTTAGAGATAATGAATGGAATGAACAAACACGATAATGCAGCAAAAGATCAACTTGCACGTATGTGCAGGGTTATCCTAGGTTACACTTTTCTCAAATGTTTTAAATTTAGCATTCTTAGGGAAATTCTGTATGTATATATTTTCTTGAACATAATTGTTTATGCATAAATAAAAAATAAATAACAAAATGAGTTTGTTTCATGTAATTTCCGATCATTAAGAATTATGTACTGTACAATTAACCGTTACATTTTCTTCGACTACACTAGTAAGGATTCACTAAAATTAGCAGAAAACATTGAGGGAAATAAAGAAATCAACGCTCTTGGGTAATATACTATTTTTTACTGGTCGTATGGTGCAAACGCATCAGGAAATCGTATATTAATTAACTATTTATGTCTACACAAGACAATGGGTCAAAACATCTTAAAGACATTAAAGAACATGGGAACTGTATGATGTATGTTTAATATGTATAAAAACACACCCGTCTCAATAAATCATGAGTCTAAAGCAAACCGTAAAGACACCACAAACGACACATACACAATCTTTATCACTTCAGCCTTAATCATTATTAGCTCCAACTCGCGACCTCTGTCAGAAATTTACTAATAATGTTTGGTCATTTTTTGTTTATATCTTAAAAAAATCGTAAACTGAAAACGAATATTCTTATTCGAAAACAGTATTCGAATATTCGTCCGTTTTCGAATATTCGAATATTCGAATATTCGTTCCCATCCCTATTACTATTGAACTTATCACTACGATCTGAGTACTCATAAGAATCATCTCACTGAGACGATTCTTTTCAGTACCCACAACATACGGCTTACGGGTCAAATAACGCTACGAGAACATGCAAAACGCAGCTTATCTAGAGCTCTGCAATATTTCTCAAATAATTTCGGGGTTAACTATGGAAAATCATTTTAGTAAAACAAGGATTTCAATGTTTTTCTGCAACCAACACTTATCATAGATAAGCCCGTATATTATATTGTAAAAAAATAATGTTGTGGCAAGTACTTGTTTTACCATATTAAACCTTGAACACCAGTAGAAGTACTTGCAGAAGATCTCTGTCGTTTTGCAGGTCCAGCCCTGTCATATGTGAAATCACTATCACTTTCCATGCCTGTTAAACAAAACAAAATAGTATACAGAATCATCTATATGTAACAGGAGGTTAACTTGGTGCAAAATAATGCATCCGATGATCCAAATACAGGTGATCAATATAGCATGTGTATTCAGAAATGACATTTGACAGACACTTTGCTTGTTTTATGTGCATGTGTGCAATGAATTAACTACATATTTTCCTCAAATACAGGTCAAGTAATCATGTACACATTCCAAAAATAAAGGTTTCGTAGAGCTCATACTCAATTCATTGTGAAATATTATATCACAATTATATGCTTATCATGCAATGGTGGGAACCAACATGGCAGCATAAGAGCAACTAGGATTAAAGTTTTCTGAAAATATATATTTATTGTTAACAAAATGTTACCTCACCTTCTAGTTCCGATGATTCTGAACGCTCCTGGAGCAAATTGTCAAAATGCCTTCTTGGCAGTCGTGTCCGTCGGGAACTCAGTCTTGATTCATCCATCTCTTGGCTACCATTTGAGCTGCTTGACCACTGAATTACAAGATAAGCTTCGATAAAAACTCACTGATTACCATCGTTTTCAAAATACATTATTTTTCAAGACTTTTTTATAAGAATAGTTCGTTTTTGAAGAGAAAATCGTCAAGAAGTTGGAAATGATAGGAAAGGCGAAATCACATGACGCTTTAAAAACCATTAAAATTACGATCGAATACTAACTAAGTGTTGTGAAAGTCTACTTTGTCCTTTGTGTTTTAGACCATTCATTTTGGTTAGTTGTTTGGTCCAGAAAACTCTGGTTCCCAGTTTAGAGGAACCAGCCAACCATGTGACATTTACATGGCCCACTTGGACCAAGGCAGCTAAGCAGTACAGACGTGTGTTACTTAGACTGATGACTTAGACAGACAAGACTCTTTACGATCAAGCGAATGATAATATAATGCAGGTTATAGTGTTAGCTACGGGTGAGTGAACACAACAGAAGTCGAGCAGAACCCATGTCAGTTTGTTCCGTTTTGTTGTTTTCCAAAAATAAATGGGGAAGGAGAGAGAGGTAGCCATTTTGGAAAACAGCATGGAAAAAGATGTTCTGCATTAAACTCTGGTGGCTAACTTAATGGATAATAATTGCATTGGAGCTTTTCAAGGTTTATTGGTCCCTGTAAAGCAATAGTCATGCAGCTTCTAGCATTTATTATGATTTTGAAAACTTATTCGGAATTGTATTTTAGCCACCAAAAATGTTTATTCATCCGTAGCTGTGCTTGGTTTGCATGTATACATAGTGAGCGTATTACAAACAACGCCTATGTTATTGCAATGAGCATCACTAGGCAGTGTTTAAGAATGCCCAGGCCGTTTAAACGCGCGAGACTGAGGGTATTTCTTTGTTCACGAATTAAGAGGCCTAATTCAAGCTCAAGAAGATAAAGAGGGGGGGGGGGGTATGAGTTAAGTAAAAGAGACAACTATTTCCACTCTTGGACTGTCCTGACAAACATAGTTGCTGTCATTATTTTAGGTTTAAGAGATATCCTTAATAGTTCAGGTAATTCAGTGCCACTGTAAGAAGCCCATGACAAGGACGTTTCATGATACAATGCGATTACTGTGCCAAATAGTATCATGACGCTTGCGTGGATATTACAGCTACGGATGCACTGGATATTGCCAAAGCAAATGATGGTAATCAAAAGAAGTTGAAATGAACAATGCCATCTGTTCCAGTCTTCATTTTCCAAGTGCAATGTGACAGGGGCTCAACGCATCTACCATTAACTTGTGGATTGGTGGTCATGCGTACCCGTGTTAATATGACGAAATGACTATGACTATTAACCACTTGTTAACTGACGGGAAAGAATTCTGAGGGATTTTACAGTACTGGTACAACAACTAATTATGACACTGGTACAACGATTCAAGCATGCATCAATAGCAGGGGACTGTTCATTGCCCGCTTGGAAAAAAGACGAGCCGGCGGGAAAGGCAAGGTAGAACTTGAAGGGAAGTAACTCTGGTAACTTGTCTCTGTTCACTAGGGGACAACAAGACGAGCCGGTGGCAGAAGACACAGTTCTAGGGGATGCGGACCTGGGAAAGCAGAACCCTAAGAGGATACAGAAGGGAAGTAACTCTGGTAACTGGTCTCTGTTCACTGGGGGACAACAAGACGAGCCGGTGGCAGAAGACACAGTTCTACGGGATACGGACCTGGGAAAGCAGAACCCTAAGACGAGGTAAAAGGGAAGTAACTATGGGAACTGGTTTCTGTTCACTGGGGGACAACAAGACGAGCCGGTGGCAGAAGACACAGTTCTAGGATATACTGACCTGAGAATGGATTGAGGTTTATGTTTATCCTGACTATGAAGAACGACAGGTGCAGTTAGCAAGATGGCTGGAAGAATTATCACAGTACAAAATGATTCTTAGATACTGACCTGAAAAAGTGCATGGGAACACCGACGCATTATCAAGGAAGCCTATTTCAGAGATATGCTCGCACTATTCCAGACATGTAAATATTGATGATGATCGTGTGGTGGCTATACCTATTGTAAGCGAGTAGAGACTCAGTGGGCCAATTTTTCGCGAGAATTGGATGATGCGATTCCATTGGTAGCTCCTAAGGCAAGGTCGTCCAAGGGAGGCTTGGTTTTGGATCAGCAATGCCCGTTGGGGGACAAAACGACGAGCCGACGGGTAGCTGAGAAAGACCAAAGATGCCCTGGAGTGTCCACGCTGGGGGACAAAACGACGAGCCGGCGTGGTGAGCACTCAAAACCGTTAGACGGATTACAGGATGACTCTACGCCTCAGCGGTTGGGGTGCGCTGAGTGTCCTGGGATTTGGAGATTAAGTCCAATGGCGATCATTTCCCACTGAGCTGTGGGTAACCATTGACACGTTACAAAGGAGGTATAGTCCAGAGCCAGGATAAGATTAGAATGGCAAGATAATCTTTCAGTATAATTGTAGTACCCGTGAGAGTTCGGGGAAAAACATCTGAGTACCTGTTTGAATTCAGGAAATATCATGTTAGCCCAAAGAGAGGAGTGGTTTAACATCTCAAATCTAGAAAAGGTGGTGGTAATGCCCACTTCGAACTTGCTCACTACGCTGGCGCTGTTCCCTACAGCATCATTGGGTGGTTAGACAAAAACAAGGATCCTCTAAACGAAACAATATCCGGGGGCCATCTAAGGGATTCCACCTGGGGTCAGTGGGGTAGGATATGACACTGGCTCATGCGGAATCTCGCCTTATGGATGGGAGACTGGTAATTGTTTCATAACAGATCAACCGTCACACAAAAAGGAGTTTAGAAACATAAATAGGGTTGATTGCATCAAAGAGGCAGTACTGTCATCTACAATATCGTTGAGTGTGTGCCAGATAAACAGATTGAGTCTGCTTTGTATGTGTTTTAGTATTTCAAGAATGCTGTAACCGTCAGATTGTTAGACATGAGGCACAACATTGTTACAGATATGGCTTCGAAACTTACAAAACTTGTTCACCATCATACACTCCATCAACAGACAAGAGTACATAACTCTGTCAAGATTTTTGTAGGAATTATGGCCCTTTTTCGACTTAGAATTTTGGTTAAGTTTTTAATACCAATTTACTTTTTTCAAAACCACTACAGATATTGCTTTGAAACTTACCAAACTATTTCACCATCAATACCTCCATCAACAGACAAGAGTACATAACTCTGTCAAGGTTTTTGTATGAATTATTGCCCTTTTTCGACTTAGAATTTTTGTTATTTTTTTTTATACCAATTTTCTTTTTCAAAACCAATACAGATATTGCTTTGAAACTAACAACACTTTTTCACCATCATTACTTCCATCAACAGACAAGAGTACATAGCTCTGTCAAGATTTTTGTAAGAATTAGGGCCCTTTTTCGACTTAGAATTTTTGTTATTTTTTTTGTACCAATTTCCTTTTTCAAAACCATTACAGATATGGCTTCGAAACTTACACAACTTGTTCACCATTATTACCTCCAGCAACAGACGATAGTACATAACCCACCTTTTTTCAAAACAATTAGTGATTTAGCTTATACACTTACAATACTTATTTATCATCATTACCTCCATCAACAGACAAGGGTACATAACTCTGTCAAGTTTTGTTTAAGAATTATGACCCTTTTAAATTGGGCCTTTTTCGATTAATAATTTGGTGAAGTTATTCATACCAAATCAATTGTTTTCAAAACAATTAGAGATATAGCTTAAACACTTACAAAGATCTTTTTACGTTTTATTGGCAAGCACAAAAAGTCGAGCATGCTATCCTCCGACAGCTCTTGTTTTCTTTTCTTCGGTTATTGTCTCAATAAATGTCCAATGTATCAATTAAAGACTTGGTGTATAGGAAACTCAGAGCTACAGAAGTGCAGTACAAAAGAAACATAACTCTAGCATGCTTTCGATTGTCTTTCATTTATCAGCATGATTACAATATACATAGTGGATCTTTAGTGATTTCTGAACTGGAAATATTTTAATTAAGGGTCGCTACTCAGTTTATTTTTATTTTTTTCAATCTTTTGTTCTTCGTGATTTATTTTGTTTACACAAGAAAGAGGTAAAACTTTGATAAATTAGGCATTTGTTATTGGCAGGCAATTTGTGTTGCTTCACTCATTTTTGGTTGGGTTTGCATTGTTTCAATAATGTTTGTCCATATTATCTATGCCAAATATTTTCAACTTACATATGCCCCTCTATACCAACAGAGCTTTCAGCGCTTTGATATTATTTGAAACTGTTGTTTTCCAAATACTTTGCTAATTATGCATGGATGTAATTTGCACTAGTAAGTTGCTTTATATGAAATTAACTTACCAAAGATATAGTTAAGTGATGAGCCCACTGAATGTTTCTGGTAATAGCACGAAACTATATCTGCGTTCTTGCACTGTATGTTTATGATAATTCTGAAAATGCAAGACAAAACAGTGAAAATTAATATTCCTACTGGATATGTGTATACCATTAAATTTAGCATTACAGCTAAATACTTCCTATAGCAATGACACATAAGAAGACCCTATTAGCTTTTCATGAGATTATCTGCAGCTTCAAACTCAAGGCCTTTAAGTTTGCAAAAATGAAACATTTCGCAGCCTGCAAAGCTTGAAAATTTAAACAATATCGCACAATAATCATTTGCATACATATCAACTGTCTAATTGTTTACTTGACTATGTAACACACAGACCTAAATTTACTTTAACGTTGTGAGGTTGATGAAACCAGAGACATATAAATGTGCATTTATATGTCTCTGATGAAACTGAGTGAAATTCGACACACTTATTGTGGCTTAAGTTATATGCCATTTTATTAGAGTTTTACAAAAAAGATCTTGACAATTATTAACAACACATTATGGGCTTTTAAGTACCTATTAGTGCATTATGGGTACTATACTATGGTGTTGTTTTCAAATGCACTGTTGATTTGTTATCATATAGTGGATTTTTGTTATTACTTTCTCATTTCAATTAAATTAATAATGCAAGTGAACCCTTTTCTTTATAGTTTGTACACCAAGCCAACTATCGGAGAAATGTCCCCAGTTACCATCTATACTATCATTGCAAATGTGTTTCTGTGTGTGTCCTCATTTAAGCAGTATTCATCACATTGTGTGAGTGTCCCCATTTGAGCGTCATTCATCACATTGTGTGTGTGTCCCCATTTGAGTATCATTCATCACATTTTGTGTGTGTCCCCATTTAAGCACCATTCATCACATTGTGAGTGTACCCATTTGAGCATCATTCATCACATTGTGTGTGTGTCCCCATTTGAGCATCATTCATCACATTTTGTGTGTGTCCCCATTTAAGCATCATTCATCACATTGTGTGTGTCCCCATTTAAGCATCATTCATCACATTGTGTGTGTCCCCATTTAAGCATCATTCATCACATTTTAAAAAACCTTTATATTAGGCTTTTAAGTAATAACAACGGAAATAACATGTCAGACACTATCTATAACTGTACACTAAAGGACTGTAGACACGTTCTGAATAAAGTCCCCCTTTGATAAGGTTCATACACAAGTCTGCATTTGACACCAATCACATGTGTGTGTGTGTGTGTGTGCGTTGGTATACCCTACTCACCGAGGTAGGTCATAGAAGTACACAACCACTGACCGAGGTACCAAAAACTACCGAGGTACTTTTTCCATTACCTCGGTGTGTTTACCTCTAAAGTAACGCAGAATGCTCGTCTATGCTTATATCTTTAAAAAATGTACGATACCTCGGTGTGTCGATTTTGGGCGTGTAAGGGTGCTGTGTGTGACCCCACACACCTCGTCCCGATATTCTACTTAAACTCAGGCGTGCGCATGCGCAGTATATCAGAAAATGAACACAGCAAGTGGCAGGGTCCCCACTTCATGAGGTATGTACTTTTATTGTGATTTTGATCATGGAAACACATGGATGTGTAGCAATTGTTGATGTAAAATATTTTTATGAGTTTGAACAGCTTCGCTTCTTTGCATACACGAATGAAATACAATTCTTGCCAAAGGTATAAAGCTATGGTTTGAAGACGTTTCGAATGCGCTACTTGAATGTATATAAATAAAGATGTCAATCGTTTTCCACAGTTTTAAATGCAACATAGGACTCAGTTGTGATATTGAAGGATAATGACAAGTTTTCTCCTCGTTTCTAGAGCTCTGGGCAACAAACGGGTTAAGTAATTTATCTAGAAACCTTATTAAACACATGAGATACACAAAGCTGATGTCTTTGTCTCCTATTAAATTCCTCCGTTTGTCAACAATGTGTTTACTGTGTGTCCCATACCGATGTTGCGGTGTGTCCCATACCGATGTTGCTGTGTGTCCCATACCGAGGTTGAGGGTGTCCCATACTGAGGTTGTTACCTCGGTGTGTTTACCTTGTACTGGTTTCCAAACAATTACACTACCCCAATTTGCTTATGATAAATGACATTCAGGACCAATTCTTTATGCCATTACATTTGTCTTATATTTGAAACATGTCGAATGAGCATAGACCTCGGTGTGTTTGTGTGGAATTATATACCTCAGTGTGTTGGTTATACCAGTATGTGTGTGTGTGTGTGTGTGTGTGTGTGTGTGTGTGTGTGTGTGTGTGTGTGTGTGTGTGTGTGTGTGTGTGTGTGTGTGTATGAAAGGACTAATCCAAACCTTTCCACACGATAACAGGCCTTCGGTTTACTCTTATACTTCCTCTTCCTTGTATAATTTCTCTTCCTTGTATACTTTTTCTTCCTTTACATTTTCTCATATACTTTTTTATCTTTATGTTAAGTATTACATACTCATGTTTGGCTGTTTTGCCTAATGTGTTTTGCTTATATCCTATTTTCATTGGCCTAAATGTTTTTGTTTTTTAATGTTAAGTATCAAATACATCATGTTTAATTACTTTGTTTAATAATCTCGAGTATGTTTTAAAATCACATTTTTATTATTTCACCATTTACAGTTGTTAACGAATTTAAAAAGGACCCAAAATTACCCATAGATACCTTAAAATGCCCTTCAATAATTCCTTTTCCTATAATGGTTTCAAAAAAGTTCAGGTATATCAGGGAAACATTTTTTTTGAAAACATTAAATATTTCATAATGTTGAATGTATCCATTTGCTATAATGATTTTGTTTTCATTGAAAAAGATATAAATTGATTTATAGAAAGTTTCTATAGTTGAGCCCCTACACATTGTAATATATGGCATGTTATGCAAACATAAAATATATTATGCATTTGTTGAGTTTACTCTAGTTGGCTCTTGGAGCCGTAGGTAACACGCAACTTTAATTTCTCGATCCACATTAACGGCAGTTTCTAGTATCCCGACAAGTACTGACCAAATGGAATACAAGGTCAGCCTTCACCTTATTTCTTTCTGTCAGAGAAACGCATTTCATTGCATACAGTATACTAATAGTGCGACCTTAATCCGTCTTGGAGATGTTGATTTCCATGGATAGCTATAAAGACTCACAATATCACAATAATGTATTCCCTTTACGACGACAATCTAGTAAAACACTGTGTCCAGTACGGTAACTGGTTAAATACATGCATTTAGCACCAAACAAATATGATGCGTTATTTCAAGATCAAGGGACACGCCATTCAGGCGTCACAGTTCCGTACAGTTTTACGGACATGTGTCATTGCCTGCGGGTTAGATCCATAAGTTTTTACGGGCCATTCCTTTCGTATTACAGGTGCAACATTGGCCTATTCAATGCAGATGCCTTCCGAACAAATTAAAAGGCTGGGTCGCCGGAAATTCTCAGCATTCCTAAAATACATCCGACTCACAAGCTTAACAGCATAAGTTTAAATGACATGGTTTCTTGAACTGTTTCAGGCAGCCTGGATTCCTTTTCATTGAATAATCAATCTTCATTTCTGCTGGGGCATCACTTATACACATATCTGTCAAAACAAGGTTACTTAGACTTGTCATTACTACAACTATTACGATTCAAATGTTCGTAAATGTATCTTTCAAACAAGGTTTCTTGGACTGTTATTGGCAGCCTTGATTTCTTTTCATGATGTATTCATTTTTATTCATGACACATATCTTGTCATTACTATTACTATAACTGTTATGATTCAAATATTCATAAATGTATCTTTGATGTGAAGATCTGATTATAAGTCCCATCATTATGTATGAAGTTTAAGGCAGTCCAATATCTCATATCAATGATTAATTTACTTATTCATCATTTATTGGTATATGACAAACAAGAGCATTGTTTTAGATAGGTTCAAATAAAGACAGTTTAATGCAGCAAAATTAGCAATAAGCTCAACAAGACGCTAATAACATCAAATCAGGCTGTACTATAACATGCTGCATGGGGTACTGCTTAGGCACACTCCGAGCTATTGTTTTAACTTCTAGCTGATTACCTCTCATTAATAACTGAGCACCACTTCAGCTTATTTTCTCTAATAATTACAAGTTATGATAGGAAATGCTCTCAATAATTTCTGTATTTCTGTATACATATATATGTTACAGACAATCTGTGAAATCAGCCATTTCATGAAATGGCTAAAAAAAGTAGCCTTTTCGTGAAATGACCAATTCACTCAGTCATTTCATGAAATGGCTAAATATTTCAGGCTTTTCATGAAATGACTAAAAAATTGCTCCAGCCATTTCATGAAATGGCTAAAATCAAACGTCTTTGGTCAATTGGGACAAAATATAAGAAATATACCTTTAAGAAACAAGATTAAGACTAATGTTAACAGCATCATTTATTTTTTATAATAGGTTTTGCACATGCACAATATTGTCTATTTCCGCTTTAGAATTATCTTAGAACAGCTAGCATGATAAAAACACAATATAGTAATGTACAGTTTCAAAATCACATACAATGTTCATGGAACTATTTATTCTTACATGTAAGTCTGCTGTGGCATCTGCTATTACACATTTTACCAGCCTTAAAGCACTTACATCTGTTGGTTTGACATTGTTCTTTACCATTTCCACAATCACATCGAAAAAACCCTTGCTCACCTGATATGGTTGCTTTCACAGCTTGGCGAAGAGTCACTGTACATTCCGTGTTAACGTCCGTGTTAACGTCACAATTAGTCAGTAGCTTTTGCGGACATAGATCAAATTGATTTCTTGCCTATTTTGAACTTATTATTCCAAACTTAAAAGCAATAGTGTACATGTTTTATTAATCACAATCAAGAATCACACCAAGGATGTTTATTGGGTCACCCCTACCCCTGTCAATCATAGGTATAGGAATAGCAGCATTGTCTCCTACTTCGCCGGTCTTTAGCTCTACACCGCTTGTGACAACTGAGAATCACGGGCCCTTTTTTTTATAGGAATAGCAGCATTGTCTCCTACTTCGCCGGTCTTTCGCTCTACACGTGATAGTTTGACCATTCTCTCCGCCGCTGACAACTAAGAATCACGGGACCCTTTTCTCTGCTCGAGTATTGACTGTTGCCGTTGATCCAGGTTGGAAGTCGATGTAGGCGTACTGGTATTGGAAGCAGCTAGTGGTTCTTTTATAGTGGTAGGTAGGCGTGGTAGCTAGTGGCCCTTCGGTAGTGGAAGACGTGGCAGCTAGTGATTCTTCTGTAGAGATAGACGTTGTAGCTAGTGGACAGTCCTTAGTGGTAGACTTGGCAGCTAGTGGTTCTTCTGTAGAGGTAGACGTGGGAGCTAGTATACACAGATTGACTGAAATTGCACCAGCCAATCTGTATAACATTGGCATTGAAAGTTCAGCCATTTCATGAAAAGCCTGAAATATTTAGCTATTTCATGAAATGACTGAGTGAATTGGTCATTTCACGAAAGGGCTATTTTTTTTAGCCATTTTATGAAATGGCTGATTCCACAGATTGACTGTAACATATATACATTCTTGCTTTTGTGTTAACACACTTATTTAGTATTTGAGATATATAAGTAATTCAAGTAGACAGTTCTTGGCTGATGCTTCCTCTTGTGTTTTACGCTCGACTTAACTTGAAGTGAGAGCCGTTAACGGTTTAATCTGTCTTAAGCATCAACATACTTCTCGGTGACCTTTTGTTGACTAAAGCAAACCCTATCATCTGCAATGTGCCTATTATGCTCACATCCGGATTAGTCTTGTCAGTCACTCCTATCAGGCAGGAGGTCCTTCAGGTAAGCACATGGATGTAATCAAAGTGTTTTGGATGTCTTTTACTTTATATTATTTTGTTTTGTTTCATTCGTTCAATACTAGAGGTCACTAACTTTTCCCTTTACTTGGTTATACATGCATTTTTTACATTAATTTCCTCAGGAGTTGTTCATTTAATTCCTAGATGTTGTTTCCTCTATGTGGAAATTAGGCATTTAAGATAAAATGCCCCTATTCTTTCTGGCATTTACGATAAATATCCCCATTTTCACTCAACAACCTATTATAATGGTTTTTATTTATGCCATACAAGTCCAAACGCTCCTGGGATATGCATTGTCTTTTCTAATAGCAAGACTGAACGTAACATAAATCTTTTACAATAACCGCATACTTGTCTGCCAATGCAAATGTTCATAACATTAGGGGAAACCCTAATTCCGCGGAGACCTTTCTTATGCAAAAAATCCTTCGCGGTTTTCGACGCTTCCCTTCCCCTGACAAAAGGCTACCAATCACTTATTCTGCAAAATCTTGTTCAAGCAATACCACAACATTGCGAGGATTTACATACCCGCGCTTTTTTCAAAACCATGTTTCTAGCTGCGTTTTTGGTCTTCTCAGAGTCAGTGAACTTGCAGTGACAACTTCAAATCATGAACAGGCACTTCTCCGCTGCGTTTTTTGGTCTTCTCAGAGTCAGTGAACTTGCAGTGACAACTTCAAGTCCTGAACAGGCGCTTCTCCGCCAGAAAGTTCAAGTACAAATCCATGGTTCAAAACCACATCTTTACACTTAACATCATACAAACATTCTCAGGGTCATATGACTACGGTGCCACTACAGTGCAATCCTTTAAAATCCTTATGTCCGGTAAAGGCTCTTTATTTTCAAGGTTGTCTGCTGCGGAATTGTTGATGAAAGGGGTTTGGGATGTCATGTTGGCCATACTTTGATAATGAAAATGTTGCTGCCCATTCTACTAATATTTTTTGTTTAAATAGATATTCACTGCAGCATTGGCTGACTTGTAAAGAAGTGTAAAAGAAGTGATTTATGCATATAAAAATTTAGACTGGATTCGTCAGATATATTGAGAAACATAATCAAGAAGGATGACCACATTGTTACAACCAGCAAATCATTGATCATGCCTACACAGGATGTTGATGTTCTATCGTAGTATGACATATTGTCGTTACCATGACAGTATATCGAAGAGGACTGACAATAAAGTGTTACTTTGTGGTGATGTTAGTATCAATCATTAGCATTTAGCTAGAGGTTAAATTGTCAATTTTGACCTCTGTCATTTGAACTCTGGACGCTCTAGAGGTAAGACGTTACATTTATTGCCATACATGTTTGACTATGTGCCGACTGTACTAAAGGGATATATCATGTCGTATCGATTCCCACAAAACAATGTAGCAAAGGGTAGGTCGAATTTCTACGCTAGCTCCAACTCTTTCTAAATATAGACCCCTGTTGTCATTCTAAATATAGACCTAAAATGGCCGCCACACATGCGCAGTCATTGTATATAAATAACTACAAAATGGCGTACTCTCTTGTGTCAATCCTTATATGCAAATGAGATACTATAAATAGTAACTAGGTCAACAAAATGGCCGCCGATTACGTCATCTTTGTTTGGGTCCAAACCGACCCATATACTACTATTGTTCACCCTTGATTACATTTTAAATGTTTTTACAGAGCACCATCTATTGCACGGGTTTAACTCATTTATTTGATAAGTTTTTGGGGCTTTCGCACAACTTGTTTTGTTTGATTTACTTCAAATGTTGTATACAGTTTGTTTTTTGTTGACCTGAGGTGAGCTATTGTGATTAATCACCGTCTGTTGTCCGTCTTTCCTAATTTGCTTCACATGAATGTTTAAGGAAAGGGGCCGGTGCTTACGATGACGTCAGCTGTCAATTAAGACTCCAAAAGTGACGAACCTGTAGTATTGAACACCAACGTCGTTATACAATTTAAGACAGGACCGCCAAGTGGGTTGTAAATCTCCCATAAGATCCCTTTTCATTGTCCAAGAGGCAATTCTATGTGTTTCGACCAATGAATATGGCTTGAAGGAATCTGACAGAGGATCAGCAAAGAAATTTGTCAGTAATATTATTTGAAAATCAGACAGATACTTTCGTCGGAAATTGTTTTTAAATTGTTTACAAGCAATATCAGGTAAATTGCCCATTTTAATTTCTATTTGGTTGATGAAATGTTTTAATATTGGGTGTGGGGGGGGGGGGGGGGGGCTGTCTTTCATTTCCCTGTCCACATCATCAACATCTGAAAATGTATACAAGAAGAAATATCATCAAGTATTAATCATTTGAAGGAAAAAGGTCAGCAGGGTTTTCTATTGAAAGGGCATTAATAACTATGACAAAAACGTTAATTAAGACATCTTATCAATGCTTCCTGCACATTTTCATGAAATTTATTTCACCAGCAGTTTTAAAAGAGAAACTTCTAAATGGTACAGATGGATCATTGCAAGTGCAATCTTCCCAAGATTATTGGTGTTTTGCACGAAAATGTGGGTTAATTGCCAATTCATTTCTTTGTTAAATAAGATGCTTTTATAATTGCCATTATTTAAAACCGAAATCTCTAAAATATGCAGAATAATTCTCCTTCTTGCTGTTTATACCATCTGTTTGTAATCGATAACATTATGATTTAAGTTGTCACGAACATGCATGTGTAATGATTTATAATGATTAATGGGAAATATTAATCGATTTTTAATGATAACGACTACTATTCAAGTTTACCTCATTTCTTTAAAAATAAAGAAACGAGAAACTTAACTGCTTAAACAGTTTAACATGCATTTGGAGTTCAGGATAATATTACAAATATGTATGTTCCGTTTTAGAATAGTGTGTCTTTGTCTGCAATGGGAAGCTTTAAATACGCCATTTTCTTGTCACGTAAAAGAGGGTTTTAATTCACATAAGGTGTCCTTTTATATACCTCAAAACGAAAGCGTATTCAGGTGAACACAATGTCTTTTTCAAAACGAGAGCGGATTAAAACAAACACAATTCGTTTTCAAAACCGAACACAATAACATATGATTAAATTAAACACAGTATATCACGTGCAATTACACTCCATCTTTACCATTTTGAAGGTTCTGTGTAAAAACAACTGTCGAAATAAATTTAACATTGTAAGAAGCGTTGATATGATGTCTTTAAGAGCAAACTAAATTAAAGTTTTGGTTTAGACAATATTTCAAAGTTAGTGCCCTTTCTATAGAAAATTTTGCCGACCTTTCTCCTTCAAATGATTAATACTGGATGATATTTATTCTGGTATACATTTGCATTTATTGCCAATAACGAAATAAGAAACACAATCAAAACAATAGCAAGTCATGTTAAGGTCTATTTATTTAAATGAATTTGAATATATGTAATAGGGTTTATATACTTGAACTTGATACGACAATTTGATTAGAGGCAATATGTCTGAAAGACCAATGCCCTGACCAGAATGAACATAAATGTTCTCATGACACGTCTGAGAGTGACTGTAGGACTGTATGACTGCCAAACATAATGAGTGTGCAGCCCCTCCTTGTAATGCTTTGGATCTGGAAAGGACCAAGAAACGACACAACGGCAAACTGTTAAATTAGTGTGCAGCCCCTCCTTGTAATAGCTTTGGTTCTGGAATGGAACGACACATGGCAAAATGTTGAATTAGTGTGAAGCACTTCCTAGTAATAGCTGTGGTTCTGGAAAGGACCAAGGAACGACACAACGGCAAAATGTGTAATTAAGTTTGTGTTTTTATTTTTCGCACATGGAACAGGAGACGTTGCCTTATTTTCTGTCGACTCAGAGTATCAGCCTCTACAGTATTTATTATTCCCCTAATATGGACTGCCTTTGTACTTAATTGGCTGTTCTATAGCAAAGATTCAAATTGAGAACACACAAAGACCCCATTGACGGTTAATCAACTGGCATACCGTTGTGTGGTCTGACCTTATCTGGACATTGCAGCCCATCAAGCGAGTCATGAAGTACTATGTACTGAGGATCTCTGATAGCAATTTCAGACATTGCATTGATGTCTGTAATTCACTCCACTGTTCTTGACAAGTTCGGTTGTTCATCCGACCACCCAAGTCCCATTTGCCACTCGCATCTGTGTTGACTTGACTTCTATCAGATATTGATCTTTCTGGAGGAATCTGCCATATGTTTCGATCATGTAACCACCAATTCAGAGAAAACATAAACTTAGAAGTAATTCAGACAACATTTTGTGAGTTCCATTCTAGATGGACTCCAATGTTGACGTAGATGGAGCTGAATGAGTCTCATTAACAACATTACATTTGGAATTCCAAATAGTTGCCACCGCCAGTTTTAAGTTTGACAAGCGTTCTACTGTCGGGTTAACTAGCCCGTTTCTTTTTTTTAGATCGGACCTGCCCCGTATGTATGTTATCGTTTGAACTGGGACAAGTTGTCATTATTCTTCTTGAATAATATTTTTATATGTCAAAGAATCATGCTTGTTGTTGTTATCCCTGCAATGTTTGGTTCTCGGTGAATTTGAACCCTTGTTTTATTATTTCCAAAAAACGTTTGTCAGTGGTTATTTTCTATTATACTTTCGCCCCCAACGGAAGTCATTTTCTTTTTGCAACAATACTTACATAATCAATTTGTCTACTGGTAATTCCAGTTTTGGGGCTTGATTTATTTCTCTTTATGATTAACTGGACACTGAGCGGAGTAACCACCTGGGTAAGTTGTTGTAGTTATTTTTTCCCCTGGTTTGGAAGCTTTGGGATACAAAAATTGTTTCAGTCCGTCGGAAGTTTTCTACTGGTTCTATTATTAATATCCTGGTAACTTAGACATGTTACGTCGTGATATTACTGCAACACTGATAAAAGCTGCGTTAAACACCAAACAATCAATCAATTGTTGGTTACACCACGAGCCTTATTTTTGTACAAGGAGGGAAGTTCCATTGTATGACTTTCTGTTTTAAAATTAGTTAACAGATAATCCATTTGTTTCTTTTGTACTTTCTGGATTTCAGCACTGTCTCTAAACTGGCTCCAAAACCTCCATCCCCGGTCAGATGTTTATTAGAAAGTTCTATATTATCATGCTGTTCATATAAAAATGAATCAGACATTGCTACTTTACACTCGGATGATATGGTGAAAAGCACCGTTCTCCTTATTTAGTTCAGGCATTTTGTAGACAAAAACATCGTTCACTTGTTGTGTAGCTTTAGCTTTGTCAGAATTATCTGATTCAAGGAAATGTAGAAACTTTCCTAGACTGTCGGGAATTTACATTTGAACCACATGTCCCCGTTTTGCAGCTCACTGACCAAATATATGTTAATGTTTCCCTTGTTTCAATGAAAGAGGCACTGTTCTAATGTTCAATGAGTGGGTCTGCAGAAGGGACCTTGTACTGTTCTACCTACAGAACTAGTCAAACATTGTCAGGTGCACACATCTTCATTTGCGGTGTAATTTGATCATGATCTTACAGCAATACTTTGTCGAAATCAAGTTCTCATGATAAATTTTCATAACATTTTTTCCATGGTAGATAATCGATTTTCAATGCGTTAACTTTTCTTAATTTCTTCTTTTTGTAAAAGCTAGACAGAGATGTGGTCGGATAATGTTTGTCCCGTCACTTGATAACATCTTATCTCCTCCATTCGGCATTACATCATGATCTGAATTAACATCCATACAAATTGTCTCTGGTATTGCTTTTTCCAGACGTTTCTCTACTGTTGTAGCGAAATGTAAAATACAACTTGATACTTCAGAGGTCCGAAACACCTTTGTCAAGGCGCCTCATTAGATGTGAAGCATTTGGGGCTAATTCTAAAAAGTTCGATATGTTTTGATTTGTCTTTATTTTTTTTAAATACGTCCTGTTCATACAGTTTGGTCTAGTCTGGTTTGAATGACGATCTAATATCATTTTTCTTCGGATTTGTATTTGTCGAGCCTGGATTAACTTACCTGGAATGTGTTTGTTTACCATATTAGAAAATGTGGCCCCAGGAGTAGGATTACCACATTGCATGTGCTGAATGTAATATATGTTGTTTAGTATGTTATTACAAGGACTTTTATGGCTTAATGCTATATAAGTGTAACTACATATTTTAAACTTTCTATTTTTGTATGTCTTGTACATGTACTGTCTTGCAAGCATCTGTGTCTGATAGCAAAGGAAACATTGTGGCAAAAGAGAAAATTGCTCACAATGACAACTTTACCTTTTAGTCACAATGTTGAAAAATGTAATCGTCGGCTGCTGGGAAAAAAACTATATCAATATTGTCTCCCACCTCTAAAAGAAAGATAAATGCCACTATGTCCATACTGTATATGCTCCTGGCAAATATAAAAAAACCTGCAAAGCCCCGTGTTTTGTTCTATATTGTCTCCACCAAAGAAATCCCTTTCCCTGGTACCTTCCATGAATAGCATGTTTAAACTACAACGTTTTCACTTAAACTGTAGCTGTCGCTCTCTACATATTCTCCTGGCAATTGACCCAACTACCCAGGGAACGTATGTAAAAGCCTACACTTTCCCCTAAAAAACTGCCAAGCCCTGTCTTTTCTATATTGTCTAGCCTAAAGAAACCCTTTTCTCGGGAAAACTTCCATGAATAGCATGTTTTAAACTATACACATTTCACATACACTGTAGCTGTTGCTTTCTAAATCTGACCTTAGCAGATTTCAGTTAAAAATAAACTTAAAAATAGGCTGGCAAATACATTAACCATGTGTTTAGTTTCAAATAGTATATACTCAAGAGAAATAATAATATGACGAGCAAAAACAGACAAATTAATGAGCCGTGGACCGCTATCCAAAACATCATTAGAAGATGTAATATGTTGCCAATTTCTACAAGACATCTATTCTGGACGGAACATTTGAAACACTTTCAACGAATTTTAATAATTGCGTTCGTGTTTGTAAATGGACCAAATCCGGATCGTGGATTTTATTGGACTTGCCTGGGACCGTTTGGCATTGAATCATGTGCATGCTCTGAGTAGACTATTCCATATTGGGAACTTTCGGCAAAGCCTTTTTTCGCGCTTTTAACGTCGAAACCGGCCGTTATTAGTATTTAGACGGGACATGAAGGATCTACGTCCAGAAAGCTTACAGGAAATAGTTGTAACGGCAAGTGTTTATGCCCAACTTTCACGGTCAAAAATCAAGTGACGATTTAGACGATACGTATTTGTTAACATTTATCAAGCGTCTAAATGATCATGATCCAGTTCGTAGGTAAAACACCACAGGGACAGTTGCAAGGAGTATGTCCCCAAGGGAGGTGCTGTAATAAGAACATGCAAACGAATTTCGCGATAAACAAATGCTGCCATTCTGAAGTTCAGTTCGCGAAAACCCATATTTATATTCATTCATAAAAAGTGCAACAAACATGATACAGTTTATTTAAACGTATTGCAAATCAAATAAATTCAAACAAATATTCAAAGTTCCCGTATCTAAGTTTTAATGTACTAACTTTATAAGTCTTACTGACAAGATGTCTGACCGAGAAGAAATTGACATCTAGAATCTATCATATGACCAAATTCGGAGCAAATAAATCGAATACAATAACGATTAATAAAAATTCTCTGTAACCACTAACCAAACTTGGCCATTCATAGTCACTGAATGTTATGAAACTTTGTCAGATTTTAGGTTTTGGTTAAACATGGAAAATGATATTAGAAATTGTGTTTGTACCTTTGTTGCCATGAAAATAGGCGAATTAGCTTTTACATCTAATTGACTAATTACCTGTGTTTATCATATTCTGACAAACTGTGCTACTACACTTTTATCAGTATATATTAGGTATAGTTTAAGGCAATAGGAAGATCGGGATTTTAGTCCATTTTCTAACGCAAATAGTAGTAGTAGTAGTAGTAGTTCTTTATTGCCTCCATTAACGGAGAGTGTTACATACATACAATTTATACGAAAGACAAAACATTACAAACATAAAAAAGACATGTGACAAAATAGAACATTAGTGAAATCAAACAATGCAGTATGCAATACTATACACACATACATACACATATACATACACACACACATATACATATACACACACATACATACATACACATATATATACATACACATACACACACATATATACACATATATATATATATATATATATATATACATATATATACACACACATATACACATATACAAATACACACAAACACACATATACATATCTACACATACACACAAACACATACATACATGCGCATACATACACATATACACACACATATGAGTATGTCTACACCGATTACCATGATTCATGAATGCAAAGAGCATTTAGCTAGTTTATGGATGTATCTTATACACTGTTTGAAACAAACGACTCTTGATTCATTACTGAGAGTGAAACACAAACATCCATTTAATAGCTGCAGAATTTGTTCTTGCGGAGCCATGCTGGTAAGCATAAGGAAATTGCTTTCTCCCAATGCAGATAACAATTTTTTCCACAGTTCTTCACGTATATGTTCAGTATCTGGACAGAAAAGCAGCAAGTGTGTTACTTCACAATAAGTATTTATCTTACACTGAGGACAATAAATATCATACTTTCTTGAAAAGAGTCTAGACACAACGTGTATTACTGTATAACAAAATGTCAGTTGTTTACGGTATATTCTACTAAAGTACCATATGTTACATGGTATAAATTTACTGTGAATATATTGAAAGTTACTCATAATGGGATTGCTTTCAATGTTTGAAAACATCTGTTCTTCCACTGCATGTGTCACAGTTTGATTCACTAGTTTTCTCCATGAGGCACTGCTTGGGAAGATTGAGTGAGAGAGATATTCCATTAATACTCTGGTTAAGCCGTATTTACCTAAAATGCGGAATATGTCCGGCATAAACCCGCGTATTTTACTAGGTCTGTTCATGAAAGATTGAAGTCTAAATGTAAACATACTTTTAATCCGTTTTTCTGTATCTAACCTACAGAGTTGGCCGAAAAGAATTAATTTCCTTTTATCAATATAAGCTTCTAATGGCATAATGGCCAGACAACTCATAGCAATAACGGACGGAGTGGAGCGTGGCATTCTCTGAATATGCTTGATACATTGCTTATGTGCACGTTCGAGGTTTTGCAGATGTGATGCACTTAAACAATTCCATAGCTCACTTCCATAAAGCGCTTTCGATAAAACTACCGTTTCATAAATGCGCTTCAAGGAAAGTGGATGCATGCATTCACGACTTATGCCACAGTCATTTAAACTAAAATATGTTTGTCTTATCTTTGAACAACATTCTTGCACTGATTGATCAAGCGACATGTTTTTATCATTGATTACACCTAAATGAAGAAAACTATCTCCCTCTTTAACACTATTCACCCCTAAAGTCCATTTACGCTGACTGTGTTCATAATCAAAATGACTTTCGTTATACACTATTACCTTACATTTTAAGGGATTGTATGAGTATTTATTATTTATAGAGTTTTCAAAACACATATCAATAAGTCTCTGTAGACCGTTTTTTGTTAATGACGTCAACATCATATCGTCGGCAACAGTAGGACAACCATATTTGATACTGTTTAATTTAAGGCAGTCATCACTGGCGTCTATATTATTCATGAGATCGTTTATATATACCAAGTACATTAATGCACTGATTATTTGTCCTTGTCTCGCTCCTTTCCTGATCGGGAACCAGTCTGATATAATACCGTCTGATCTGACACAACTAAAAATATTTGTTAATAAACTTCGGATTATTATGATAAACCTTTTGTCCATACCATTTTGGTATAATTTTTTCAACAGTAGGTCGTGGTTCACATGATCAAACGCCTGTTTTACGTCTAAGTAACATGTATACAGTTTTGAACTGTTCTCAATGGCATTATAAATGGATTCACGAACCATGAAAGATGTTAATGCGCAACTTAAATTTCTTTGGAAACCGCCTTGTAAACTATTTAGTTCAATTTCACTACCCATATAACTTAATAACACCTTTTCATACAGTTTTAGGATCGTCGAGCAGAGTGAAATCGCGCGGTACGAGTTCGGGTCGCACTTCTTCTTGTTTCCTCCCTTGTAAAGAGTAGTGATTATCCCCCTTTTCAAATTTACTGGGCAATAGGCAAATTCATTCATAGCATTGAATAGTGTCCTTAGGACCTGCAGTAATAATGTACCACCATAAATGAGGTTTTCATAATAAACTTGATCGTAACCACAAGCCTTATTCTTTTTACAAGATGTCAATGCCGATTTAACATCTTCTACCTTAAAAACGAGATCATTACTACATGACATACATCGATCATTCTCATTGTTCACTGCAAACATGACACTCTCCGCATTTTCCACATTGTCATGTTCGTCATAGGAGTATAGTTCTTTAAAATGGTTCATCCATCCGCAGTTAATTTCTTCTGGTGATTTACATTGTTTATCTTTAAAAATCATTTCAAATGTTGGATGCGCTTTTGATTTTCGTTTTTTATTTATTAACTTCCAAAATGCGCAACTATCGGCCTCCGCGGTCCTATCAATTTCTTCCTCTAAGAGGTCGGTATATTGTTGTACACTTTGTCTATGTGCCCTACGAAACTTTCGTTTTGCCGCTTTATACTCTACATAAGTCACATGATCTGAGCATGGTCTATTTTCATTTATCCAATGTCTACGCTTATCTTTAACCCTTTTATGCAAACTTGTAAGGTTTTCATTCCAATAAGGTTTTATATGAGGTTTATATGTCGACCTAGGAAAACAATTTAAAGTAGCGTCATTTATGACACTAACCAAATTTTCATAAACGCAGTCAATATCCTCGTAACTTAACATTTGAACATTAGAAAGAGCACTTAAAGACTCGCTTTTATTAAGATACTCGGTATATAATGAAATGTTTTTCTGTTTTACATTCCTCCAGATAATGGAGTTATTGTCACGATTAACTGATTTTTTTGTGACATTGACTGGATGATCAATAACACAAGATATTGGTCGATGTGTAGACACGTTTAAAGAGTGATCCGCGTGAATCATACATTTCTTTACTTTGGTTATATGAGCTGATTGCATTAATATATAATCGATCAGAGTTTCTCTTTCACTATTGTACGGCACATTGCTGTATTTTGAGCCTTTACATAAAGGGAGGCAATTCACGGGAACTAAGTCTAATGATATGAGGGATTGACCCAATATCTTACTCCTGGTGTCAAGAACTGTCGACGCGTTATCCGCGTATCCTGGTAGTTCTGTATTGAAATCTCCCATCACAATTATGTTGCCCTGCCCTATGTAGGTGAATATGGTATTTTCAACATCTTCTATAGCCGACTTATATTCATACATCGAGTGGTTTTTACAAGGTATATACACTTGAAATATGTAGTAATAGTGCCCCGGACTACACATAAATTGTACACCAATTATATTTTTGCTGTTTATGGATAGAGGTATAACCCTGTTTGATAATGACTTTTTCCATAAAATACACAGTCCGCCTTTACCAACCCTACGGCTACTAACAGTGTTTAAATCAGGGTCGGATATCGCATATTTGGTGTATTTACTGTTAATAGAGTCTAGAAAATGTAAGTTATATCTAAACAACCAATGTTCACTCAATCCACAAAAATCTACGTTAGTTTCGTCTAGGAAATCGCTCAAATACGTTGAACTCGACATAATTCCTGTCGCGTTCCAGGTTGAAAAACGTAACTCGTGTTTTATGTTCATTTTGTTTTCGTTTACTGCTTCAAATGCTTAAACACTTTCATATATTGAAATGTTGTTTAATCTACGCCTTTGCAGTCACTCAACACTGAGTAGCGGTTCCTGCCTGCAAAACTATTTTCCTCATTGTAATTATCATAGTCCCCATAATGTCGTCTGCTGTGGAATTGCGTATTACTTTGATTCGAATTCCTACGTTGCCAGGGACGACATATTATACCCCACGGCCAAAAGTAGGGATCGTCCGTCAAGCAGTCACAGTTTCCGTCATCTTCTACGCTCACACGCACGGTGGCTTTGTTATACATCTGATTCCGAAAAATGTTAACTTTAGTTACTTTGACTCCACGGTCTGAGATGTAACTTGAGATGTGATTTTCAGAAACCGAAGGCATAAATCCACCGATAAAGTAATGTTTCGGTTTTCTTTTGATATGTTTTTCAAACTCTCTATCATCAGTATAAAGAACTTCATTAGGAGGAGAATAACCCTTAGTGTATGATTTGGGTGCATCCTTAAGCTTTTGTTTTTCAAGTTCTTCGTTGATGAATGAAAAATTTACTTTTCGACCTATGTACGTTTTCCCGTGTTTTTTGTGTGGGACTTTATGTTCAAACTTATCATGTTCGGGCGCCCTACGATCTGTTATTATGGTAGGAATCTTCATATTGCCGAACGTTAGATTTTGTTCCATTTCGTTTTCGACCACAATGATCGTGTCATTGTTTAGTTGTGTTGTAAAGTGTTTTGCACAATTTGAATCTTTTTCAGTGCTATTTTCAAAATTGTCCACGTGGAGCGGTTCACATGTGTTGACCTCCTTTGCAATATTACAACTGGAATAGTTGTTGCCAATGTTTTGTTTGGATGCGCTCTGCTTAATTGAAATGTCGTACGCAATGTTTTTTACTGAATTTGACTGTATGCCACTTAATATGTCATTCCTTGAAGACGATGATGTTTTGTTGGATCCATAAATGGTTTCAACATCAAACATGAGTTTTGCCACTGATTCTTGTAGAGTTGTAATTGACGCATATGTTGAGGATATTCTTTTCTTGATATCTATAATTGAAGCGCTCTCTGCTTCTCGATTTGACTCGAAGGTTTGCAATTTCGACTCCATCTTTTGAACATTTCCCTTCATATTAGTGAAATCTCTGTTAATAATATCCCTACCCTCTGACATATCTGAGCGTAATGACTCAATTGAGTTAACCGTTGATTCTACAGTAGTTTTACGAAAATTTTCCGTTGCAACTTGTCTCTGTTTCAGAAGCAACATGTCTGCCTGTAGACCACTAATCAAACTTCTTAGCAATGGTATTTCTACGTTACATTGGCATTTTTGAATCGTCGGTGGGCTGCATGAGGCGTTTGACACTGAGATTGACCGAGCCGACTTTTTCGACGTACTAATAATATCTTTAACCGAAAGAAAATCACCACCTTCACTAGCCAGCATCAATGTGTGTACATCATTCGCGAGTTTTACTGCGACAGACTCCCCATTCTTAGACCGTGTCATAACTCTGCGCTTCATTTCACAATGTTCACCAAATGGAAAATCCTCAGAACTTCGCAATGTTTCAAAAAGCATATGTCTGGTATTCTCGAGTTTGTCTGTTGAATAGCTATAGTCTATGAGAAGTTGATATACAAACAAATCACTTGGAAGATCTTTCGTCAATGCTTTAAGTCTGCCGTACTCCATAAGATCAGGATACACAGTTTCATTGGTTGATTCATTATCTGTCGACACTACCTTGTTAGAATTTAACATAGGAGAAACAGAGTATTGAGTAAAAGGAACCTTTACATATGTGTTATCATTTAGTGTTAAGGGTTCAAGTTCCGTTAAATTGTCACTGCTTTCTAGTGAATGCCCTTCCATATTGATTGCTGAGGACCAGGTAGCGTTTGTATAGTCCCAGGACCGTTATATCTAATTTGTTCACTGATTGCTATCTAAAAAGTGTTCACCGATTGTGTATGTATGTACACCTGTAGATAAGCCTTAGACAATATATCTAGTTGTAAAGTGATTTTCTTTTCTTTTTCTACGTTTTGCTAAAATAAACGTTAATCAAAATCTATTTTGTGAAAATAATGTACTTATCGTTCGCCTCATTAGTTCTTTCACAGATTGGTGTTATTTTTCCACAGTTCCAATTTGTGTTCACATTAATTCACAGAAGATATATCAGAGCACAAAATTTGTGTCTCCACACGTCGCCATTTTTGTTCAAAGAACAAAGAGATTTCTATTAAATAGTATTTATCCAGACCAAAACATACAGTTTCCACACATTTAGTCCATTATATCCGATATTAACTTCTAATAATCCTAATTGTCCATTTTCACAATATAAAACAATGCAAAAATCAAGATTTAAATAAATTTTGCGAGAGCGAAAATTTACGACCGTGTCCAGCGAAGTCACGGAGATACAGAACTAGTCAAACATTGTCAGGTGCACACATCTTCATTTGCGGTGTAATTTGATCATGATCTTACAGCAATACTTTGTCGAAATCAAGTTCTCATGATAAATTTTCATAACATTTTTTCCATGGTAGATAATCGATTTTCAATGCGTTAACTTTTCTTAATTTCTTCTTTTTGTAAAAGCTAGACAGAGATGTGGTCGGATAATGTTTGTCCCGTCACTTGATAACATCTTATCTCCTCCATTCGGCATTACATCATGATCTGAATTAACATCCATACAAATTGTCTCTGGTATTGCTTTTTCCAGACGTTTCTCTACTGTTGTAGCGAAATGTAAAATACAACTTGATACTTCAGAGGTCCGAAACACCTTTGTCAAGGCGCCTCATTAGATGTGAAGCATTTGGGGCTAATTCTAAAAAGTTCGATATGTTTTGATTTGTCTTTATTTTTTTTAAATACGTCCTGTTCATACAGTTTGGTCTAGTCTGGTTTGAATGACGATCTAATATCATTTTTCTTCGGATTTGTATTTGTCGAGCCTGGATTAACTTACCTGGAATGTGTTTGTTTACCATATTAGAAAATGTGGCCCCAGGAGTAGGATTACCACATTGCATGTGCTGAATGTAATATATGTTGTTTAGTATGTTATTACAAGGACTTTTATGGCTTAATGCTATATAAGTGTAACTACATATTTTAAACTTTCTATTTTTGTATGTCTTGTACATGTACTGTCTTGCAAGCATCTGTGTCTGATAGCAAAGGAAACATTGTGGCAAAAGAGAAAATTGCTCACAATGACAACTTTACCTTTTAGTCACAATGTTGAAAAATGTAATCGTCGGCTGCTGGGAAAAAAACTATATCAATATTGTCTCCCACCTCTAAAAGAAAGATAAATGCCACTATGTCCATACTGTATATGCTCCTGGCAAATATAAAAAAACCTGCAAAGCCCCGTGTTTTGTTCTATATTGTCTCCACCAAAGAAATCCCTTTCCCTGGTACCTTCCATGAATAGCATGTTTAAACTACAACGTTTTCACTTAAACTGTAGCTGTCGCTCTCTACATATTCTCCTGGCAATTGACCCAACTACCCAGGGAACGTATGTAAAAGCCTACACTTTCCCCTAAAAAACTGCCAAGCCCTGTCTTTTCTATATTGTCTAGCCTAAAGAAACCCTTTTCTCGGGAAAACTTCCATGAATAGCATGTTTTAAACTATACACATTTCACATACACTGTAGCTGTTGCTTTCTAAATCTGACCTTAGCAGATTTCAGTTAAAAATAAACTTAAAAATAGGCTGGCAAATACATTAACCATGTGTTTAGTTTCAAATAGTATATACTCAAGAGAAATAATAATATGACGAGCAAAAACAGACAAATTAATGAGCCGTGGACCGCTATCCAAAACATCATTAGAAGATGTAATATGTTGCCAATTTCTACAAGACATCTATTCTGGACGGAACATTTGAAACACTTTCAACGAATTTTAATAATTGCGTTCGTGTTTGTAAATGGACCAAATCCGGATCGTGGATTTTATTGGACTTGCCTGGGACCGTTTGGCATTGAATCATGTGCATGCTCTGAGTAGACTATTCCATATTGGGAACTTTCGGCAAAGCCTTTTTTCGCGCTTTTAACGTCGAAACCGGCCGTTATTAGTATTTAGACGGGACATGAAGGATCTACGTCCAGAAAGCTTACAGGAAATAGTTGTAACGGCAAGTGTTTATGCCCAACTTTCACGGTCAAAAATCAAGTGACGATTTAGACGATACGTATTTGTTAACATTTATCAAGCGTCTAAATGATCATGATCCAGTTCGTAGGTAAAACACCACAGGGACAGTTGCAAGGAGTATGTCCCCAAGGGAGGTGCTGTAATAAGAACATGCAAACGAATTTCGCGATAAACAAATGCTGCCATTCTGAAGTTCAGTTCGCGAAAACCCATATTTATATTCATTCATAAAAAGTGCAACAAACATGATACAGTTTATTTAAACGTATTGCAAATCAAATAAATTCAAACAAATATTCAAAGTTCCCGTATCTAAGTTTTAATGTACTAACTTTATAAGTCTTACTGACAAGATGTCTGACCGAGAAGAAATTGACATCTAGAATCTATCATATGACCAAATTCGGAGCAAATAAATCGAATACAATAACGATTAATAAAAATTCTCTGTAACCACTAACCAAACTTGGCCATTCATAGTCACTGAATGTTATGAAACTTTGTCAGATTTTAGGTTTTGGTTAAACATGGAAAATGATATTAGAAATTGTGTTTGTACCTTTGTTGCCATGAAAATAGGCGAATTAGCTTTTACATCTAATTGACTAATTACCTGTGTTTATCATATTCTGACAAACTGTGCTACTACACTTTTATCAGTATATATTAGGTATAGTTTAAGGCAATAGGAAGATCGGGATTTTAGTCCATTTTCTAACGCAAATAATTAACCTGCGCATCAATGATGAGATGAAATGAATACAATCTTGTTTAGAAATGTGCTCAGTACAAAAGTACGGCACTTTATTTACTCAATGCGCTATTCTTTTCATAAACAAATTCAACACCTTCTCATATACTGATAAAGCACAATGATGATGCAAATAACAGTTATATCTGCACCCGTCAAGCATAATATAGACTCAAGTGATATACTTTGTAATAGAAAACGAGTTATTTCCCCTACGTTTCACACCGCCACGATTCTAATTATTTTAACGAGTGCCTACATCGAAGCAGAATTAAGGTTCAAAGATTTAATATGCAACTCAAATATCAGTTGCCTATATATGTTATATGTAAGTCCCAAACCCCAGTATTCGCTCTGTCCAGATCCCAGTAAACTAGTGAAAAGTTAGGCTTTCGAGAGTGTTAACAAACTTCTCATTGTACTAGGTGACTGAAGAGTTGTACACAAACTTGATGAAATAATTTGCAAAGAACATGCCTCCTATTTTAAATATTTTACATGATATGGTTTAGTTTCTCTTTTAAATCATTTATAAACATATTACACCATCCTTTTTCACTGATGCTGTTATGATGTAATTAGCATCAGAGATGTGGAGGCTTTAGAGATTAACTTTGACTTTTTTAGACTTGACATGGTTTTCCTGTTGTATCGTGGTACTTTCTATTCATATTTAAAGCAAATTGACGGTTACTTTAAGCAGGGACTAGCGTATCTACGTCCCTGCTTAAAGTGCTTGATTCTCTTTCTTATTCATGTCACACAAAATTAATTGATTCGGTATGATTGTTGTTGTTTTTGTAAATCATATCCAATGGGGGACACATTGTTAGACATTCATGACAAGTACACTGTGTTGACTTATAAAATTCCATATATAACATTCAAATGCCTCTACATTGCTGTGATGTTATCAAATTGGAATACCAGCAAATGAAAACAACCAGTTTTCAACCGAAAGTCAGATCGTTTTAGGTGGAATTATTGATGTTTATAACGACAAACAATAAAAAACGTTTTACAAGTATCTTGACATTTTCAACTTTGTCCGGATGGATTCTCTGAACGTCAATAACAACATCTGGTAGTGTGTGCGCGACAAAGAAAACACCGGAATAATCTTTACCATGATACACTACGAAATGACATTTAATTTTTCTTCAATTAAACCCTTTAATGTGAAGAGTACAAACAGTGTACTTAAAACAGTCAACTTATGGAAACCGAAAAATGAAGTTTGGTGAAAATAACAAATTTCTAGTTAAGAAATAGATGCTTACATTTTCCTTAGTTTCATTTGAAATTATATTGTGATCATTTGATATCATATTGAATGAAAGTATTCTCAATTATTGTAGGTGTGACTGTCCTTGAGAATGGTACACTTGTTTAATGTTGCTAGATTGAATAATGCATGCCTCTCAATCATGGAATTGGCACTACATATAAGGTGTGTACATTTCGTATATGCATGTTGTTCACTCGCAACATTTCCTGTTAAAAAGCTCTTTAAATATAAGAATGAAGTAGGTTGACACGGTCAATGTAGTGTAGGGCTTTGAAAGTTTTCAGTTATGTTTGAATTTTCATATTTATGCAAAGAAAAAGACTATATTTATCTTTGAGCTTGTATCAATTTTAAACACCAATAGTTGATGCCTTCTTGGCGCCCAGTAAAGCGGAAATAGAATTACGACTTACGAGCTGGTATCAATTTTAAACACCAATAGTTGATGCCTCGATGGCCCCTAGGGATGCGGAAATAGAATTGCGACTTACGAGCTGGTATCAAGATATGCTAACCAAAAATACTGGTATTTTACTCACGTATTCTTTTCTTTAAGGATGACTTCAAACATATTGGATAGCCTGTCCCACTTTCTGCACATTGATTTATCAATAATAATTGAGCCATGCCGCGAGAGAAAACCAACAATATGGCCTCTGCGTTATGTATCGACCCAGATCAGCCTGCGCAGTCCGCGAAAACTGATCCGGGCAGACACATTCCGTCTCAGGGGGATAGGGGTATAAAGTAATGATTCCTGGAACAGAGCATCCACAGGAGGCAAAAAGTGTCCATCTGGGTAAGCCTGCGCGGCATGCTTAGGCTGATCCGGGTCGATACTTTACGCAGTCCACAATGTTTGTTTTCTCGCGGGACGGCTTAAATATTAGTGCTTTCTTCCTTGTCACTCAGGATGCGGCGAAGTCATGACTTCTGGTGTATCGATGGCGGGTCTTACTGGTAATTTACACAGGAAACGCCTTGATATGACTGTTATAGTGTTAAAGTGGTGCCTTACACCATTCAAACCAACAATCTTCAGTATACATGTATGTTTACACATTTATCGTATCACATTTGTATACCGTAATTATTTACTATACAGACAGGTGTTTGTATTAGAAAACCTCGTTGATGCTTGATATGAAAGCAAGGTCAATGCTATTAACATCATAAACCCTTCCCAACATACAACAACAGTGCATTAGAGGACATTGAATAGACAAAAGCAATACTATGCCAACAAATATATATGAAATGCACAGGTTATTTAAAATCATTGTGGCAAAAGGATGAACTGCTCACTCTAAACAATTATTTCAATACGCAAACATGTGCGTTTTTCGTCCTCGGTACTCGCTGTGATTTGCACATGTCGATATCACCTTTCGTAATAATTCAAGTTGAAGGCCCAATAAATCATATTGCACAAGCAATGTTGAATAATTAGCGAAACAGGAACGACAATACTTTGTTTTGAACAACAACAATATCCTATACCGAACTGCAAACAGGAGCTTTATTAATACATCTCATTGATTTTAGTTTGAACAGTATTTCACATACATCACGTCACTTTTGCATTTATCCATAATCAAGGGGACACTAACCAATAATAGGCTTCAAGTACGAGATGTGGCTTGCCAATGGGTTGTATGTTAAGATGACCGCGGTCAGTATTTGTTCAAAATTGATTTGATTTTATGTTAATTATCTTATTTATGATTTTACATTTATAAACACTTATTTATGATTTTACATTTATAAACACTTATTCATGATTTATCGTTAAAGAGTCGAGTTATACACTAGGAAATGTGCCTTGACCAATGGCACTGCACCATGACCATCGCAAGCGATGATCGAGCAACGGCCCCCCGGTTCCGACTCCAACATGATAACAACAGTGGATTCCACACAAAATGTTGAACAACCATATTTTATATAAGTATGCATTATATGCATATATTTAACCGTAGCTGTCATGTAACTTGAAACGCAATAGCTCAGTCGAAAACGACGAAGGCTTTCAACCAGGCATTCGTGAGTTCGAGGTCCGATTCAGCCATTAGTTCTTTCCGATGATCAACAAGAGTAATGTTTGTCTTCCAATGCTATTTATTTGGATACACAGTCCATTGCTTTGTTTGAAATACTGGTTGGACAAAGTCAAGAAACTATTGTTAATGTATCGGAATACATCTGCATTTGGTAAAATGTCAATTTGATGTGTGTACCTTTGTTGTTATTTCTTTATGCGGGGAGGGGGATCTCATAGTTTCCATTACGGTGATAAGCATTTTGAATGGATAAAGATATCTTTTTACGGAATTTGGTCGAGTCGATATATGCTCTGGTGCTTCGATAATAGTTGGAATTCCGTCTATAGACGATATCAAAAAATGAATACATTTTTTTTTTTTCAGAATCTATTTCGATTATAATTTCATATGCTAATAGAAAGGTATAAACGATTGAAACGAGTAGTAAAGTCATTGTAAAGTAAATGTTTTTACACAAATTATTGTAGAGGTCACTTAATGCAGAGCAAGACAGACTGAACTACTTCGAAAATTCATGTACACGCATTAGGTAGTGTTAATGGCATACATGAAACACGTCTTTACAGACGTTCGGTCCTTATCGTGGAAAATAAATCTTGAAATGATAACGCGCCACTTCAGTGACGTTATTAAAAGATCAATGGCGTCAGCTCAATCCGAGGTCTCTTGGAAAGAAAGTAGCTCATGCAAGAGGAGGGAGATATCACGTGGCGTCAACAGTGGATTACTGTGTACCACATCACGCAACAGAGAACTCCATATTAACTCGTAGTTTTGGTGTATGAGAAGAATAGTTTTACGTCAGAATAAATAGTGTATTTAAATCGACGTACATCATTCTATATTATTTCTATATTCGACAGTCGAAATTCGTCAAGACTTTGCTTGCATTTTCAAAACATGAAAATAAACAGTGGCATTTCAACAGGCGTCAAATATCAACTTCATCATAGCAACTTGGGAAACTCTAATGTACATCGGCAAATATCGACAAACACCGCCGCTGGTCGTTAGTTTCCGTCAACGTCATCATAACAAAATGGGAAGACAAAGCTCGATTATCTCTCGATACCATCATTTAAAACTTTGAGTATAAACTGTCTACGTTTCATTCTTCAGATCATTATTTTGATAATGAAACCATTATCCAATTGTATTTAAACTGTATTGATTATAGAAAAAAGAGATATACATACTACGAGAAAGGCAACAATTGTATCAATATAAACAAGTATATAAACTGTATAATAAAAGCGATAGATGCACAAACCAGTATGTCAATGTATGTGTGTGTGTGGGACATATAAACCGTTCAACAGGTAGCATGACGTACGAGACTTTGAAACGAAATCAGTCATATATCCCGGCATGCACGACTTTAAACTCCATTGGAGAACAATGCAGACCAGGATTATCATGCACATTCGTGCATTGTAATATTGGCTTACACTGTACGCCACCCGTCTGTACGTAAGAAAGACCTACCATGTATGCGTCGTTAAAGACAAGAAGGGTGATACGGGTTCAGGAAGTATATATAAAGAGTTTATTTTGACTTTTGATACGTGAACTATGACCCCGAGTGATAATTACGCACGTGTAAGAAACGAGTGCTTCCGCTATGATCGGGTATAATTACGAGGGTAACTAATTATCGTATTAAACGTTCGATGGCATATACTTTATATATGACATATACAGGCGATGAAAAAAGATATATGTAAGTGGTCGTGGATGACATTATAAAGTGATAAAAGTATCTGTGTTTTGCCGCATTCATGACGCAAATGTGCATCGTGACGTAGTTGGTGATGTAATATACGTGACGGCATTCCATATCATCCGGACAACTGTTACATCCCATTGGAATTTGTTCTCATTAGGAAATTATGTTTTTTTTTCTCGGATATGTCTTTGAATTTACATAGTATATGTAATATATCAGGAACGTTCATAGTTCACTAGGCAACAAATATAAGATTAATAACAATTTACATTATATTTCTAATCAGAGAACTAGACAAGGAGGAGTAAATATGTATTTGTTCCATGATATCTCTCTTAGCACTCATTAAAACCTATCTTGTCGGTACTCAAAATGAATCAACTCAGGGAGACGATACTTTTAAGTACCCTCAACATAGGTTTTGGAAGTCAAATAAGGATTTTAGGGCATGAAACAAGCTCCTTATCTAGAGCTCTGAGGTTTTTCTTCTTTCTAATCCGTATCGTTTGGCGGCTGGTTTATTTGTTCCTATTCTGCAGCTGAAATAGATAACAAATAAAAGAAATTATTATCATAATATTGGTCATCGAGTTTGTTGTTTGTTTGTTTGTTTTAATGGTATTTAACGACACTTTAAACAGTCTTTCAGTTATATTACGCCGTTTCTTGGGTAATTTACCTGTACTAACGGAACGTCATGGCGATCAAGTCTTAGCTATTATAAGACCGGATATATATCACTGGTCTCTCGCTACTAAAGAGAATGTAAGACACCTGATCTCTCGCTATTAAAGATAATGTAAGACACCTCTCCATGTTATCGATCGTAAAGGAAATTGCGATATGAGATCTAAATATCATCGCCGTCCGCCATCTTGTTTTTAAATTAACAAGCAAGCATTTGTAAAAATGGCTGAGATCGTAACTTACTGTAATCGAAGTAAACTTTGTTTATTTTACATCTAGACACAAATATGAAGAGTCACTATACATGACTGTATAACTATTGAATAGAGTTGAAAACGTTGATTTCATCTCCTGCAGAGGCGTCAGAAAACGTTTGTAAGTGCAAAAGGGTTGATTCGCGCTCGATGAAATGCACAACTCACCTTCCAAAACAAAATGACAGCTACTATTGTGGCAAGCACCAGTAGAGCGACGAGGGCGCCTATGACTGTCTTTGCCATCACGGGATCGGCGCACTCTTTGGAGCTGGCAGCGGCTGAAACAAACAATTAGAAAGTCTGGAACAGGTCATGTGAAAATTGACCTTCAGGGGTGTGTGGTATTTTGAGACCAGCGAAGATCACTGATCGTATTAACATCCTTGATACCTCGTGGGAATGATTGTCCCGAGAAATCAACGATACAATATGATATTTGATATGAATGAGGTGGGGCGGGAATTTGAAAAAAGCGAAGAACACTCGTATATTCTGGTCCATCCACAATTTTGAATACAGCGTTCACTTCCTCTTATAGTGATACTATTTGCTGCGACAACCGACATTCCCCTTCCAGAACATCAGCGCTAACAGTTGTTTTTCCTAGTTATACTATTTTTAGTAACAGTGATAAGGTGGTAAGTAAATCTATACATTCATTCGAATTCCTCTCTAATTTGGAGAAATCAATCGAAAGAAGTTATTCTATTTTAAGCAACAGTTTTAATTTTAGTAACAACATATGCATTCTTTCGGTATCTTGCTTACTTTTGATTATAACGATCTTTTAATAGATCACTCGGGATTTTGCAATCCGTTTTTTAAGAAACAGTTTTAGTTACAATTGATACATACATTGTTCGTCATCCTTAATTTCAATTTCAGCGACTATTTCCTCGGCTTCTACGTCATCAACTAGTTCTCTTTTCTTTCTGACGTCATCGTCATCAGTGCTGTTGCTGTTGGTTATTTGATTGGCACAGGACTATTGAAAACACATAAAATTCAAGAGAAAATGGCAAACACAAACAACATACCATACACATATTAGGCATTTGTTTTGACAAATATCGAATAGTAACGTTTGAGATTGTGTTTTTAACACGGCTTTTAACATGTTTTGTTAAGTTGCGTTACCCGGGTAAGTTAACCTATCCTGACATCAATGAGGCAACAGACCCAATGCATCCATTTGCTAGATCTCTCGTATGACTAGGTCAGCGTCGAATCCAGGAAATCCCACTCCAAAGGCGGACCCTCCGATTCAATTCGTTAACAAAGTCGGATAATGGTTAATAAGTGTACTGTCTCCGTAATATAACTGGCACAGTGTTTAAATCGCCTAGAACTGTAATAGATCAGAACAAATGACGCGAGAAAACCAACATTGTTGACTCTGTGTATAGTATGGACCCGGATCTGCCTAAGCATGCCGCGCATGCTAATCCGGATAGACACTTTTCGACTCCTGTGGATTTTCTGTTTCAGGAATCATAAATCTGTACGTCTATCCCCCTTAGACGGAATGTGTCGGTCCGGATTAGCATGCGCGGATTGCGCAGGCTGATCTGTATCGATACATTACGCAGAAGCCATACTCTTGGTTTTCTCGCGGGAAGGCTCAAATTTAGAACTCACGTCTTTGCATTTGGAGTACGGATACAGCTGTGTATTGGTACAGGTCTTCACCAAGCATTTCATCCAGATACTCTTGCTCTCTGTTATCCATCGGAAGGCTTTAAACCCCCCGCTTACTGCGCAGAACGTGGGAGCTGCGGTGTCACTGGTAGAGTCGGCCCTGAACGCGTGTTGTTGTTTTCCGGCTTTGCCGATCACTGATGAATCCGGGCATCTGTTATAACAAGTCAATAATTATCGTTTGATTTATTGGTTATAAACCCAGTTTTAAAGCCCGTTAAATTTATGTCCAAGAACTCCGTTTAAGTGACAATGCATTTCCTGTATTTCTCGAACCAGATTTTCACATCCCAATTAACCGAGTATTTGTTTGTTTACATTGTGCTTAACGCCGCTTTCAATGTTTCAGATATATCACGGAGTTTGCTTGGTAGGTTACCAGTAATACTGGTCCATTGGCGAATCATTCGTATTGCTATAACCGCCATCCTGGGCGTCAAGGACGGTCAGTTATTACTTCCATATTTAAGGTCCTTTGTATGACCAGGTCGGGGATCGAACCGGTAAATTCCCGAATCCGAGTCGGATCCTCTTCCTCAGCACCACATATGCGGTCTCTTAGGAAACCTGTTATCATAACACTTAAAAGTGACGGGCCCACCGGTTGAGGACGAACGATGCTAGTCCCAATGACATTTGTCAATCATTTTTATGAACTAATGAACTACTTGATTAATATTCATCAATATAACTGATTGAGCTCTCGCGCTTTGACATGTCAATGACTTAAAAAGGTGTTTGTTACATACAACATCTCATGATGTGCCAGCAAGACCATCTCTATGCTAATTGCACAGACCTCACATAATCTGTCATAGATATTTCCTATGCTTTCTATACCAGCACAATGGTAATTGGATGAAGGTTATAGGCATTTCTGTATGTTGGTTACTCACTTTTATATCACGCTTTTTCATTTATAGGGAACGGTGAAGACATAACAAAATGGCAAATTTCTGACAGTCATATCTTCCGAGAATACGGACGAGAGATCAATGGCGCATACGTAGTTGATATAATCAATGAGTTTGACATTGCCGAGAGTGTTTATGTACCGCACACGAAGTTACCCGATGTTATATCACTGAACAGGCATCTTCTAAGTATAATTTGTTTTGCTAGATATATTCAATCTTTAAAAAAAAAATTGGCTCTGTTCAGTGCTACTTTGGCCATGTTTGAAATGACGACAGCCATTATTTGTAACACGAATTGTAGCTGACTATAAGCTCTTCAAATCCAAACAAACGCAAGAATAGCCCATAACCGTGTTTATTAATTGGGATTTATGTACAACTCGGAACCAGTCCTTCAAGATTTAGGTGTCGGATAAGCTTGCAAGAATACTTCTACTTTTTACCAGGAAAGACATAATACTTAAAACACAATTCACAGTAATGATATCAGATGTTTCAGATTTGTATATTATTACTCGGTCAAGTATGAGGAAGTCGCCGTACAACATTTGTCAAAGCAATTTACACACCAGATATATGATATCTGCGGCTTAATGCGGCTAATTCAAATTATCATGCGTTTCCTGGCTTTCTCATACCAGTACTCAACTTGCTGGTTTTTTCCCACACAAAATGTTACCCATAGGTGAAAGACGAATGATGCATTTCACAGTGACAAACGTCGGAAAATGTTGGCCGAGCTGGGATTCGAAAGGACAACCCCTGGATCGACAACCCGCGTCGCCGAGCCCCGGTGATGTTTGAAGTGTGATCTAGTATATCGAGCACGTGTTTTTGTATAAAATGACTTGTTTGCATTCAGTCGTGGTCGAGGGACTTTACGACGGGGACCACATGGACAACAGGTCGAACGCTCAATGTGGTATCATTATGTTAACATATGTTGTGTATGACGTATTCCCCACAACCAGAGTGCCGTTTAATAAGTCCAATTCACAATTCAGACATTAAATAGAAGGAACGTTTTTTGTGTTTCACAACTCGTTTATTAAATCGGAAATTTAGAGAACTAAAATATATCTGTATGCCGAATCCGGAAGCTAACCTGTATATTTGTAATCTCCGCAGATGGTTTACACACATCAAATACATGATTCCCACCTTTCATGACGAATACCTTGAGCTTGGTGTGAGTATTTGTCTGTTTTCGCGTGTCTACGTATTGTATATTCACCTAAGGCTACATCAACAGGTAGTAATAGTAATTCATCTAGGGCACGCCGTGATATAACTTAAATAACCATACCGAGGGCTTTAAACGGTTGTATGTAAAATTGGTATATTTTTACCAAGGTTAATCACCTCGCCATAAAGTCTTTATAAACGTTAAATCATTTGTTTCTTGGTAAACAATGGAAATTTAGGTACCATTGCTCGTTCTGAGCAATGGCACCTAAATTTGCATTCTTTACAAACGGTTCAAAATTTCCCCTAAACCAGGGTTTTCAAAATAGGTTTTTAGCAACAGCCGTTTCACGCCAAGCCCTCGATACGTGAGCCAGTGCAAGCGAGGATATACATGTTTACCTTAGTGAACAGCATAGCTCCAGCTTTACACTGTTTGCATATTACTGACACAAGCCTGTTAACGTGCATTGATTCTGATAGGACTTATCATGTAGACAAGATGATCTTAATCTACACTGTTTATATATGAGACGTTCAACACTAACTTTATGGCCTGTGCGTAATGTATCGCCCCAGATCAGCCTGCACATTCCGTCTGAAGGGGATAGAGGTATAGAGTAATGATTCCTGAAACAGAAAATCAACAGGAGGCGAAAAATGTATGTCTGGGTTAGCCTGCGCAGCATGCTTATGCTGATCCGGGTCGTAACTTTACGCAGTGCCCACAATGTTGGTTTTCTCGTGGAACGGCTCATATATCAATGTCACGTGCTATCATGGACTGGTTCATTTAGTGGACTTACCCATCCGAATCGATGACCGAGATGGTGAATTTTTGTTGGTTTGCTCCAGTATCTTGGATGAAATTCACGTTGTTAGATATTTGGCATGAAAACACATATATACCATATGGATCGGCATTCGCTGAAAAATACATAGGATATATTAGATTACCTTTGAAGTTACAAAATGTAGGTGATTGACAGTATGAATATGGAATAAGATATATCTTTCAAAAAATGTTATATTCACACTCTCCTTAACTGCTTTAAGTAAAATGTTAAATTGTTTTTATTTGGTATAAGCTAATTTTGAGTTATGCTATAATCAGGGAATTTAAAGTTATTTCGGATTATTATGTGTTGTTCATGTATAAATTTGTTTACGTATATGTATGTAAATGATGCGATACGTGTATTTGTATAAGTCAAGTACAATTTATCTAGCTATCTGTTTTAGGTTGCAGTAATGCTCTCTCTACCAGTTTGTATTTAACTACAAGTATAGCTACCCCCAACATATCTTTACTGTTATTACATGTCGAGTATATCTTTAAAGACAGAACGTCTGTCTGTTATATTTGCGCTTGACAATCTGCATGTATATTCACCGGAAAAAGAGGCCAACATATTTCACATTCACTACTTTCACTTTCAAACAAGGTCAAAATACTAAATATGATCAAATAAGTCAATTCCAGTGCATCCTTAGCACATTTAAAATGAATTTAAACTCAATGTCAGATATTCAAGGCATTCTGGTGACGGTATACAATCATGTCTACGCAAACAAAATTTTTTTTAGGGATTATTTAGCTGCAGACCAGCATGACCGCGGATGTATTTGGCGTAATTTGACGCTCTAAGCACGACACACATAGATGGTTTCGAACAACAGGACGCGTTCATTGCTACTAAAATATAACGGATTTCATGCTGGTATTACTCGACAGTATTGACCTCAGCCGGAGCTTTTTGATGTATAATGCATTTCTACATCGATATACGGTGCGAGTACTGGTTGACCCTTTCACAGTTTGACGTATCGGCAGCAGACGACTTTTGAAAACATTGTGGCGAAAGAAGAAATTGCTCAAAACGAGCAATATCTCCTCTTGCCACATTGTTTTCAACTATATTTGATTATTAGACTCCAATTCAGGGAGATTTTTCATTTGATTGCCAATATGTTTTTTTCAAAGTCGTCTCTAGCAAAACAGTTGTATGATGGGAAGGGTTTTGTCAAAAGGATGCAGGCACCGAGCGTGATAAGGATAAGCCGACAGCTTGTTTCGCTATCGATGTAAACAAATAGATAAGTATAAAAAAGTACGTCGATGTAAAGTGAACTTGCGATATATCCAAGTCGATTGATTGATTTATTGCTTGGTCTTTTACGCCACGTTCAGCAATTCAGTTGTATCACGGCGTTTCCTTGATATGTTACCAGTACTACTGGTCTATATATCCTAACGCCCGCAAGCCTGAGCGCCAAGGGAGACAACTATTACTACCGTTTGGTATGACCTGGCCGGAGATATCCAAGACGAAAGAGATCATTTCGAGGGCTTCATGCAAAACGATTGTAACTACAATGTGTAGTTACAACAGTTTTGAATGGAACCATCGACTTGCTTAATTTGAGTTATCGACATGTTCCAGGGGACCCTCAATTCCTGATAACTGTTAATTAATGCGTTTTTCTTTTTGACACTTAAATGCAAATTGCTAAATATAAATGTGTATATATCCTCTCTCTTTCATCACTTGTTTGCCTAGATGTGTCGCGAGGGGATAAGGGTTAACATAATTACCTTCGTAATTGGTTCCTCGAGTGTAACATAACCTGGGGAATATCCACCTTCCGAGTATAACTTCCGTCGCTGGAGAAAAAATTTCCTCGGATAACCTCACTGACTGACTCGAAAAATAGAATTTAAGGGATCTATCCGCTCTAGTTGGCACCGTCGATGAGGCGATATCTCTGTTAAATATAGGTAAACACAGGTTTTTTTAAGACGTGTTTGGCTGCAGATTTGCATATTCGCGGATAAATTTGGTGAACGTTCTTTAACGCTTTCCCTCATATATACGCTTAACGACGTCTCTGCAGCAGACGGCTTTTTGAAAACATTTTGACAAAAGAAGAAATTGCTCAAAACGAGCAATTTCACCTTTTGTCACAATGTTTTCCACTTTTAGTTATAGGTTATCCATTCAATTATAGAGATTTTTTTATTTTTTGACGAAATATGTTCAAAGTCGTCTGCTGCAGAATTGTCGTATGAGCGAAAGGGTAAATTAATATAACATGCACCGTAACCGCAAAAGTGGTGTAGTGATAGAGCATTTGGCTCGGGTGTGGTAGGTCGCGGGTTCGATCACCGGTCGGATCTAATTAAAATCCTTTGTTATGGTAGTATGGTTTTCCCACGTTCTCAACTTTGACTCATCTGATGAGACTGTAATCCACAATGACTAATTGATGACAATTTAGATGATATACATGATTACACGTTATTTTAATAAATTTACAATTCAGACATTAAAAACTCCATTTGTGTTACTGTGATATAACATTTAGAACTCAGTAAAAGTTTAAGTAAAATTTGATAAAGAGGAAAGCAACTTTAAACTATCACAAAAAGTTTATTGTATATAGTGTATTTTGGGCCGGAGGCCTTTATTACATTAAATAAATATCTTGAATCTTGTGATGTTAGTATAACGACTAAGGCGCTGTTAATTAGATAAATGGACCTGTGGTACTGGTAACTAAATTAGGAAGCGCCGTCTTATAACTAAAATATTGCTGAACGAGCCGTAAAACACCTTCCTGACAAACTAAACACACCTACCCCCTTCTTTTCCCAGGAAGGCATTCGGTTTTGTTATTTAACTAGCTCATTAAACTAAAGTTTAATCATTGAATAAAGTTGAAAACATTGTGACAACAGGAAAATTCTCTATAAAGAACAATGTATGCTTTTTTCACTGTGTTTTTTAAAAAAAAAAGTATGATACAGAGGCGTACGAAAGCGACTGTAAATGGGAAAGGGTTAATCTGTAGACTGTCGGGACGGGTTATTAAGTGCTATGGTGCCACTCTATAACTTATATGGTGTTTAAAACAGCGCGAAGATCTAATAACGCACTTACTTTCCCGGACCGCATCATACCAAAGTATTCAAATTAGTTATCTCTCATTGGTGCTCAGTATAAACGGGTTATCATAACGACTCAGTCGTAGGTTTCTGGGAAAATGGACCATTAACATTGGTAATTTACCCAGAAAACGCTGTGATATAGCTGAAAACTGATTGAGGGCGGCGTTAAGCAACCTACAAACAATTAAACAAACTTACAAACAAATACACTTACTTGACATTGTGAGTAACATTCAGGTATTCAGGCAGGTCGCGTAAATAGCATTTACCGAATTGGATACGGTACCCATCATACTGCACGTTAAACGTATCGTTAGCCTTATAGAGCGCTAATGCATAACTGAATGTTTGCTGAAGACAAAAGGATAACTTGGGTTATAGTACATAGTTTACAGAGCTACAATAGTTCAGTACCTCCTTTGATGGCCAAATAGAAACATAGAACAAAGACACTGCTTTGGTTTTAAAAGTGCCAAACGTTTAAAACCCATGCAGTGTCTTTTTTTCTGTATAACTTTATATATATTCGATAGCGATATTTAAGGGGATGTAATCAATCAAAGCGTCATTGTTTTTTAATGCCAGATGTACTAGCTAGGTTTGTGTTGAGTTCAAGAGATAATAATGAAACAATAATTCACCGGCGAAAAGTCGTACGTGACACAATTAGCTTTTGTAAAGACTTTTAACGCAGAATTCCCGAAAGTAAACGTTTCTATGTTCTAAATCGGGCGATTCCATTTTTTATCTTAAAGGAGTTTTGGAATGTATGACAAGCTTTCTCACCTGAATCTATACTTTTTGCGATAGCTTCAATTTTGCCACAGGTGCATAAAGTGTTAAGGTCGTATTGAACGATTTATTTGAAATTCTTATTGTCAATGATATATAAAGAAATCAATTCACGTAGCTATGTATTACCGGGCATTCTCGCACCAGTACCTTGAGCATCCTTAGCAATAACGTAGCTAATGAATAAATGAATGAATTATAATGAATGAATGAGGGTTTAAGGCCCGTTGACATCAAAGGTCAGTTTGGGCGCTAAAACAAAAACGTTGACAATTATTAATGTTAATAAATAACATTTCGAAATTTAAATTTTAACAATAAGACACATACTTTAAACATAAGGTATGTTATATATCATAGAGATAAAATGTCAGCGTTAATGTAAGAAATATGAGAAGCAAAAGAGATGTATAATGAAAAAAACCTAAATGAGTTATGTTTTACATAATAAAACTATCGTTGACGAATAAAGTAAGTTTAAAACATAAGTATATGTAAAAATATTAATTTCCTTAATAAAATTAAATTAATTCCGGCTTGACAGACTCAAAGAGCTGACGCAAACTTTAAAAACTTTGAAAAACAGGTCATGAGTTGGTGCCATATAAGCACACTCACTAAGAATGTGCTGTAGAGAAAGGTTTGTAAAACATGGGACGCACTGTGGAGCCTTCCCTCGGTCACTAATGAATAAGTGAGCCGTCCCGCGAGAAAACCAACGCTGTAGACTCTGCGTAAAATATCGACCCGGATCAGCCTGCATGCCTCGCAGGCTTACCCGGATAGAACCTATTCGTCTCCTGTTGATTTTCTCTTTCAGGAATCGTTACTCTATAGCTCTATGCCCGTGAAACGGATTGTATTGGCCCGGACCAGTCTGCGGGGACTGCGCAGGCTGATCTTGGTCAATACATATCGCAGTGACTATAATGTAGGTTTTCTTGTGGGACGGCTCATTATTGATGTTCCAACACTTCATATCTTAGTGCTGAAACGGCCGGGAAGTATTGCCGTTATTTCATCGCCGTTAGGATAGAGGGCAGCATAGGAATAGTGTAGTAATTTACCATGGAAATGCATTGTTTAACTGTTTAACGTAGGCATCCTGAGGAAAACACAACTACAGGCTACATAATGAAAAACAAAAACTCACCAATGCTGAGTCATAAGAAAGGCAATTAGTAGCAGATGTGAGATCTGCATATGAACCGGTCAAATTCATCCACGTGTCGTTAGAAGGCATTATCGATTCTTTACAAAAGCCTGTAAGCTCTGATATGCCTGGACCATGTGGCACGGCACTTGCCCCCACGAATGTGTTATAGTCTATGAAGGATGCTGTATCCGCATCGAAGTTTTTGAACGAGACAATCCAATTACCAGTAGCAGCGTTAATTTGACAGTAGGATGATGCTGAAAATACGAATAGATCGGCCGATATTATTCAGAAAGCGTCGTAAGGGTTTAAAGGTAACAGGTGGAAGTGTAATAGAAGGCTTAAATGCAGTGGTTACTATGCCCAAATACACCATCAACACATTGCATACGTGATTCCACAACATTAAATAGCTTCGTCGTTTCTTAATTCAACAATGGTGTAGCCTAGTGAACCATGTACTCGTTAATAAAAGGCTGAACTTCAGTGGTTACTATTCCCAATTACACCATGAACACATTACATAAGTGATTCAACAACATTAAATAGCTTCGTCGTTTCTTAATTCAACAATGTTGAAGTCTAGTGAACCATGTACTCGTTAATATCAGGCTGACATAGAACGTCAAACATATCATAAACACATACATACTCCCACAATATCACAAAATAAAATACAGCCTTTAACATAGGCAACTTGCGGATCGAATCTCAACGAGACACCCCAGCCTATATATAGCATTTTGAAACATCTGAGCTACACATTCAGGCTGTTGAAAATACATCCAGTCTATAAATCAAGAAAACTTTACTTTCGCCGAGATTTTGATAATAATATGTATTGTTAGCGCGAAGTCATAAGTGTTGGCTGACCACTGATTCGTGGTATTGAACAAGATCATTGATCGCATTCTTGGGAAAACATGTTTACGTCCATATCACTCGAATATATTTTTATTTCATTTCAATTTAAAATTCACGTACATAAGTTGAAGGGAGGTCGTCGCCGTCAAGCTTTTTGTTAGTCATACACTCGGAAATAAATAGACTCGGTACAGCCGCGAATGATTCATGCAGATGTTCCGTCGACATTGCATGCAAATTGCCATGTGCAAAAACAACACGGTAGATTAAAATTCCATATTTAATCAGGTCAAATACGGTACGAAATGTCGAAATTAGATATCACTTAAATATGAAAAGAAGTCGTTGAAATATAATATCAAGTCATCCAAGATGCGAAAGTCCTTTCGACGCTATTCATTAACGTGTAAGTTGTGTTATTTCGTTATAGAAAATATAGAACTTTGCATATATAAGCCGTTCCACAAGAAAAACCAACAGTATGGACTCTGCGTAACGTATATATCGAGATTAGCCTGCTCAGTCCGCGCAGGCTAATCTGGGCCGATACATTCCGTCTCAGGAGGATAGAGGTATAGAATAATGATTCCTGAAACAGTAAATGCACAGGAGGCGAAAAGTGTTTGTCCGGGAGAGCCGCAGAGTCCACAATGTTTGTTTTCTCGTGGAAAGACTCATATTCTATTTATTACGCTTATTAAGTTATACTTTGTATATAATAAAGGGAAAATACGATGCAGTAGCCGCTCCTCGGTTTGAATTGATTGTTCTCGCAGCGTAGGGAAAATATAACATCTGTTCCCACGCCCCAAGAAGTATAATACAACGGGTGTGTTTCTTATCATATAAATGTATTATCTAGAACAAATAATACAATATAAAATGCAACGAACAAACGTTTACGAAAATACCGTGTCTATCATGGACCAAATGATCTATTCAGAGTCCTCGGTCAACTAATAACCACAATTTACATGTACGCCATACGTCTGTCTTCCCATGACATAGTGTCCTTGTAATATGAGTGTATGCAATCTAGATCGGTAAACAGACATTTATGAAATGCCCAACATGACCGTATTACATTCCCGTGTGTTAGATACATTAAAAATGGTGATTTCGCTTGAACGAAACTTTCAAATGCTGTTAACTCTGATTGAACATTTTCTTCAATCTACAATGGTAAACGGTGGATTTGAAAAGCCAAACTTGACTGTTATTACATATAGGGTATATGTTGGCGACGGGGGTTTCGGAGAATATAAGAGAAATATATTTACTTAAACATTTAGTTTCAATAGTGCTTGGTAGATACATGTTTATACATATGTTTGTACATGTATACATGTTTATAAAAATATATCAATATCAATTTCATAAATGTTATTTAAAATGGTTTCTTTTCTCTGATATCCGAGTGGAATTGATCGATACATGTACGTCCTATATCGCAATGTCCGTATCTTTTTAAATTTACACAGAAAACTATGAATAAACTAGCTATTCAATATATATTTGGAAACACACGTAGAGATCGTAAAATATAACCACTATTCCTCACACGTTTAACATGCATATAATCATAGTTATAAACGAAATTGTGCATTCTCTATGTATAATAGTAAACGAGATTAACATTAAATCAAACAATGGATAAATACCATCACATGTATTTTGGGGTTCTCTTGGTCCCCGGCAATTTTTGTTAATAGTCATACTATCAGCCTTCGTGTAGTCTTGATTATCTGAAAAGTAAATATTGACTGATGTAAATTGAACTGTTGCTGAATTCATAACAATGCCAGTTAACATAGACATATGTATATATTGTATTGACAATGTAAATTGAACTGTTGCTGAATTCATAACAATGTCAGTTAACATAGACATATGTATATATTGTATTGACAATGTAAATTGAACTGTTGCTGAATTCATAACAATGTTAGTTAACATAGACATATGTATATATTGTATTGACAATGTAAATTGAACTGTTGCTGAATTCATAACAATGTCAGTTAACATAGTCATATGTATATATTGTATTGACAATGTTAATTGAACTGTTGCTAAATACATAACAAGGTCAGTAAACATAGACATATCTAGAATTGGCGATGTTAATTGAATTATTGTGGGATAAATACATAACATGTTCAGTTAATATAGACATATATAGTATTGTCGATGCTAATTGAACTGTTATGTGATAATTACATAACATAGTCAGTTAATATAGACATATATAGTATTGTCGATGTTAATTGAACTGTTATGGGATAAATACATAACATGTTCAGTTAATATAGACATATATGGTAATGTCGATGTAAATTGAACTGTTATGTGATAATTACATAACATAGTCGGTTAACAAAGACTGATATAGTATTGTCGATGTAAATTGAACTGTTATGTGATAATTACATAACATAGTCAGTTAGTATAGGCAGATATAGTATTGTCGATGTAAATTGAATTGTTATGGGATAAATACATAACATGTTCAGTTAATATTATATAAATATCACATTCCTGTGAGGGCGCTATTAAAAATGTTCAACCTGAGAAAAATAATGTTGACCGAGGCAACGCCGAGGTCAACATTGTTTTTCGAACGTTTACAATTTTTAATAGCGCTCTCACAGGAATGTGATATTTATTTTATTATACCGAAAAAACTAATATTTTTCTGAAATTAAGTTTTAAATTTTAATCTTAAAAAAGAGAGAAACTGTCACTACAACAATTACATCACAAATTGCAGTTCCAAGTATTACCACAAAATTTATAACATTTAAGCATTTAAACTTCTCTTAGAAATATTGTTTTATCACAGATTTATAAGATGGAACCGCGTTAAAATGACGTCATCGAAACGTGCATGACGAAATATAAGGATATGACAAAAGTGACGTTGTGATAGAGGAAACTAAAAGAAAACGGTCATGTGGTCTGTACCGACCAATGAAAATCGTGGTGCAAAGGAAACGTGGTGAAAAGAGCAGAACCGTGCACGCATCAAAGTTGCGCATGTGATATAATTTTGCCGGTCACTTTTACCGGGCAATATTTAAAATTATTGACTGATCGGGAATGGGGAATTTACATAGAGAATTTTAACTGAGGTATAATAAAGACATATGTAGTATTGTCGATGTAAATTGAACTGTTATGTGATAAATACATAACATAGTCAGTTAATATAGACATATATAGTAGTGTCGATGTAAATTGAACTGTTATGTAATCATTGCATAACACAGTCAGTTAATATTATAGGTTATTGACCCTGTACTGTGAAATCATCGTTGGACCGAGTTCTTTGGTTGACGTTGCCGAGCTTGCGAGGCTACGTTCGCCAAAGAACGAGGTTCAACGATGATGTCACAGTACAGGGTCAATAACCTTTTTATTGCATACTTTCATATTGTAAACTATTTACTTTACGTTGCGGAGGTTTTTTTTTATTATCTAGAATTGATAAATCTGCTTCCGAATTAGAAACAAACTGTTTGTTTACATAAGTAGTAATTTTTGTGCAAATGCCGTTTGAATTATAACGGTGACGTAATTTTTTTAAATGACGTCATGCACGTGCATAACCAACATTTTAGACGCGCGTTTTAGACTGTTCTCATATCAAAAACGTACTGTTAGCATGAGACAGTAAGAAATTGTCCATGATCAATATATGAGAATTTAACATTACAAAGTCCCGTGAGGTTTAACAAGGATATTTAGGTCAGCCATGTTTGTTTACATAACAAAAGTAGTCCCTAGCATGTTGATTATGCAGAATTTTCGCACGTCCTTATCTACGGTCATGATCACTCCTTGACAGCGGTCATGATCGAAAATTATTGCATACTTTCATATTGTCCCGTTCACTTTGCATTGAAGAAAGTGGTCATGATTTTTCGATCATGACCGCTGTCAAGGAGTGATCATGAGTGATAACTAAATCACATAATGTCACTAAAATTACTAAAGTAGGAGTAGTACAGTAACAACCTTTATCCCATAATATCACTATCATTACGAAATAAGGTAGAATATACTAACAACCTTTATCCTATTATATCACTATAAATACTAGATTGGGCTTATTACAGTAACAAACTTTATCTTTCAATATCACTATACTTACTAAATAAGAAGGAATATACTAACAACCATTGCCCCATAATATCGCCATTATTGCTAGATAAAGTGTAAAACACAGACAACCATTGCTCCATAATATCGCCATCATTACTAGATAAAGTCGAATACACAAACAACCGTTGTCCCATAATATCACCATTATTGCTAGATAAAGTGTAAAACACAGACAACCATTGCCCCATAATATCGCCATCATTACTAGATAAAGTCGAATACACAAACAACCGTTGTCCCATAATATCGCCATTATGACTAGATAAAGTCGAATACACAAACAACCGTTGTCCCATAATATCGCCATTATTACTAGATAAAGTCGAATACACGAACAACAGTTGTCCCATAATATCGCCATTATTACTAGATAAGGTCGAATACACAAACAACCGTTGTCCCATAATATCGCCATTATTACTAGATAAGGTCGAAGACAAGAACAACATGTATCCCATAATATCGCCATTCATACGTGATAAGTTGGAAAACACAGACAACCTTTGTCCCTTAATATCGCCATTATAACTAGATAAGGATCTGTGTATTCACGACTAGATAATCATGAGTACACTAACGACCCTCTTCTCATAATATCGCAATTATTACTAGATAATCATGAGTACACTAACGACCCTTATCTCATAATATCACCATTATTACTAGATAAGGATCTGTGTATTTACGACCCTTATATCATAATATCAACATTAGTACTAGATAATCATGAGTACACTAACGACCCTTAACCCATAATATCGCCATTATTACTAGATAAGGATCTGTGTATTTACGACCTTTATCTTATAATATCGCCATTATTACTAGATAATCATGAGTACACTAACGATCATTATCTCATAATATCGCCATTATTACTAGATAAGGATCTGTGTATTTACGACCTTTATCTCATAATATCGCCATTATTACTAGATAAGGGATCTGTGTATTTGCAACCCTTTATCTCATAATATCGCCATTATTACTAGATAATGTGGAAAACACAGACAACCTTTATCCCATAATATCGCCTATATAACTAGATAAGGATCTGTGTATTTACGACCCGTATCTCATAATATCGCCAGTATTACTAGATAATGATCTGTGTATTCACGACCCTTATCTTATAGTATCGCCATTATTATTAAATAATTATGAGTAAACTAACGAACCTTATCTCATAATATCCCCATTATTACTAGATAATCATGAGTACACGTACGACCCTTATCCCATAATATCGCCATTGATACTAGATAATCATGAGTACAATAACGACCTTTAGCTCATAATATCGCCTTTATAACTAGATAAGTATCTGTATATATACGATATCGCCATTATTACTAGAGAATCATGAGTACACTAACTACCCTTATCCCATAATATCGCCATTATTACTATATAATCATGAGTACACTAACGACCCTTATCCAATAATATCGCCATTATTACTAGATAAGGATCTGTGTATTTACGACCTTTATCTCATAATATCGCCATTATAACTAGATAATCATGACTACACTAACGACCCTTATCTCATAATATCGCCATTATTACTAGATTAAACTCTGTGTATTTACGACCTTTATCTTATAATATCGCCATTATTACTAAATAATCATGAGTACACTAACGACCCTTATCTCATAATATCGCCATTATTACTAGATAAGGATCTGTGTATTTACGACCTTCATCTTATAATATCACCATTAATACTAGACAATCATGAGTACACTAACGACCCTTATCTCATACAATCAACATTATTACTAGACAAGGATCTGTGTATTGAAGACCCTTAACCCATATTCATAACCCAACTCAATAGCCGGTGTTCAGATATTTGTCTGGAGGATTACACTATAATACAAGTACATACCGCATTTATTTTTCATAGATTCTGTTCCGCAATACCCATGTGTCCCAGTCGTAGTTTCTGTAAAAGTAAACAATTCGAATGTTTATTTCTTCCCCTAATATAACAGAACTCTAGATAAGGGGCATTTTTCATGTTCTAAAATCCTTATTTGACATTCAAACCCTATGCTGTGAGTACTCAAAAGAATCGTCTCAGTGAGATGATTCGTTTAAGGAATCACGACATAGATTTAAGTAATAAGATAAATAGTGTGGGGAAAAGACCTGTTGACTCCCTCAGTCCTATGAATCTATTTTCAAAAAGTGAGCAGTGCTATGTTAAAACAAAATAAGTCAATTCTTTTTTGAGCATAGAAAAGAACCTAACATAATGAAAGTTAATTGCATAATTGGAACTCAAATAAAATATCACGTAAACTATTGTTAAGAAAACAACAATTTTGATGTAAATATCAAAAACAAATACAGCAATAATGATGGGAATGTCACACTATTTCGATGGAAATATTAAAAATAGAAACAACCATAATGAAGGGAATGTCACACAATTTCGATGGAAATATTTAAAATAGAAACAACAATAATGAAGGGAATGCCACACTATTTCGATGTAAATATTTAAAACAAAATCAACAATAATGTAAGGAGTGTCATATGTATTTTGTTGATAGTCAGTTTTGGTTTAAAAAGATGATGCGTTTGTAAGCGATACAATCAGTCATCCATGACAATAAACGGTTACGCAATAATAACGTATGTTTACCCGTATTCTAATGATAGACTTTTCTTTTGTTAGATTCTTTTTTGACAGAGGTCATACTATACTATAAAACATGTAACTTGTTTGTCCAAAAGTAAAGTTAAACTTAGAAAGCATTTAAATCAATAAATGTGTAAATCATGATCTAACCTTGACATCCATACAACGAGGTTGATTTTAATTTTAATGACGTACGTGTATTTTCACAAAACGTGATATTTGTATGACAATGAGATAAATAGAACATGGATAAAAAATATGACTAAAAACATAATATGAGCCGTCCCGCGAGTAAACCAAAATTATGGAATCTGCGTATTGTATCGACACAGATCAGCCTGCGCAGTCCGCGCAGACTGATCCAGGCCGGCACATTCCGCGCCAGATGGACAAGGGTATATAGTAATGATTCCTGAAACGGAAAATTTACAGGAGGCGAAAATTGTCTGTTCCGGTGAACCTGCCCGGAAAACTTTAGCTGATCCGGTTCGATACTTTACGAAGAGTCCACATTGTTGTTTCTCTCGCGGGACGGCTCATATGATGAGATAAATGGAACCTAAAAAAACTAGACCATTATGAATTGCTGAAAGTAAATACCAGATTATTTTCCACAGCAAACTAGTCCATTATCAATTACTGAGAGTGAATACCACATTATATTCCACTACAAAATAGACCATTATTTATTGCTGAGAGCGAATACCATAACATATTCCACGGCAAACTAGTCCATTATGAATTTCTGAGAGTGAATACCAAATTATATTCCACGACAAACTAGACGATAATGAATTAGTAAGAGTGAATACAAGATCATATTCCAAGGCAAACTAGACCATTATGAATGGCTGAGAGCGAATACCAGATTATATTACACTGCACACTAGACCATTATGAACAGCTGAGAGTAAATACAAGATCATATTACACTACACACTAGACAATTATGAATGGCTGAGAGTGAATGCCAGGTTATATTCCACGGCAAACAAGAACATAATGAATGGCTGAGAGTGAATACAAGATCATATTACACTGCACACTAGACGATTATGAATAGCTGAGAGTAAATACAAGATCATATTACACTACACACTAGACAATTATGAATGGCTGAGAGTGAATACCAGGTTATATTCCACGGCAAACAAGAACATAATGAATGGCTGAGAGTGAATACAAGATCATACTACACTGCACACTAGACCAACATGAATTGCTGAAAGTGAATACAAGATCATATTACACTGCACACTAGACCATTATGAATGGCTGAGAGTGAATATCAGATTATATTCCACGGCAAACAAGCCCATTATGAATGGCTGAGAGTGAATACAAGATCATACTACACTGCACACTAGACCATAATGAATTGCTGAAAGTGAATACAAGATCATATTATACTGCACTAGACAATTATGAATAGCTGAGAGTGAATACAAGATCATAGTACACTGCACACTAGACCATTATGAATGACTGAGAGTGAATACCAGATTATATCCCACGACAAACAAGCCCATTATGAATGGCTGAGAGTGAATACAAGATCATACTACACTGCACACTAGACCATAATGAATTGCTGAAAGAAAATACAAAATCATATTACACAGCACACTAGACAATTATGAATAGCTGAGAGTGAATAAAAGATCATATTACACTGCACACTAGACCATTATGAATGACTGAGAGTGAATACCAGATTATATCCCACGGCAAACAAGCCCATTATGAATGGCTGAGAGTGAATACAAGATCATACTACACTGCAAACTAGACCATTATGAATTGCTGAAAGTGAATACAAGATCATATAACACTGCACACTAGACCATAATGAATTGGTGAGAGAGAATGCAAGCTCATATAACATGGCAAACTAAACTATTATGAATTGGTTAGAGTTAATACAAGATCATATTCCACGCCGTACTATATCATTCTAAATGGTTGAATTGCTGAGAGTGAATACAAGATCATATTCCACGACGTACTATATCATTCTAAATGGTTGAATTGCTGAGAGTGAATACAAGATCATATTAGACGGCAAACTAGACCGTTAGGAATAGCTGTGACAATGATTGCCAGATATTATTCCATGAAAGACTAGACCATTTTGAATGACTGAGAGTGAATACAAGATCACATTCCATGGCAAACTAGACGATTATGAATTGGTGAGCGTGAATACAAGATCATATAACATGGCAAACTAGACCATTATGAATTGGTAAGCGTGAATACAAGATCATATTCGAATGCAAACAAGACCATAATAAACAGCTGTGAGAGTGATTACCAGATCATATTCCATGACGAATTATACCATTATGAATGGCTGAGAGTAAATACTAGATCATATTCCAAGGCGAACGAGACTATTATGAATTGCTGAGAGTGAAAACAAGATTATATTCCACGGCAAACAAGCCCATTATGAATTGCTGATAGTGAATAAAAGAATATATTCCACGACACACTAGACCATTATGAATTTATGAGAGTGAATACCAGATTATATTCCACGGCAAACTAGAACATTATGAATTGGTGAGAGTGAATACAAGATCATATTCCACGGCAAACTAGACCATTTAGAATGGCTGAGAGTGAATACAAGATTATATTCCACGGCAAACTAGACCATTAGGAATTGCTGAATGTGAATACAAGATCATATTACACTGCACACTAGACCATTATGAATTGGTGAGAGTTGATACAAGATCATATTCCACGGCAAACTAGACCATTTAGAATGGCTGAGAGTGAATACCAGATTATATTCCACGGCAAACTAGACCATTATGAATTGCTGAATGTGAATAGAAGACCATATTACACTGCAAACTAAACCATTTTGAATTGCTTAGAGTGAATACAAGATCATATTCCACAACAAGATAATTATGAATGGCTGAGAGTGAGTACCAGGTGATATTCCACGATAAACAAGACCATTATGAATTACTAGGAGTGCATACTAGATTACATTTAACGGCAAACTAGACCATTATAAATAGGTGTGAGATTGATTACCAGATCATATTCCACGAAGAACTATATCATTATAAATGGCTCGAAGTGAATACCAGGTGATGTTTCACGACGAACTAAACCATAATGAATTGCTGAGAGTGAAAACAAGATCATAGTTCACGACAGACTAGACCAGTATGAGTTGCTAAGAGTGAATACCAGATAAAATCAACGACAAAAGAGAACATGTTCCACGACAGACTAGACCTTTATGAGTTACTAACAGTGAATACTAGATCATATTCCACGACAAAATAAACCATTCCCAATGGCTGAGAGAGAATACAAGATCATATTTTACGACAAACATGGCCATTATGAATGGCTGCGAGTTAATTCAAGATTATATATCACGACAAACTTGATTAATATAAATTGCTGAGAGTGAATACAAGATCATATTTCACGACGAACTAAACCATTATGAAAGGCTGAGAGTGAATACAAGATCATATTTCACTACGAACTAGACCATAATGAATGGCTTAGAGTGAATACAAGATCATATTCGACTGTAAACTAGACCATTATAAATTGCTGAGAGTGAATACAAGATCATAATTCACGACGACTTAAACCATTATGAAGGCTGAGAGTTAATACATGTCATTTTCCACTGCATACAAGACCTTTATGTATTGCTGAGTGATAAATTACTGAGAGTGAATACCAGATTATATTATAAGGCAAACTAGATCATTATGAATTACTGAAAGTGAATACCAGATCATATTCAACGACAAGCTAGACCATTATGAATTGCTGAGTGTGAATACAAGGTCATATTCCATGTCAATCTAGACCATTATGAAGGTGAGGATCAGATAACTAGTGTCAAGACATACCGGTCGTTTCGAAGACGTAGTGACCCTTCTTGCCACATCGGCAGTTACTTTTCAGATGTATATCAGTTTCTGTTGTCGAGTTGCAGATCTCCGAGAAGCGTACTATGTCAGTACCAGGAAGACCCGAGTTTTTAGCAAATACTTTACCCTGGAACGAAACATATGCACTGCGTCTAGCTATTCAGGGTCGAAATGACACCAAACTGACATCATGTAACCTTCCCTGTCCATTTAACAACATATTTGCAGCACGCGACTGAAAACATCTATGCAAAACTATTTAAATGCTTTATAAATGAAAGAATTATCAACGAATAGAGTTGAAAACATTGTGACACAAGGACAAATTGCTCATCACGAGAAATTTCACCTTTTGTTAGAATATGTTCAAGAGTCGTCTGCTACAGATGCGTTGATATGCGTTACAAGTGGAAAGGTATTAATGGCATCCCCGCTATTACATCATTTACAGTGATATTGACATTAACAATAGTATCGATGCACTTCCAGTTGTTTGTCAAACTATGCAGTAATGTATATGCAACATGTGTGAGGACATAGAATAAACGTGATAGCCTGTTCTTTTTTATTCAGGCCAAATAGCACCATACACGGCTGAAATATATACACGGATACCACATTCGATAAATTGAAGCAGACGAGTTTGCAAACCTATGGTCAATAGTACAGAACATTCAATAAATGGTTGATTACACTGAGGCAACAGGAGATATTTGCATATTGTAAGCAATTTCTCGTTTTGCCATAATGTTTTCAAAGTTTCTATGCTTCAGCGGCAACAGAAAGCGTATGTTGGTTGGAAAAACATCAGCAAGATATACGATCTTTGACAAGAACATAAATCACACGTAAATATATTGCTGTGGAAACACAGATATGTAAATTAATATTTCAACCTGCAAGAACAAAACAAATATAACATGAATGAATAATCCTTGAAAAATACAGAAGCATGAAATAAATATCTAGTATGTGAATGTAACGTGATTATAAACCATGTTAATATTGATTTAATTATTGCAGTTTAAAGAAAAATTCACCAGAATAGTACTGATACCTAGGTGTCCAGGTCACATAACTATGTTGTTCCTGGCTATCTCCAATCTCATATAAATCAGACATCAACTTTGTTCGCTTGTATATATATATATCTGATGACTGCCCCCATACAAGCCGACCCGGATTAACCCTTACGTCAGCCAATCAAATTGTCGTTTACAAAATAAAATAAACAAACGATACAGAGAATACATTCCTTCTTTGTTGCCATGGGGGTGTGTGGTCGGGGGTGGGGGTTTCATACATTATGCAAGAAAGAAATAACCAGGCGAAAATGGTTACCGTCATTTTGGACTAAATCGGGCCAGGACAAAATCGGTGTTTTTAGCATTCTCTACTTTCACTTTCAAACATTGTCAATATACTAAAAGTGATCAAATCAATCATTTCCAGTGCATCCTTTACACATTTTCAATGGTTTTAAACTCAACGACGAATATTCAATCCATTCCTGTTATGTTATACACTCATTTCTATGCAAACAGAGTTTTTGTTAGGGACTATTTGGGTTAAGATCAGCATGTCAGCGGATGTATTTGGCGTAATTTGACCAGATGAGGTGACTTTCGAGTATATAGTATTGTATCGCACGGGTGTGTTGCGTCGCGCGATTTCACTGAACATACAAACTTATCACGTGATAATGTCTATTTAAGTGTGTATAAGGTCAATTCGAGACGCCATTTAATGCTCTATTGTCAGAACGTATACACGTACAGCGAAGAATTGTATCTGGTTTTAAAGAAATTGGACTATCTCTCACCATTGATTAGTTCAGGCAACTGACTAACTTCCGATCTAGACAGTCTGACCAAGTGATAGATGCCGATTGTCACAATGACGTTGCATGACCTAGATGACTAGATAAGAGGGAGTGAACAGGTATTTTTCCCACAATATGTCTCTTATTACTCATCCAAATCCTATGCTGTAGGTACTCAAAAGAATCATCCCACTGAGATGATTCGTTTGAGTACCCACAACATAGGGTTTGAATGTCAAATAAAGATTTTAGACTATGAAAAATGCCCCTTATCTAGATCTCTGATGACGGGAAACGGGAATGACTGATGCTGGTTTCAAACTCATGACCGCTGAACCAAAAAACATCGTTGTTTCTGACCGAGCAGTAAACGCGGCTAGCCTATGTAAAAAAATAACATATTTATAGCGGCAACTTAGTTGTAAAGGCGATCGATAAATATATTATAATTTAAAATGTGTTAATGATTTAACCTTAAACATTTATAAATAATCAGTTCCCTTTTTCAACAGTGTATGTCAAATTCTGTTAACATGTTTCACTGATTAATCAGTCTATTATTGTTCTAAGTTAATCTTTCTCAATATGTCAATGCATCTAAGGACATTGTTCAATACCTTTGTTTGATTCCTAAAAACATGCCAATTTAAGTCATATCACGGCGGTCAGTTCACCTACCCATATGTTTAAGTCATATCACGGCGGTCAGTTCACCTACCCATATGTTTAAGTCATATCACGGCGGTCAGTTCACCTACCCATATGTTTAAGTCATATCACGGCGGTCAGTTCACCTACCCATATGTTTAAGTCATATCACGGCGGTCAGTTCACCTACCCATATGTTTAAGTCATATCACGGTGGTCAGTTCACCTACCCATATGTTTAAGTCATATCACGGCGGTCAGTTCACCTACCCATATGTTTAAGTCATATCACGGCGGTCAGTTCACCTACCCATATGTTTAAGTCATATCACGGCGGTCAAATAACCTACCCATATGTTTAAGTCATATCACGGCGGTTAGTTCACCTACCCATATGTTTAAGTCATATCACGGCAGTCAGTTCACCTACCCATATGTTTAAGTCATATCACGGCGGTCAGTTCACCTACCCATATGTTTAAGTCATATCACGGCGGTCAGTTCACCTACCCATATGTTTAAGTCATATCACGGTGGTCAGTTCACCTACCCATATGTTTAAGTCATATCACGGCGGTCAGTTCACCTACCCATATGTTTAAGTCATATCACGGCGGTCAGTTTACCTACCCATATGTTTAAGTCATATCACGGCGGTCAGTTCACCTACCCATATGCTTAAGTCATATCACGGCGGTCAGTTCACCTACCCATATGTTTAAGTCATATCACGGCGGTCAGTTCACCTACCCATATGCTTAAGTCATATCACGGCGGTCAGTTCACCTACCCATATGTTTAAGTCATATCACGGCGGTCAGTTCACCTACCCATATGTTTAAGTCATATCACGGTGGTCAGTTCACCTACCCATATGTTTAAGTCATATCACGGCGGTCAGTTCACCTACCCATATGTTTAAGTCATATCACGGCGGTCAGTTCACCTACCCATATGTTTACGTCATATCACGGCGGTCAGTTCACCTACCCATATGTTTAAGTCATATCACGGCGGTCAGTTCACCTACCCATATGTTTAAGTCATATCACGGCGGTCAGTTCACCTACCCATATGTTTAAGTCATATCACGGCGGTCAGTTCACCTACCCATATGTTTAAGTCATATCACGGCGGTCAGTTCACCTACCCATATGTTTAAGTCATATCACGGCGGTCAGTTCACCTACACATATGTTTAAGTCATATCACGGCGGTCAGTTCACCTACCCATATGTTTAAGTCATATCACGGCGGTCAGTTCACCTACACATATGTTTCCGGGCGTTGTAAGACCAGTTATCAATTAACAGACTTTCTAAGCAACTTGCTGCTTTTTCAAATATACTGCTTACCCGTTGATCGAAGAAGAAACACGCTTGTCAAATTACTTTTTTTGAAGCGTCCAAACGAAAGATGGCCGAGGTGGGGTTCCAACTCATATACCCCTGTATTAACATATCGCGTCTCAACCAACTGAGAAACCGGCGTTCAGCATATCTGATATTAGTAAAAACAATCTATCTAACCAAAAGTACGTTGTTAAAATTGGTCTTTAAAGACAATTATTTGTCAAAAAATGATAAAGGAGGTCTATAAATAAGTTATTAAACACGATCGTTCGTTGTTAAAAAAGGAAAAGAGTAACTTAATTATTTAAAACGAATAACTCGTTGTTAAAGAAGATTAGTAATTAAACTCTATTTAACGGCCATTTAGCCATTAAAGAAAATCAGTAATTTCACTTTGTTTAACGGCCATTTAGTTTTTTATAGTAAATCAGTAATTTCACTCTATTAAACGGCCATTTAGTTTTTAAAGTGAATCAGTAATTTCACTCTGTTTAACGGCCATTTAGTTTTTAAAGAAAATCAGTAATTTCACTCTGTTTAACGGCCATTTAGTTTTTAAAGAAAATCAGTAATTTCACTCTGTTTAACGGCCATTTAGTTTTTAAAGTAAATCAGTAATTTCACTCTGCTTAACGGCTATTTAGTTTTTAAAGAAAATCAGTAATTTCACTCTGTTTAACGGCCATTTAGTTTTTAAAGTAAATCAGTAATTTCACTCTATTTAACGGCCATTTAGTTTTTAAAGTAAATCAGTAATTTCACTCTCTTTAACGGCCATTTAGTTTTTTATAGTAAATCAGTAAATTCACTCTGTTTAACGGCCATTTAGTTTTTTAAAGAAAATCAGTAATTTAACTCTGTATAACGACCATTTAGTTTTTAAAGTAAATCAGTAATTTCACTCTGTTTAACGGCCATTTAGTTTTTAAAGAAAATCAGTAATTTAACTCTGTTTAACGGCCATTTAGTTTTTAAAGAAAATCAGTAATTTAACTCTGTATAACGATCATTTAGTTTTTAAAGTAAATCAGTAAGTTCACTCTGTTTAACGGCCATTTAGTTTTTAAAGAAAATCAGTGGTTAATCTTTATACGTAACAACCAGAACGTTATTTAATGAGATCAGTCATTAAGCTTTATATATCGACCAGTTCGTTATTAACGAAAATCAGTAATTAAACTCTATATAACGAAAAGTTCGTTTTTAAAGATGTTCAGTAATTCATCTCTATGCATAACGAGCAGTTTGTTGTTAAATGATATAATATGGGTGATAATATCCGTATATCGAGCGGATCGTAACATAATTCATCAGGATTGTATGTCGTTTTCTACATCACTAATCGTATATCAAATCAGTTCATGTCATCGTGTGAATTCCAGAGACACTCATCGAAATATAGTCTGGAGGCAGTCCCTATTGTTAAAGGAGCCGTCCTGCGAGAAAACCAACATTGTGGCATGCCGCGCAGGCGAACACAGAGAGACAATTTTCACCTCCTGTGACTTTTTCTGTTTCAGGAATCATTAGTCTATACCTCTATCCACCTGAGACGGAATGTGTCGACCCGTATTAGCTCGCGCTGACTGCGCAGGCTGATCTAAGGCGATACATAACGCAAAGTCCATAATGTTGGTTTTCTCGCGGGACGGCTCATATCGGCGATGAATTACTACAAATATTTCTTTCTACAGTCGCTCTCCATTGCTGAAAACCATTTCGGGTTCAAAGACATGCCGTGATCGTTGATTGTATATAATATCAATGAAAGCCCATGCATTTGTGGAATATTTTTGAACAATGAATGGACTGTATCCAGCTTATTTACAATCCTACCATAGAGTATCGCCAAATAGTCCATCACTAAAATACAAAATGCGATAACATGTTTGGATATCAACGGATAATTGGATTTGAGTGGCCGTGACTTATGCAGTAGGAAGAACTCAAAAAAAGAAAGTGCTGTTGAAATATAGGAATTACAGAATTGAAAATCAAAAAAATATTTCTACTCTGTTAACAGACGAATTAATGGAATCGACTCGATGCAGCTTTACCATTTCGATTCACTCTTTTGTATAGAAAAATCAAGTTCCAGTGATAACATATATACCAAAAGAGAATCAATTTATTGAAATAATAGTAAAATATAGTTGATATTTTAAAAAGATATGATATATACGGCACATATTAATTTGTTGTCAAGTTGGCCAAATTTCAAAAATCCTTTTGAATAGTCCATATCATCAAGGCGCTTCCATCTTTGTCAAACTGCATGACCATACACCTTTCTATAACCGTTCAGGCATAGGAACCAGTAAGTGGTCCAGGGGTATCGAGGTTCGTCTGTCGCGCGGAAGACCCAACTTTGTTGAAGCAGATACATGTAACTGTACTAGAATCTCTACGGACTGTCCATTTCGTTTTTATTCTATTAGATCAGTCATTAAGCTCTATTTATCGACCATTTCAATCAGTAATTAAACTCTATATAACGACTAATTAGTTTTTAAAGATGTTCAGTAATTCATCTCTATGCATAACGAGCTGTTTGTTGTTAAATGATATAATATGGGTGATAATATCCGTATATCGAGCGGATCGTAACATAATTGATCCGGATTGTATGTCGTTTTCTATATCACTTATCGTATATCAAATCAGTTCATGTCATCGTGTGAATTCCAGAGACACTCATCGAAATATAGTCTGGAGGCAGTCCCTATTGTTAAAGGAGCCGTCCTGCGAGAAAACCAACATTGTGGCATGCCGCGCAGGCGAACACAAAGAGACAATTTTCACCTCCTGTGACTTTTTCTGTTTCAGTAATCATTAGTCTATACCTCTATCCACCTTCTATTATAAGTTAGACACAACAGTATAATGTTATGTTTCCTTTGTTGCTAAATGAATGTGTTAGTTTAAAACCATGGTAAAACAATGATAACACCATTCCTTTTTTATATAAATCATTATTCAAAATAAGATACTATAGCGATTTTTGTCAATGGGTAAATTTTGTTTTTTACTTACCACCACTTTTTTGTTTTGATTATCTTCTATCGTTGGAATTTCATCTTCGTACAGAAATGCTACAAACGTCTTGCTACTATTGGTTACTGCAACGATAGCTTGGAAGGTGTAATTCTGAAATGTGAAAATAAATTAATAATAATAAATTATAAACATAGAACATTACAATGCACTCGCGATAACCCGAAAATAATGACCTCAAGTTGTCCATGATTTCCACTTATATCTGAATTTATACTAAACTTGAATCCATTGATTTATGTCATATGATTTCTGTTTCTCGGAGGCAAGGTTTAATTTGGTTTGATTTATTTAACCAGAAACTCCACAACCGAACTTCCCTGTCCCGGAGGAGTCCTGAGAAAGGATCGTCATTTCCGATTTAAAGAAAGTTGGCACATTACCACATACTCTGTAGAAAAACACCGTGGTTTTCGATTTAAAATAAATTTGAGGCATGAATTACATAATTATGAGATATTGTATACACCCTCCGTGTTTTATTTTACTTAAGATGTGTTTGGTGCATCTTTATGAATCCGCCGTGGCAAAATATATATCGTGAGTGAACTTGTCCAATATTCGATTCCCGTTGGCGGCGGTCTATGGTAAGTGCCCTTGCGGCGGGTCTCATTCTCAAGCCTAGTCAGGCTATCATCCAGGAATAATTTATAAGTGTTGAGTCCTGTGATGTAAGTGAATTACTGTTTAATACGGCATTAAATCAGAATAAAACAAACCTTCAGTACTCCACCGGCATCGTGCATGGTTCTCCATGTTGCTACGAGCACCTCATCGACGATCTCATCTTTCCTACTTTTTTCTTCACAATCATTTAAAATCCCCCCGACGATGTTTAAGTCACAAATGCTTGGTCCGATTGCTTTATTGCTGGCATCGCTGAAAAGAACATAAAGTAAAGGTGAGTTAAATAAGCTTGGTCAGTACCGCAACAGACGTCTTGATTTGTATTGGCCCGAGAAAAAAAAACCAAAACAAAACCAAACAATAAAAGCAACAAACCAGTAATCATAAGTTGTTTTCTTTCTAAACATATCACCGTGTAATCGTTTAAAAAAAAAATTGGATAAAGATAAAAGTATGTTACCCGTCACGGAAAATTGAACCTATTGGATGAACATTCAGAAATATTTTCTTGATTTGAACTAACCAAATAGACACGTGAAATATAAATGGTAACTACGTATGCCTATCTTCGTATGTGATCGCTACACTGTAATCAATCTACAGCGGTAAACAGACTTTTGGAAATGTCAAACGTGACCGCGTAATGATTTAGTGCGTTCTTATGGTGATAGGAAGGATGATGGATCTGTAACCGATTCGCATACAGGTTTGTTATTGTTCATACTTTACAGGGTAAGTAGCGTGTTTTCTATAAAAAACGTAAAATAATTGGCAATTCTTTTTTAAATGATGAGTGCTCAAAAGCAAATAAAAAGTCAGTTAGGCAATTCTTTACTTTTGTGCGGCTTTATTATTTTTACATCGAATCAAACATTCAGATCCGAATAAAAAGTGTACATGGCTTGATGTGAACACGACAAAAACGAATCTTAGACATACAGTGTACATACGGATTAAAGCAAAACTAAATTTAAAAAAGTGTCTGGATGAATGAGGGATCCTCACATATATAGTAACAATTAGAAGCATAAGTTAAACTACATTGGAATATTGTGAGAAAATGAGGTTTTCACAGTATGTCTCTCTTTGACACGATTCTAAGTCATATAAAAACGTAATTTGAAAAAAACAAAAAACAAAAGGTGGCGTAAAAAAATCCCTGTTACTCAATTTAAAGAAAAGAAGCAATTGTTTGATAAATAATGGAGTAAATACCCAATTCACTAACAAAGTAAAATGTAGCCCCGTACCTACCATTTAACACACTGCCTACCAATACAACGACATATATATTTCTGACATTTAACACACTGCCTACCAATACAACGACATATATATTTCTGACATTTAACACACTGCCTACCAATACAACAACATATATATTTCTGACATTTAACACACTGCCTACCAATACAACGACATATATATCTCTGACATTTAACACACTGCCTACCAATACAACGACCTATATAATTATGACATTTAACACACTGCCTACCAATACAACGACATATATATTTCTGACATTTAACACACTGCCTATCTATACAACGACATATATATTTCTGACATTTAACACACTGCCTACCAATACAACGACATATATATTTCTGACATTTAACACACTGCCTACCAATACAACGACATATATAATTGTGACATTTAACACACTGCCTACCAATACAACGACATATATATTTCTGACATTTAACACACTGCCTACCAATACAACAACATATATAGTTCTGAAATTTAACACACTGTCTACCAATACAACGACATATATATTTCTGACATTTAACACACTGCCTACCAATACATCAACATATATAGTTCTGAAATTTAACACACTGTCTACCAATACAACGACATATATATTTCTGACATTTAACACACTGCCTACCAATACAACAACATATATAATTCTGACATCTAACACACTGCCTACCAAATACAAGGACATATATATTTCTGGCATTTAACACACTGCCTACCTATACAACGACATATATATTTCTGACATTTAACACACTGCCTACCAATACAACAACATATATTTCTGACATTTAACACACTGCCTACCAATACAACGACATATTTATTCCTGACATTTAACACACTGCCTACCTATACAACGACATATATATTTCTGACCAACAATCACACGAACTGTATCGATCTCTTACGACCTCATACGAAAATTGCCGAATCATTCCGACGTAGATACTTACTACTGTGCTGTTCTAACTGCGTGATATACATCGACATAATATGCTGTAATCGCTCCGGAACCGACAGCGAGCACGTCCGCTACTATAACTGCATTTGTGCTAGTAGGGCCTAGGGCTGAAAAATATAAACATGAATGTTACATTTATTAACAAGTCCTTAGTTCCATCAATGCTCAACAAAATAGATTCCCAAGAATATTACTGGTTTTAAATCAGTAGTGGATCATGGATACGTGCACTGTATGTCGCCAATCGCATCGGTGCTGTAATGGTAGAGCGTTCAACTTGGCGTGGTAGGTCGCATGCTGAATTCCCGATCGAATCATACCAAGAAGTGTAGTAATTGTTTTCCCTTCCTGGCATTCAGGAGTATTTGGTTAACATTACGAGTGACTGTTTGTTGTCAGGATGAATGGACCAGTTGTATATCCATACCTGCTTACAAAACACCGTGATATAACTGTGACATTGTTGAAAATGGAGTGAAAACAACTGTATGCAGCTTTCTTATAACTGGAAGTCTGTTGTAAAATCGATATATATACCACAATTATTAATTTCTCTGTTCGAGTACTTTTTTC
>JASEVX010000014.1:40786338-40883838 GCA_031761405.1 Serripes groenlandicus
TATCGGCCCAGATCAGTCTGCGCAGATTGCGCAGGCTGATCTAGGTCGATCCATTACGCAGAGACCATAACGTTGGTTTTCTCGCGGGACGGCTCGATGATAATTATAATTTCCTTCTTATAGATTTTCCATATGTTCGACTGAATATTTTCAAAAAAGTCTGCTGAAGATTTGTGTGTATGTGTGAAAGGGTTAAAGGCAGGGTAGCAGTCAACATGAAGTCAAATCGTGGTCACCATATGAGCCGTCCCGCGAGAAAACCAACATTTTGGTCTCTACGTAATGTATCGACACAGATCAGCCTGCGCAGTCTGCGCAGACTGATCCGGGCCGATACGTTCCCGTTTCAGAGGAATAGAGGTATAGAGTAATGATTCCTGAAACAGAAAATCTACAGTAGGCGAAAAGTGTCCGTCCGGGTTAGCCTACGTGGCATGCTTAGGCTGATCCGGGTCGATAATATACGCAGAGTCCACAATTTTGTTTTTCTCGCGGGACGGCTCATATATCTCAATCTCTTTCTAAAGTATTGCATAATATGTTAGGAAAATCGTGAAGCGGGATAAGGGTTAACCCACAACAACATACAACACATCTTCAGAAAGCGACCTTGGAAACATGTAGACAAAATGAAGATAACAGAATTTCATGCGTGCTGATATCAATTCCATACATCTGCCATGACAAATTAGATAAGAAAATGTGAATTAAATGAAATTTTCGCCAAAACATTTTTACAGTTATAAGATTATTTCTGATTTATTAAACATTCGCCAGAGAGATTTTTTATTTAAAAGATATAAAATTTAGGACACATGTTTGTCTACCATTTGCCGAAATTTCAAGAATATATATCGAGCCGATCTTTAATAAATCATATTGCAGTCAAACGTCTGTCGCGCTTCGGAACGTTCACTGCAAAAAATATTAGATATATACGCATCTAGTGAAGGTAATAAAATACATGTTTTCATTATAATCATCAATTGCAATCTTTTAAGTACCCCCTTTCTCCCCTAGTAAATAATGTTAGGTTGTATTTATTTGCTTCTCTTTAAATATTCAAAGTAGATACTATATTGCAATTTATATATTAAATACATTAAAAATACAACAAAAGAATACTTGAATCTTTACGAGATAGCGAGAATGATATTTTCATCAATATCGATATGTGCTATCGTGAGAATTGTGCATCAGTAACGCAGCAGATACAAATTTCGTGAATCTATGAGTAGTGACGGGTTGATATTTATTCATGCTAAAATAATTACATTTTATGTATAGATCCTTTTCGAGCAGTGCGCCGTGACGAAACTTTACTATTTCACAACAAATTAATGTCATGCACATTTTCGGTATCTTCTGTCAGTGTATATTTGAAATATACACAGCTTAAACTGGTACTTTCTTGTGAAATTATGCTGTGGCCCGCCTATGCCTCAACTCGTTTCTTTGACAACGATTTAGACTAAACTGATGACACTTTTAGAAATATCAATTCTCCATAAGTTAGAGCAAAAACAAATATACATATGGTATGAATTCCGAAATACATGTATGTATTAACTAATACAAGAATCACTAAGAAAGTTTTATTACTTTTTGATTACCCCATGTATAATAATATATAAACAGATTTCCAAGTATGATTATCCTGTATCCTGTATTACGTCTATTTATATACTGTATCATTTGCAATAAAATAACTATTCGGGAAGAAATAAATAAATATCCATTTTTAGTAGGGAGTTGATTTCATGATACCATGAAGTTGATGTTTATTGTGCAAAACAAAATGTTTTCAACTTTAATTTCACTAACTGCGTTTCAGTTCAAATATCGCAATGTGCGTTCCGACGTGCGACATCGATAAAACGGCTTTCTGATTTACTAAAAATCGGCTCCACAGATTTACTGGAAATTCTGGTAACTTGTAGTAGAAAGGGCGATCGTAATGATATGTATTTCTTAAATTATTCTCTCGGGTTAATGTTTAGTAAATTAAAAATTATGTAATTACTTTGAAAATATTCCAGCGAAACTTTCATTAACAAACGGTTATTTTTATCTGAATCGTCATGGCAGATACATTACATTTATATCATGACACAGGTAATTTTATTTTCTATAATTCGGTATAATTGGTGTTTGAATACCAATCCAAACAGGACAGAAGTAGCGATTTCTTTAACCACGCTGTTATTGTAAAAAAAACCTTACGTTTTGGCGTAAAAAAAGACGTTATTTCAAAGGTATGAGTCCACCTTAAATCCGCTCCGTATCAGTAAACAACCAAGTATTCTATCCCAGGGCACCATGATCAACTTATTAAGGAAATGTCCGATATTTGGCGGAGATATAACACGAGCAGATAGCAATCAAATTAGTCAATAAATAGTACGGCTAGATAGCGGTGTGTTGTCTCCCCTGTTTATCGCATGACGATTGATTGATAGATTGGGGTTAAACGCCGTTTCCAACACTATTTCAGTCGTATCATTGCGGCCAGTTCACCTACGCATATGTTTCTTGGTTCTCTCACACCAGTACTTCATACAACATTCTTTCCAAGCAACTGGCTGCTTTTCAACATAAACTGTTAGCCCAATAGTGAAAAACGAAATACGCTTGTCACAATAATTTTTGTCAAACGTCGGACGGAATGTTTGCCGAGCTGGGGTTCGAACTCACAACCCCTGGATTGACAGCTTGCGTCGCTACCGACTGAGCTACCTGGGCTGGGCTATCGCATGGCGAGCATTGCGCCAAATGTTGACATTTAGCCTAAAAGACCGCATCACACGAAAACCGACCATCGCAACGTGTCAACTAGTGAAGCTCTAGATCAGCTTCGGTATTGACTTGCTATTGGATAAACTCTGTTTTAAGCGGGAGGTTTTTTCCAGTCATATCACGTCGGAAAGTTCACATGCAACATATGTGTTTTCTGATCTTCTTACGCCAGAACTTCACACAACAGTTTTTTTCAGAGACACTGTCTGCTTTCCAACATATACTTTAAGCCCATCGGTTGAAGAGGAATGACGCTTTTCGCATTGACTTTGATGAAAATAGTTATGACCTGGCTAGGTTTTGCACTTACAATCCCTTATGTTTAAGCCCGCGTCGCTACAGACTGAGCTACCGGGATTCCAGTCCCTCTGATAAGGACCCTTTTGTAACTTTTGATTTGAATTGTTTGGTGTTTAACGCCGCTTTCTATAATCATTCTGTTATATCACGGCGTTTCCAGGATAATTGACCAGTTCTGCTAGTCCATTTATCGTGACACCAGAGAGTCACTCGTAATATTCATCCCGCAATCTTGTGCGTCAAGGAGCATAATTCATTGCTATCATATTTAGTCTTTGGATATCACTCATCCGGGGATCGAACCCGCGATCTCCGAAACACGAGGCAATAAATTATTATGCCAATATTTCTTGCGTGTCATGGTTTAAAATCATGTTCCAATATGAGACATTTGCTTGGGACAATTGCGTCCAGCGTCCATCCATATCAGCTTCTATATTAACATTATAACTTAAGACGTCCACTTAAACAAATTACCATCGTCAAGCACCCACGGTTGTTGCATCTGCTACGCTCCAAAGAGCACCCTCTTTAACAGAACATAATATAATTCGCATAAACCAGTCGTATCACGGAAACATAACACGTATATAAGAATTCATTGTGACAATGCAGTACGAGGCTCAAACAGTACTTGCCTATGCAATGTGCCTTGCCCAATGGCGTTTCTCAATGGACGCCAAATGTAGTACCAGGCTCGACCAGTACTTGCTTGGGAAATGTGCCTTGCCCAAGCGCATTTCACAATGGCCGCCAAATGCAGTACCAGGCTCAGCCAGTACTTGCCTAGGATATGTGCCTTGCCAAAGGGCATTTCACAATGGCCGCCAAATGCAGTACCAGGCTCAATCAGTACTAACTTAGGATATGTGCCTTGCCAAAGGGTATTTCAGAATGGCCGCCAAATGCAGTACCAGGCTTTACCAGTACTTGCCTAGGATATGTGCCTTGCCAAAGGGCATTTCACAGTTGCCGCCAAATGCAGTACCAGACTCAACCAGTACTTGCCTAGGATATGTGCTTTGCCCAAGGGTATTTCTCAATGGCCGCCAAATGCAGTACCAGACTCAACCAGTACTTGCCTAGGATATCTGCCTTGCCCAAGGGTACTTCACAATGGCCACCAAATGCAGTACCAGGCTCAACCACTTCTTATCTAGGATATGTGCTATGCCGAAGGGCATTTTACAGTGGCTGCCAAATGCAGTACCAAGCTCAACCAGTACTGGCCTAGGATATGTGCCTTGCCCAAGGGCATTTCTCAATGGCCACCAAATGCAGTAACAGACACAACCAGTACTTGCCTAGGATTTGTGCCTTGCCCAAGGGCATTTTGTTAAGGCCACTAAATGCAGGGATCGAACTCGGAACGCCCGTTCTGAAATCTTGGAACCCAGACATAACCTTGAGACACGGGAAGCAAAGCCACGAGTAATATTTTGTAAGAGACGACCGTTACTCGAACTCGAATATCCAGCTCAAATTACTACACCACCGATGCAGTAGTTACAATATACAACATGTCATTTATGTAGATTCAAATCACTACACCACAGAAGCGTTTGTTACAATATACAACATGGCATTTATGTAGATTTAAATCACTACACCACATCAGCGGTTGTTACAATATACAAGATGCCATTTACGTAGATTCAAATCACTACACCACAGAGGCGGTTGTTACAATATACAAGATGGCATTTATGTAGATTCAAATCACTACACCACAGAAGCTGTTGTTACAATATACAAGATGGCATTTATGTAGATTCAAATCACTACACCACAGAAACGGTTGTTACAATATACAAGATTGCATTTCTTGTAGATTCAAATCACTACACCACAGAAGCGGTTGTTACAATATACAAGATGGCATTAAGTAGATTCAAATCACTACACAACAGAAGCAGTTGTTACAATATACAAGATGGCAGTTACGTAGATTCAAATCACTTCACAACAGAAGCGGTAGTTACGATATACAAGATGGCATTCATGTAGATTCAAATCACTACACCACAGAAGCGGTTGTTACAATATACAAGACGCAATTTATGTAGATTCAAATCACTACACCACAGAAGCGGTTGTTACAATATACAAGATGGCATTTATGTAGATTCAAATCACTTCACCACCGACGCGGTTGTTACAATTTACAAGATGGCATTCATGTAGATTCAAATCACAACACCACATAAGCGGTTGTTACACAATATACAAGACAGAATTAATGTAGATTCAAATCACTACACCACAGAAGCGGTTATTACAATATACAAGATGGCATTTATGTAGATTCAAACCACTACACTACAGAAGAGGTTGTTTCAATAAACAAGATGGCATTTATGTAGATTCAAATCAATACACCACATAAGCAGTTGTTACAATATACAAGATGGCATTATGTAGATTCAAATCAATACACCACAGAAGAGGTTGTTACAATATACAAGATGGCATTTATGTAGATTCAAATCACTACACCACAGAAGCGGTTGTTACAATATACAAGATGGCATTTATGTAGATTCAAATCACTACACCACAGAAAAGGTTGTTACAATATACAAGATGGCATTTATGTATATTCAAATCACTACACCACCGAAGCGGTTGTTACAATTTACAAGATGGCATTCATGTAGATTCAAATCACTACACCATAGAAGCGGTTGTTACACAATATACAAGACGGAATTAATGTAGATTCAAATCACTACACCATAGAAGCGGTTGTTACAATATACAAGATGTAATTTATGTAGATTCAAATCACTACACCACATAAGCAGTTGTTACAATATACAAGATGGCATTATGTAGATTCAAATCACTACACCACAGAAAAGGTTGTTACAATATACAAGATGGCATTTACGTAGATTCAAATCACTACACCACCGAAGCGGTTGTTACAATTTACAAAATGGCATTCATGTAGATTCAAATCACTACACCAGAGAAGCGGTTGTTACACGATACACAAGAAGGAATTAATGTAGATTCAAATCACTACACCACAGAAGCGGTTGTTACAATATACAAGATGGCAATTATGTAGATTCAAATCACTACACCATCGAAGCGGTTGTTACAATTTACAAGATGGCATTCATGTAGATTAAAATCACTACACCACAGAAGCGGTTGTTACACAATGTACAAGACAGAATTAATGTAGATTCAAATCACTACACCACAGAAGCGGTTGTTACAATAAACAAGATGGCATTTATGTAGATTCAAATCACTACACTACAGAAGAGGTTGTTTCAATAAACAAGATGGCATTTATGTAGATTCAAATCACTACACCACATAAGCAGTTGTTACAATATACAAGATGGCATTATGTAGATTCAAATCAATACACCACAGAAGAGGTTGTTACAACATACAAGATGGCATTGATGTAGATTCAAATCACTACACCACAGAAGCGGTTGTTACAATATACAAGATGGCATTATGTAGATTAAAATCACTACACCACAGAAGAGGTTGTTACAATATACAATATGGAATTTATGTAGATTCAAATCAATACACCACAGAAGAGGTTGTTACAATATATAATATTGGCATTCATGTATATTCAAATCACTACACCACCGATGCGGTTGTTACAATATACAAGATGTCATTTATGTAGATTTAAATCACTACACCACAGAAGCGGTTGTTACAATAAACAAGATGGCATTCATGTAGATTCAAATCACTACACCACAGTAGCAGTTGTTACAATATACAAGATGGCATTTATGTAGATTCAAATCACTACACTACAGAACTACAGAAGAGGTTGTTACAATATACAATATGGCATTTATGTAGATTCAAATCACTACACCACAGAAGAGGTTGTTACAATATACAAGATGGCATTTATGTAGATTCAAATCACTACACCACAGAAGCGGTTGTTTCAATATACAAGATGGCATTTATGTAGATTCAAATCACTACACCACCGATGCAGTTGCTACAATATACAAGATGGCATTTATGTAGATTCAAATCACTACACCACAGAAGCGGTTGCTACAATATACAAGATGGCATTCATGTAGATTCAAATCACTACACCACAGAAGCGGTTGTTACAATATACAAGATGGCATTTATGTAGATTCAAATCACTACACCACAGAAGCGGTTGTTTCAATATACAAGATGGCATTTATGTAGATTCAAATCACTACACCACCGATGCGGTAGTTACAATATACAAGATGGCATTTATGTAGATTCAAATCTCTACACCACCGATGCGGTTGTTACTATATTCAAGATGGCATTCATGTAGATTCAAATCACTACACCACAGAAGCAGTAGTTACAATATACAAGATGTCATTTATGTAGATTCAAATCACTACACCACCGATGCGGTAGTTACAATATACAAGATGGCATTTATGTAGATTCAAATCACTACACCACCGATGCGGTTGTTACTATATTCAAGATGGCATTCATGTAGATTCAAATCACTACACCACAGAAGCAGTAGTTACAATATACAAGATGGCATTCATGTAGATTTAAATCACTACACCACAGAAGCGGCTGTTATAATATACAATATGACAGATTGCTTTTGATTTTAATCTGGGTGTATTCTTATTAATTGACAAAGAGGTTCTGAATACTTCTAAAAATGTTATTCTGTAGTTTATTTTCCTCCTGAAAATTCAAATTTTTATGAAGATGAACAGGAAAAGGGCATGAAGTGTTTGGAAAGTCTTATTAATGCAAATACTGACGTATTTGATCAGTCAGAATTAATTTTATGTGGAGATATGAATGCCCAAACGGGATGTTTAAAAGATAACGAACCCTTTCCAACTATACCCATATTTGAAGAATTTACTGATCTATTTGATTTTGATCTAGATATTCCATGGGCTAATAGTGACTGTGTTGTAAATAGATTTGGGAAAGATCTTATTAATTTTTGTAACATGAACTCATACTTTATTGTGAATGGAAGATTTGGTAAAGATAGATCTGTTGGTGATTATACATTTATAAGCAGTAATGGGTGTAGTGTTGTTGATTACTTTGTTGTAACAAAAAATGTCATAAATTGTTTATTTGATTTTTCTATGTGGTGTATGTGATTTGAATCTACATAATGCCATCTTGTATATTGTAACAACTGCTTCTGTGGTGTAGTGATTTGAACCTACATGAATGCCATCTTGTATATTGAAACAACTGCATCGGTGGTGTAATGGTTTAAATCTACATAAATGCCATATTGTAAATTTTAACAACCGCTTCTGTGGTGTAGTGATTTGAATCTACATAATGCCATCTTGTATATTGTAACAACCTCTTCTGTGGTGTAGTGATTTAAATCTACATAAATAACATCTTGTTTATTGTAACAACCGCTTCTGTGGTGTAGTGATTTAAATCTACATAAATGACATCTTGTATATTGTAACAACCTCTTCTGTGGTGTAGTGATTTGAATCTACATAATGCCAGTACTTGCTTGGGAAATGTGCCTTGACCAAGCGCATTTCACAATGGCCGCCAAATGCAGTACCAGGCTCAGCCAGTACTTGCCTAGGATATGTGCCTTGCCAAAGGGCATTTCACAATGGCCGCCAAATGCAGTACCAGGCTCAATCAGTACTAACTTAGTATATGTGCCTTGCCAAAGGGTATTTCAGAATGGCCGCCAAATGCAGTACCAGGCTTAACCAGTACTTGCCTAGGATATGTGCCTTGCCAAAGGGCATTTCACAATGGCCGCCAAATGCAGTACCAGGCTCAATCAGTACTAACTTAGTATATGTGCCTTGCCAAAGGGTATTTCAGAATGGCCGCCAAATGCAGTACCAGGCTTAACCAGTACTTGCCTAGGATATGTGCCTTGCCAAAGGACATTTCACAGTTGCCGCCAAATGCAGTACCAGACTCAACCAGTACTTGCCTAGGATATGTGCTTTGCCCAAGGGTATTTCTCAATGGCCGCCAAATGCAGTACCAGACTCAACCAGTACTTGCCTAGGATATCTGCCTTGCCCAATGGTACTTCACAATGGCCACCAAATGCAGTACCAGGCTCAACCACTTCTTATCTAGGATATGTGCTATGCCGAAGGGCATTTTACAGTGGCTGCCAAATGCAGTACCAAGCTCAACCAGTACTTGCCTAGGATATGTGCCTTGCCCAAGGGCATTTCTCAATGGCCACCAAATGCAGTAACAGACTCAACCAGTACTTGCCTATGATTTGTGCCTTGCCCAAGGGCATTTTGTTAAGGCCACTAAATGCAGGGATTGAACCCGGAACGCCCGTTCTGAAATCTTGGAACCCAGACACAACCTTGACACACGGGAAGCAAAGCCACGAGTAATATTTTGTAAGAGACGACCGTTGATCGAACTCGAATACCCAGCTCAAATTACTACACCACCGATGCAGTAGTTACAATATACAACATGTCATTTATGTAGATTCAAATCACTACACAACAGAAGCGGTTGTTACAATATACAACATGGCATTTATGTAGATGTAAATCACTACACCACATCAGCGGTTGTTACAATATACAAGATGCCATTTACGTAGATTCAAATCACTACACCACAGAAGCGGTTGTTACAATATACAAGATGGCATTTATGTAGATTCAAATCACTACACCACAGAAGCGGTTGTTACAATATACAAGATTGCATTTATGTAGATTCAAATCGCTACACCACAGAAGCGGTTGTTACAATATACAAGATGGCATTAAGTAGATTTAAATCACTACACAAACGAAGCGGTTGTTACAATATTCAAATCACTACACCACCGATGCGGTTGCTACAATATACAAGATGGCATTTATGTAGATTTAAACCATTACACCACCGATGCAGTTGTTTCAATATATAAAAGATGGAATTCATGTAGGTTCAAATCACTACACCACAGAAGCAGTTGTTACACTATACAAGATGTCATTTATGTAGATTCAAATCGCTACACTACAGAAGCGGTTGTTACAATATACAAGATGTCATTTATGTAGATTCAAATCATTACACCACCGATGCGGTTGTTTCAATATACAAGATGGCATTCATGTAGATTCAAATCACTACACCACAGTAGCAGTTGTTACAATATACAAGATGGCATTTATGTAGATTCAAATCACTACACTACAGAACTACAGAAGAGGTTGTTACAATATACAAGATGGCGTTTATGTATATTCAAGTCACTACACCACAGAAGCGGTTGTTACAATATACAAGATGGCATTTATGTAGATTCAAATCACTACACCACAGAAGCGGTTGTTTCAATATACAAGATGGCATTTATGTAGATTCAAATCACTACACCACCGATGCGGTAGTTACAATATACAAGATGGCATTCATGTAGATTCAAATCTCTACACCACCGATGCGGTTGTTACTATATTCAAGATGGCATTCATGTAGATTCAAATCACTACACCACAGAAGCAGTAGTTACAATATACAAGATGTCATTTATGTAGATTCAAATCACTACACCACCGATGCGGTAGTTACAATATACAAGATGGCATTTATGTAGATTCAAATCACTACACCACCGATGCGGTTGTTACTATATTCAAGATGGCATTCATGTAGATTCAAATCACTACACCACAGAAGCAGTAGTTACAATATACAAGATGGCATTCATGTAGATTTAAATCACTACACCACAGAAGCGGCTGTTACAATATACAATATGACAGATTGCTTTTGATTTTAATCTGGGTGTATTCTTATTAATTGACAAAGAGGTTCTGAATACTTCTAAAAATGTTATTCTAGTATCTGTTTATTTTCCTCCTGAAAATTCAAATTTTTATGAAGATGAACAGGAAAAGGGCATGAAGTGTTTGGAAAGTCTTATTAATGCAAATACTGACGTATTTGATCAGTCAGAATTAATTTTATGTGGAGATATGAATGCCCGAACGGGATGTTTAAAAGATAACGAACCCTTTCCAACTATACCCATATTTGAAGAATTTACTGATCTATTTGATTTTGATCTAGATATTCCAAGGGCTAATAGTAACTGTGTTGTAAATAGATTTGGGAAAGATCTTATTAATTTGTGTAACATGAACTCATACTTTATTGTGAATGGAAGATTTGGTAAAGATAGATCTGTTGGTGATTATACATTTATAAGCAGTAATGGGTGTAGTGTTGTTGATTACTTTGTTGTATCAACAAATGTCATAAACTGTTTATTTGATTTTTCTATTGAAACTGTATCTATAAGTGATCATTTGCCTATAAGTCTATCATTGAATGTTCAGTGTAATGGGTCTTTGTTAAATACAGATACTATCCATCAAAGAGCTAATACAAATGAGCGTTCAGATGGGAAGAGTTTTTATGCATTCAGTAATTCAGACATTTTAGATTATCAGTTTAAATTGTCAGATTCTTTTGATAAAGGGTCATTTCATACATTAGAACATATGATACAAGATGATCCTAGTATTGATAGTGTTTTAACATACTTTCGAAAACATTGTAAAGCAATGTAGTGATTCTTTTAAAAAAGTTCGGGAAAGAGAGGTCGAATATTTAATACAAATAAGTCTTGGCATGATAAAGATTGCAACGAAATGAAGAGTCTAAAAAACACAGCATTAAGAAATTTCCGTAAGCATAAATCTGACGACTCTCTAACTGACTATGTTATATCTAAACAATCATATAAGTCCATATGTAAACGGAACAAACATGAACACAGAATACAATGTATAAAAAATATTGATAGTAAAATGTATGATGCTAAACAATTTTGGCAACTGGTGAAATCAGTGTCTGATAAGCCGTATAATTCAGTTGATATTTCAGTTGACAGATGGTTTGTCATTTCACGGATGTTTTTTCTTCATTTGATTCAGTAGAGGATAGTGAGTTTGATGATAATTTTAATTCTAATGTTGATTTAGAAAATGACACAGACTATAACATTTTTAATGGTGATATAACTGACGATGACATTATTAATGCGGTTAAAGATCTTAATGTGGGTAAGGCAGGTGTTGGCAATTTAGTGGTAAATCACTTTAAATATGGAATACAAGTCTTATTGCCTTATATAAGGTTGTTATTTAATAGATTATTCAGAACTGGTGAGTACCAAGGAGCTTGGTCTCAATCGGTTATTATACCACTACATAAAAAAGGCAATATCAACGATCCAGATAATTACAGGGGTATCACATTGATTGATTGTTTTAGTAAACTCTACATCAGCATACTCTCCAGTAGGGTAACATTTTTTGTTAACGCTCTGAATCTCAGGCAGGCTTTCGACAGGGCTATTCTACAGTCGACAATGCTTTTATACTTCAAGCAGTTATTAATAAATATCTTTGCAAAAAGGGGAAAAAATTATATGTTGCCTTCATAGACTTTAAAAAAGCCTTTGATTCTGTTAACAGGTCAAAATTATTTACAGCCCTACGGCAACACGGTTTAAAGGGAAATTTGCTTAAATCTATTTCTGGCATTTATAAAGTTGTTAAAGCTCGTGTTAAAGATACAAATACTGATGATGTATCTAGTGCATTTAGTTGTCCAGTTGGTTTACGCCAGGGCTGTAAGTTAAGCCCTGTATTATTTTCACTTATTATAAATGACCTTGAAGCTGCTATTAGAAATAGTGGCTCTCGGGGGATTCAACTGTATCCTGATATGATAGAAATATTCTCCTTAATGTTTGCTGATGATGTTGCGTTAATGAGTGACACGGTTATTGGTCTCCAGATGCAACTCAATGCCTTACACAAGTACTGCACTGATTGGCAGCTGGAGGTCAATACAAAGAAAACAAAAATTGTCATATTTAGAAATGGGGGGAGAATTTCTAAAAAAGAGCATTGGATTTATAATAACGAGCACAGCGAGTTATTAGATAACATCTTTAGTCAGGATCAAGATATATATCAGAATTCAATGGTAAATTAAAATCAGTATGGCCTTTTTTCCGGATGTCATATCATGGGCGACTTTCAGGTTCGCAGCCCACGCTCTGATTGGATATAATTCGAAAATTGAAATATTTTTGTTGATGCATTCGTAAAAGTGTTATGGTTATTCGTCATCTCATATTTTTAAGACATTTCTTATAAATGATTGGCGTAGATAAATTAAACAAGAACATTTATTGTTTATCTAAGTAGTCCGCAGCGACGAAGCCTTTGTTGTCAAGGAACTGTCTTCAGTGCAATTCGAAATGTTGTGAATGTCATTGTATAACAATATAAAGCCACAAAGGCTTAAAATTATAGTCCAGTGTCTGAATAAAACGTAATTCCACTTGATATACAACAATTTGACAACAGAATCAAGTGCAATCAGGTTTATTTTATGAAACAAGTGACCGGTAAAATAAGAATGTTCTTTGTTGCTATGAGAGAACTTCAGTACAGGTGCGCAATAATCTAGCGCGGAAGAGTCATCATTAACTCCTAGATTATTTAGTTTGTCTAATATGTATCTCAAATAATAAATTATTTACACATTTAGGGATAACAACAATTTAAAACATGCAAGATTATGCCCAGAATACATAATCAAGCACAGTCACTGGCTGGTTTCCTGCATTTTCGATACATTGAAAGCGAATCGGTTACTAGATTTCGCCGGCCGGATCTACACGTTTATCAAGTAGGTGTCGATCATAGCGTTTTTCTTTAATATCGAGTGCATTTTTGCAAACAAACATCACATTTGTTCATTTACAAACATTATAATATATAAGAATTCTATATGTTTTGTATCCAGTCGCGGATGTTCCCAGTGACGGAAATTGCATTTTTCATTGCCTGGGTTTAGCACTGCATAAACATTTGATGGCAACAGCGATTTTACGAAAAGTCATGCATGCGAAAAGTGGCTTGAGCAAACCTGTCAGCAAACCTGTCACGGCCCACATTTCACAAACTATTTGTATGCAAATGGCATGATGATTAAAGGAAGCAGGTGGGCGGCTGCTAAATGGATTCAATGGCCTTTATGAAACAAGTGACAGGAAAAATTGAGAATGTTCTTTTCGTTCTAGGAGATAAGTTTGTCACAGGTTTTTTATATTACTTTCATATGTCTACTTGTCACAAAACCATATTGGGGCGAAACGTTAGATCTTGTTAACATTTTACAAGGTTCTGGTTAGAGTGACTATTTGTTTGAACCAAACTAAACCAAATTGTGCAGATTAGGAGTGTTTTGCTGGGCCATAAGGCAAGTTTGGGCTGCAACCTCACAATCGCAATTATACATATAGTATAGTACTATAGTATATAGTAAGCACCTTGCAACATTCTTATTATGTCAGACATGTTCATTGTTTTTTGTTGCCTAAAATGAAACTGGGATTGTGTTCCAAATGTGTATCGCACTCATATATAGTCATATATATACAGGGTATGTCGTCTTTTGTTTATCTGCTTTTAACCAATGGGTCAGCTGATTAATTATTAGCGATTAATTGTTGGGTCCATAGATGGAAATGCTTTGGCAGATCTGTGTCAGAGTCAATTCACTATCCAATCCAAGTTGCACAGATTTGAACCAATGACAAGTCAATCCAACAAGTAGTGAATTTTATGGGGTTTTTTAATTCAGCTTTTTACGATAATAAAAAGACATCCTGTCATTAGGTCTTGTTAGTTTTTCGCCCTGACATTGTTTGGTTACACTTCTACTCAAACGTCACAGCTGGCTGGTTTATCTGCTTTCTCAATACATTGAAAATGAAATGGTGACTAGAACTTCGACATTTGGCCTGTCTGATCTACAATCTTACCGATTAAGTGTCAGTTTTTAGCGTTTCTTTGTATTATGTTTGTTCACTTACATTAAACTAATTAGTTCCAAACATGCCTCACCATATCCAAATTCAATGGCTTTTTTCATAACTCCACAATGTATTGACTTTATATCCAGTCAAGGATGTTCTCATTCAGCATTGTGATGGAAATTTCTTCTTTCATTGCCTGAGTTTAGACCTGCATACAAAATTGACTGCAACAGCCAAAGAACTTTGTAAGGAAGAGTAAGCAGGTCTTAATTGCTTCAACAATATCGCAGTTAGCACTCATTTAATCCTATGTTGTGGGTACAGTAACTACTCAAAGGCTGGTCTCACCCTGATGATTCTTTTGAGTAATTTAGCTGTAACATTAGCATTAGGATGTGAAATAAGGCTTTAATAACATGCAAATATGCTATTTCTTGAGCTCTGAACATTGAAGTTAACGAATTGTGTTTTCCAAACATGGATAATGACTGCAGCAACCAAAATAGGTTATTTCAGTTATCAAAGTAATCCACATGTTTAAAAATATACAAGGTACTACTAGTGAATATTTGCTTCTGTATTGAATATGGGTTCAATTGTCTTGTTAATTAATGTCTGAATTTTACTTTACATGTAAATCTCTTTACCATGCTTGTTTGTAGGGTGTTTTAACCTGCTATCAACACTTTTTAAGGGAAAGACATTAGTACCATTTTGAAGTCTTTGCAGTAAAATTTAAATAGAGTTTCTATAGTTACATATGATGACATTAGTTTAGATTAATAGTAGCCTGTGCATCTGTATGATTAGATACAACACAACATTAAAATATCAGACAGTGATTAGATTAAATTTACAGTCTCTACATCTGAAAAAAATGAATAAATATATATATATACGTTTTCTGACAACTCTGCAGCTGACCACTTTTGAAAACATTATTATTCTAACCAAGCAATTTCTACGTTTGCCAAAGTGTTTTCAATTTTGTCTAGGAATTAAACCTTCTGCTGGATATGTGTTGTACATGGGAGAGGTATAAGAGCTAATTTACAGTCATTTTCAAACATTTTGTTTAAATCAAATTAAATTGTTTAAATTAAGCATTTTATTGTGTCACCTGCGTAGCATGGTAGGCAATTAGGGATTACTTTTTTTTTGTCCGCTGTCTGTCTATCCGTCCGTCACACCTTTTCATCACGTTTTCAAATAACTTTTTTTCTACTCAAAGGATTAAATTGAAACTTCTGACAGATGTTTATATCAATGTGTGTGATTGGTTCACAAAAGGGGGATAATCCAAATATTTTTGCTCCTTTTCTGTCAAAAATTTAAATTTTCTGACAAGGCCCTGGCAGGTGGCACACATGCTCTAGGGAGCACTCCATTCTAGTTTTATTTAGCTCACCTGAGCACAAAGTGCTCCAGGTGATCTCTTGTGATCACATTTTGTCCATCTGTCGGGCATCAACACCAATTGCCTTGTGAACACTCTACAGGCAACATTTGGCATCTAATTTTATTGAGTGTTTATCAGAACATTTATCTCTATCAAATCTTTCCCAAGTGCAAAACTGGATCATGTGAGGTCAAAAACTAGGTCACAAGGTGAAATTGAAGGGAAATCTTGTGAACACTCTGGAGGCTGAATTTTTAGTTTGAACAATCAGCATATAATTGCCTCGATGATATCTAGTCTATGTTCGAATAAATACCAGTAGGTCATGTCCGGTAAAGAACTAAGTTTCTATGCCAAATTAACCTTTTTCTTGCTGATATCTAGGCCAAGTTTGAAAATGTGTCATGCCGGGTCTAAAACTAGGTCACTTCGCCAAATTAATGGAAAACTTTGTGAATATTGTGGAAACCACATTTTTAATAGATTTCTTCACGATATCTAATCTAAGTTTTAGTGAAGGTCATGTTCTGTCAAAAACTAGGTCAATAGGCTAAATTTGAGAAAAATATTTTTAACACTAGAGACTGCATTATTTGCATCAGCAGCTTGACACTTTGTTAGACAGTTTGTCTTGTCAATAGCTAGACCAATTTCTAAAAATAGGTAATGTTGGTTTAAAATCTAGAGGTAGGTTAATAAATATACCTTGTCAACCGCATACAATGTATTACATTGTATGCAGATGGGAGAATATAACAAAGGTAAAAATAGACTGAAAAATTGTTGGAGAATTCATCCATAATAGGTGTATTAGGTTATATTGGGACAGAGCTTTCAATCACAGAGTGAATCCCGCTAAATAAATTTGTATTCTATGATTTATTAGACAAAAAATAGAGTTGTTAGTAAAACGCTATGAGGGAAATAGATATGATGATGCGATTGATGTCATCACTTTAGAATGTGATTTTCCCATGGCTTAAAATTGTAAACAATAGTGATTTTACCATTGTAGAGATGCTTCCACTAAGACAAGTCTGGTGTTCAAAACAGATGCGTCCCAGTGGACCCATCCCAACAATCAATTAACAAGTGCAATATAGATATAATTATATTAAAATTATTTGTGTAAAAATTAAACATTCCATTTCATCTTATAATAACTAAAACAGTAGTTTAACATTGAGAGTTTGGAGTATCTGACAATTTTGAGGAGACATCTATCCGACCACATCCGGGATCTGAAGGATAATCAGTGAAGAAAAGACTTGCCAACACCATGAACTTTCACGACCCGGGATATGATCAGAGTTGGAACTTTTTTATATTGTCCCCTCTAGTCATGTCTCAATTTGTGCTGGTTTTAAAACTTCAATGTACAACGTTGGAACTATATTCTAGATACTGCAGATTACATTGTATCTGTCATCTGACAGTCTAGCAGGTAAGTCTCTAGAGCGATAAAGGTGGATTTTTGGACCGCTTTAGATGGAAACAATAAGTTGTTTAGATTCAGAGCAACTCCTTTCTGTTTTAGTGACCCAGAGAGCTTATTTTGTGACTTACTACAAATATCCTTCAGGATTGAGCATGGATTATACAAAAGGCCCTGGTCATAAAGATTAAAGAGCTCGTTGATAAAATGTAACTGTTCTGATTTGTAAGAATAATTTAAAGGTTTTTGATATGTTTCTTCTGTTTAATAGTATTATGTTATATCTTGTTCTGTTCTATTTTGTGCTTGTTTTGAGGCTATGCCTTTTCCATATTAGTAATCAAATTGAAATAGTTAACTTTTTCTCATATGTTGGTATTTGTTTTACAAGTAATGTATCATCGTACAAGATGGCTGAATATATGGCGGGGAAAAGTAAGAAAGTTTTAGTTTGTCTTTTAAAAAATCTACAAAGTGTCCTACCACTGTCTTATAAAACGTTTTTCAAATTTGTTGATGCCAAAATAACCCCAATATTATTATACGGGTCAGAGCTTTGGGGTCTAAAAAGAATGGAAACCGTAGAGAGAATTCATATATATGCCTGCAAACGCTATATGCATGCCCCACACAATTCAATAAATTATGCCATATTAGGCGATTGTGGAAGATTCCCGCTATATATATCAGCATCTAAACGATGTATCAAATATTGGTTAAAAATTCTATGCATGCATTATGATAGATATGTTAAAAAGTGTTATCTTATGCTGAAATTACTAGATGAAAATGGGCATCAAAATTGGGTTACAGATGTGAAAAATAATCTTTTTATGAATGGTTTTGGTTATGTTTGGGAGAGTCAACTTGTAACAAACAAATAACACTTTCTCGTATCTTATGAAAGAAAGTTGAAAGACCAGTTCTACCAAATATGGCATGACTTCTGCAGTAATAGTAGTAAACTGTCTTACTATTGCTACTTTAAACCTAATTTTGCTGCTAAATCATACTTGTCATTAATTGATTTTCAATTTTGTCTAGGAATTAAACCTTCTGCTGGATATGTGTTGTACATGGGAGAGGTATAAGAGCTAATTTACAGTCATTTTCAAACATTTTGTTTAAATCAAATTAAATTGTTTAAATTAAGCATTTTATTGTGTCACCTGCGTAGCATGGTAGGCAATTAGGGATTACTTTTTTTTTGTCCGCTGTCTGTCTATCCGTCCGTCACACCTTTTCATCACGTTTTCAAATAACTTTTTTTCTACTCAAAGGATTACATTGAAACTTCTGACAGATGTTTATATCAATGTGTGTGATTGGTTCACAAAAGGGGGATAATCCAAATATTTTTGCTCCTTTTCTGTCAAAAATTTAAATTTTCTGACAAGGCCCTGGCAGGTGGCACACATGCTCTAGGGAGCACTCCATTCTAGTTTTATTTAGCTCACCTGAGCACAAAGTGCTCCAGGTGATCTCTTGTGATCACATTTTGTCCATCTGTCGGGCATCAACACCAATTGCCTTGTGAACACTCTACAGGCAACATTTGGCATCTAATTTTATTGAGTGTTTATCAGAACATTTATCTCTATCAAATCTTTCCCAAGTGCAAAACTGGATCATGTGAGGTCAAAAACTAGGTCACAAGGTGAAATTGAAGGGAAATCTTGTGAACACTCTGGAGGCTGAATTTTTAGTTTGAACAATCAGCATATAATTGCCTCGATGATATCTAGTCTATGTTCGAATAAATACCAGTAGGTCATGTCCGGTAAAGAACTAAGTTTCTATGCCAAATTAACCTTTTTCTTGCTGATATCTAGGCCAAGTTTGAAAATGTGTCATGCCGGGTCTAAAACTAGGTCACTTCGCCAAATTAATGGAAAACTTTGTGAATATTGTGGAAACCACATTTTTAATAGATTTCTTCACGATATCTAATCTAAGTTTTAGTGAAGGTCATGTTCTGTCAAAAACTAGGTCAATAGGCTAAATTTGAGAAAAATATTTTTAACACTAGAGACTGCATTATTTGCATCAGCAGCTTGACACTTTGTTAGACAGTTTGTCTTGTCAATAGCTAGACCAATTTCTAAAAATAGGTAATGTTGGTTTAAAATCTAGAGGTAGGTTAATAAATATACCTTGTCAACCCCATACAATGTATTACATTTTGCAGATGGGAGAATATAACAAAGGTAAAAATAGACTGAAAAATTGTTGGAGAATTCATCCATAATAGGTGTATTAGGTTATATTGGGACAGAGCTTTCAATCACAGAGTGAATCCCGCTAAATAAATTTGTATTCTATGATTTATTAGACAAAAAATAGAGTTGTTAGTAAAACGCTATGAGGGAAATAGATATGATGATGCGATTGATGTCATCACTTTAGAATGTGATTTTCCCATGGCTTAAAATTGTAAACAATAGTGATTTTACCATTGTAGAGATGCTTCCACTAAGACAAGTCTGGTGTTCAAAACAGATGCGTCCCAGTGGACCCATCCCAACAATCAATTAACAAGTGCAATATAGATATAATTATATTAAAATTATTTGTGTAAAAATTAAACATTCCATTTCATCTTATAATAACTAAAACAGTAGTTTAACATTGAGAGTTTGGAGTATCTGACAATTTTGAGGAGACATCTATCCGACCACATCCGGGATCTGAAGGATAATCAGTGAAGAAAAGACTTGCCAACACCATGAACTTTCACGACCCGGGATATGATCAGAGTTGGAACTTTTTTATATTGTCCCCTCTAGTCATGTCTCAATTTGTGCTGGTTTTAAAACTTCAATGTACAACGTTGGAACTATATTCTAGATACTGCAGATTACATTGTATCTGTCATCTGACAGTCTAGCAGGTAAGTCTCTAGAGCGATAAAGGTGGATTTTTGGACCGCTTTAGATGGAAACAATAAGTTGTTTAGATTCAGAGCAACTCCTTTCTGTTTTAGTGACCCAGAGAGCTTATTTTGTGACTTACTACAAATATCCTTCAGGATTGAGCATGGATTATACAAAAGGCCCTGGTCATAAAGATTAAAGAGCTCGTTGATAAAATGTAACTGTTCTGATTTGTAAGAATAATTTAAAGGTTTTTGATATGTTTCTTCTGTTTAATAGTATTATGTTATATCTTGTTCTGTTCTATTTTGTGCTTGTTTTGAGGCTATGCCTTTTCCATATTAGTAATCAAATTGAAATAGTTAACTTTTTCTCATATGTTGGTATTTGTTTTACAAGTAATGTATCATCGTACAAGATGGCTGAATATATGGCGGGGAAAAGTAAGAAAGTTTTAGTTTGTCTTTTAAAAAATCTACAAAGTGTCCTACCACTGTCTTATAAAACGTTTTTCAAATTTTTTGATGCCAAAATAACCCCAATATTATTATACGGGTCAGAGCTTTGGGGTCTAAAAAGAATGGAAACCGTAGAGAGAATTCATATATATGCCTGCAAACGCTATATGCATGCCCCACACAATTCAATAAATTATGCCATATTAGGCGATTGTGGAAGATTCCCGCTATATATATCAGCATCTAAACGATGTATCAAATATTGGTTAAAAATTCTATGCATGCCTTATGATAGATATGTTAAAAAGTGTTATCTTATGCTGAAATTACTAGATGAAAATGGGCATCAAAATTGGGTTACAGATGTGAAAAATAATCTTTTTATGAATGGTTTTGGTTATGTTTGGGAGAGTCAACTTGTAACAAACAAATAACACTTTCTCGTATCTTATGAAAGAAAGTTGAAAGACCAGTTCTACCAAATATGGCATGACTTCTGCAGTAATAGTAGTAAACTGTCTTACTATTGCTACTTTAAACCTAATTTTGCTGCTGAATCATACTTGTCATTAATTGATTTATGTAAATTTAGGAAAGCTCTTTCAACATTTAGAACATCTGCTCATGATCTTATGATAGAAAAGGGACGCCATTTAGGAATTGAAAGAAACCTCAGATACTGTATGTTCTGTAATAATATTATTGAATGTGAATTTCACTTTGTTCTGGTATGTCCTCTTTATAAAGAATTGCGCTTCAAATACATCCCTCAGAAACTGTACTTACACCCAAATTTAAATAAATTTTTCATACTGATGGCAAGTACTGATAAAGAAATAATTAGGAATCTTTCAATGTTTATCTTTTATGCCTCGAAGAAGAGAACAGTTGAAATAAAGTTAGTTTCAAACCATAACAACACATGATGTAATTATTGTTATGTAGTTTATATGTATGTGTATATGGGCCGGTAGCCTTGTAATACAATAAAATTGAATTGAAATTTATGTAGATTCAAATCACTACACCACCGATGCGGTAGTTACAATATACAAGATGCCATTTATGTTTAATCATATGAGCATTAAAATCTGCAATGCCTTATCAAATTATATACAAGATTGCAGAAGTTTCGAACGAGTTTATTTAAGAAATATTTAAACATTGTATATCTTGATTAAATTGTGAGGGTGCACAGGCTGATGTGTACCTATACCGTTAACAAAAGCCAACGTGTACCGATTTCACAATGGACATGTTCAAATGCGATCATTATTGCATTTAATTGCATTATTGAATCCCGCTAAATAAATTTGTATTCTATGATTTATTAGACAAAAATAGAGTTGTTAGTAAAACGCTATGAGGGAAATAGATATGATGATGTGATTGATGTCATCACTTTAGAATGTGATTTTCCCATGGCTTAAAATTGTAAACAATAGTGATTTTACCATTGTAGAGATGCTTCCGCTAAGACAAGTCTGGTGTTCAAAACAGATGCGTCCCAGTGGACCCATCCCAACAATCAATTAACAAGTGCAATATAGATATAATTATATAAAATTATTTGTGTAAAAATTAAACATTCCATTTCATCTTATAATAACTATAACAGTAGTTTAACATTGAGAGTTTGGAGTATCTGACAATTTTGAGGAGACATCCATCCGACCACATCCGGGATCGGAAGGATAATCAGTGAAGAAAAGACTTGCCAACACCATGAACTTTCACGACCCGGGATATGATCAGAGTTGGAACTTTTTTTATATTGTCCCCTCTAGTCATGTCTCAATTTGTGCTGGTTTTAAAACTTCAATGTACAACGTTGGAACTATATTCTAGATACTGCAGATTACATTGTATCTGTCATCTGACAGTCTAGCAGGTAAGTCTCTAGAGCGATACAGGTGGATTTTTGGACCGCTTTAGATGGAAACAATAAGTTGTTTAGATTCAGAGCAACTCCTTTCTGTTTTAGTGACCCAGAGAGCTTATTTTGTGACTTACTACAAATATCCTTCAGGATTGAGCATGGATTATACAAAAGGCCCTGGTCATAAAGATTAAAGAGCTCTTTGATAAAATGTAACTGTTCTGATTTGTAAGAATAATTTAAAGGTTTTTGATATGTTTCTTCTGTTAAATAGTATTATGTTATATCTTGTTCTGTTCTATTTTGTGCTCGTTTTGAGGCTATGCCTTTTCCATATTAGTAATCAAATTGAAATAGTTAACTTTTTCTCATATGTTGGTATTTGTTTTACAAGTAATGTATCATTGTACAAGATGGCTGAATATATGGCGGGGAAAAGTAAGAAAGATTTAGTTTGTCTTTTAAAAAATCTACAAAGTGTCCTACCACTGTCTTATAAAACGTTTTTCAAATTTTTTGATGCCAAATAACCCCAATATTATTATACGGGTCAGAGCTTTGGGGTCTAAAAAGAATGGAAACCGTAGAGAGAATTCATATATATGCCTGCAAACGCTATATACATGCCCCACAAAATTCAATAAATTATGCCATATTAGGCGATTGTGGAAGATTCCCGCTATATATATCAGCATCTAAACGATGTATCAAATATTGGTTAAAAATTCTATGCATGCCTTATGATAGATATGTTAAAAAGTGTTATCTTATGCTGAAATTACTAGATGAAAATGGGCATCAAAATTGGGTTACAGATGTGAAAAATAATCTTTTTATGAATGGTTTTGGTTATGTTTGGGAGAGTCAACTTGTAACAAACAAAAAACACTTTCTCGTATCTTATGAAAGAAAGTTGAAAGACCAGTTCTACCAAATATGGCATGACTTCTGCAGTAATAGTAGTAAACTGTCTTACTATTGCTACTTTAAACCTAATTTTGCTGCTGAATCATACTTGTCATTAATTGATTTATGTAAATTTAGGAAAGCTCTTTCAACATTTAGAACATCTGCTCATGATCTTATGATAGAAAAGGGACGCCATTTAGGAATTGAAAGAAACCTCAGATACTGTCTGTTCTGTAATAATGTTATTGAATGTGAATTTCACTTTGTTCTGGTATGTCCTCTTTATAAAGAATTGCGCTTCAAATACATCCCTCAGAAACTGTACTTACACCCAAATTTAAATAAATTTTTCATACTGATGGCAAGTACTGATAAAGAAATAATTAGGAATCTTTCAATGTTTATCTGTTATGCCTCGAAGAAGAGAACAGTTGAAATTAAGTTAGTTTCAAACCTTAACAACACATGATGTAATTATTGTTATGTAGTTTATATGTATGTGTATATGGGCCGGTGGCCTTGAAATACAATAAATTTGAATTGAAATTTATGTAGATTCAAATCACTACACCACCGATGCGGTAGTTACAATATACAAGATGCCATTTATGTTTAATCATATGAGCATTAAAATCTGCAATGCCTTATCAAATTATATACAAGATTGCAGAAGTTTCGAACGAGTTTATTTAAGAAATATTTAAACATTGTATATCTTGATTAAATTGTGAGGGTGCACAGGCTGATGTGTACCTATACCGTTAACAAAAGCCAACGTCAGCGGTTGTAACCAAATCTCCTTTACGTCATGGAAAGAAAAACACGCGTATAGGCGTATTTGCCGAAGGTGTAGCATTTCGGTAATCAATTCAATTAGAAGAGATTTGATTTGAAAGTTTCTGTGTGGTGAAACACATTAAACTTTAACAACCTGACACCAGTCTTTTAAAACATAAATATGATACTACTACAAACACAATTAAAATGGAGAACTAAAGTTACCGAGTTCTATTACAATACAAATATGTATTCCTTTCATTCTCGAGATATCGTAGAATACGTATTACTTCAACAGACGTCTTGATTATTAGTATTTCATTTTATAACATCGTTTTTTAACAGAACAGCCCTATGTTGTGGATACCCAAATGAATGGTATCATTGGGACGATTATGTTGAGTTCTTACATTTGTTAGTAAGATTGTGGAGAAAAGAGCTGTTTCACTCGCTCTTGTCTAGATCTCTACATTAAACAAATAACAAGTTATAAGTCATAACACTTTGCTAAACTATATTAATTATTTCACTTCACCTCAGCAAATGCTCATATGCAAACAGTAAAATCAAAGAAAGTAGTGCTTAGACTCGTTTAATAAACGTGTATTCTGTCAACACATAGTACCTAAGAAAAGGAGTTAGAATACTTACAAGGAACAGAATTAAACATGATTAGTATCTTAACTAAAATATATTTTCACAAACAATGGTTATAGAATGAAAGAAAGAAAATCTTTCACGAGCCAAGATATAACAACCGTTTTCAAAAAGATTACGATAAAGTTTAGATTATTTGAAAACATTAAAAGATTATTTTATTTTACAAGAAAACATGATATGTAATAAATATGAAAAATAAAACAATTGTTAAAGAAAAGAAGCGATTCTTTGACGAGAAAAGCTCTTGCAAATTTATTTTCTCAATCAATTAAGAATATACGCACTCACAAAATCTGGAAAGTAAAAACCTTAAACGAAGATAATCCTATGATTAAAATACCGTAAGAGGATGTTGTGAATCTTCGCAGTCGGTTTACAAGCAATCCAAAAAAAGGTGTACCGATAAAATAGAATAAAATAGAAAAAGAGAAATAGAAATCTTACCAGAGAAAACCTTTTTAGAATATATAAGACACGAAGTAAGTCTAGTAAACCTTCCAGGTCGGGTAAGTCTGACTGGTACAAAATGTATACGGATATAACCAGCTGCAGTTGACGTTCTCGCTACACGCTTCAGTTGACTGAAACGGGACTTGTCTAGTTTAACGATTTAAGGATTTAACCCTTTCCCATCTCCACACGTAGCTTAACGTAATAAGTAACAGACCATTTGTATAAACATTATGGAAAAATGTGAAATTTCTCATCATTTGCTACAATGTTTTAAAGTTCGTTTGATATGTATTTTCATTAATCATAAAAAAATAACTTGCCTAGTGTTTTTTAGAGTTTGTGTGTGTGTGTGTGTGTGCGTATGTGATTGGTGTCAAAATGCGGACACACATGTGTATCAAACCGTTCAAATGGGGACGCACGTCAAGTGGGGACGTCCCCAGTTGGGTCAAGCCTTTAAAACAGAGTTTTATCGTCTTCCTTGTATTTCCCGGAGTTTTTCAGGCGAAATCATTGCTTAGTATAATATGTCCTCAATTGATCGTATTGTATTGGACCAGAGTGTGTTTGCCATTTCAACCCGCACTAGCGTCTATACACACAGGTCCGCAGTTGCGCGATTTTGTACGGACAATGTATAAAGTTAAAAATAGATCACGATGGCCAAATTGACGGGAAAATATTGTTAAACCTCCGGAGTCCGCATGTTTACTTTGAGCAAGTTGAAACTTGATTAGAATCTTTTGTCTTGATAATATCTAGTCCATGTTTGAGTAATAGTTCATATTAGGTAAAAAGAAAAGGCACTAGGCTAAATGAAGGAAAATTGTGTTTAACCTTTTGCTCATATATAGTCGCTTCCTGACGCATCTGCAGCGGAACGCTTTTTGAAAACATTTTGAGTCATAGGTTATCCATTCAATTATAGAGATTTTCTATTATTTGACAAAATATGTTCAAAATCGTCCGCTGCAGAATTGTCAATATAATTGCCTTAATGTGTTTTGCATTAGAAATCGCATTGCATAATTCAAGTGAGCAATCTATGGCTACTATTGCCCTCTTGTATTATAGTTGCTTGTCTGATCCCAAGAACAATTAATAGGAGTCTTACTTCAGTGATGCTCTACTTAATTTGATCAAGCCGTATACAAAATCATTGCAACCAGGCGTCATCACGAAAGGGTGCATTGAACTTTTAGCTACAAATGACAACGCCTACCGTTCCACAGGACCAATTTCATTTTGACTTCATAGAGATGTTCCTTTGTTGGTTCCCTTTCAAAATTATTGAAAGTTTTACATCAATAATCTGCTTGTCCGATTCCACGATAAATTTAGTAGATTTGATTTATAAGGGTTTAACGCCGCTTTCAACATTATTTCAGTTATATCGCGGCGACAGTTCACTTATCCATGATCCCTGGGTAAACAAACCAGTACTAGGCTAGAAAATGTGCCTTGCCCAAGGGCACTCCACCATGACCGTTGTGCCGGAGATCGAACCCGGTACACCCGTTCGAAATCCACGACGCTAACCACTCGACCACAGCGGATTCTTTAAGTGACACTCTATAAACATCGTTCGAGCTATATTGATTTCGTTGAAAAACAGGGAAGTTCGGCGGCAAACGGCCAAACGACAAAACTTCATAATTCCATTCATATAAAAGTTCTTGTTAGATTTCAAGATGCAAATGACCTAATTACTATTTAAAGCCTATACATGTGCAAGGATTCTCGTGCTCTCCAAAAATGGACCTTCACAAAGTGGAGACGTTATAGTGAATCCTTGCACACAATGCTGTCTATGGGCAGTTTCAGACGTAGATAATGTCCCTGGCAGTATTAAAATATGAAAACAAGAGGCCCATGAGGGCCTATGCTCTACTGGTATGGTTCTTTGGTCATTTTCAATCCAGAGCATGTATGTATGGTGAAGATCGGATAGTAAATGGGGGCTCTTTTGTTTTCACAAGCTGTATTATAGTAATTTTTACCATTTCATGGGCCATAATCCAGTCTTGCATTGGCGGATCTGGCTGGTTTTCAAAAGGAACCAAGCTCTAATCAGTATTTAACTACTATCTAAGTTTGGTGAAGATCAGATAGTCAATGGAGCCTCTATTGTGTTCACAAGCTCAATTATAGCAATTTGGACAATTTCAAGGGCCATAATCCAGTCTTGCATGAGCGGATCTGGCTGGTTTTCAAAAGAAACCAAGCTCTCATAGATATCTAACTACTGTATAAGTTTGGTTGAGATACAATCAAAAGTGAAGACTGTATCGTGTTAACAAGCTTTTTTATAGCAATTTTGACCATTTCAAGGGCCATACTCCAGTCATGCATGGGCGGATCTGGCTGGTTTTCGAAAGGAACCGAGCTCTCATAGATATCTAACTACTGTATAAGTTTGGTTGAGATACAATTAAAAGTGAAGACTGTATCGTGTTAACAAGCTCTTTTATAGCAATTTTGACCATTTCAAGGGCCATAATCCAGTCATACATTGGCGGATCTAGCTGGTTTTCGAAAGGAACCAAGCTCTTATGAATATCTAACTACTGTATAAGTTTGGTTGAGATACAATCAAAAGTGAAGACTGTATCGTGTTAACAAGAAATTGTTTACGGACGCACGCACGCACGCACGCACGCACGCACGCACGACAGACAAATCGCCACGACATAAGCCCTTCTGGCCTTTGGCCAGTAGAGCTAAAAAAGGGATAGGGTCTATCTCTCCTAACATTTTACTTTTAGTCTATAAATAGACCTAGCATGTGCATATTTGTTAGGGCATGAAAAGTGTTAATTAAAGGATTAAAAGAAGTTTTTCGAATATATTTCTTGTACAGGTTGGTTTAAAATAGATTATTTGTATTACAAAATGCGGTTATAAGTATAAAATTGTTGTTGAGTGGCCATATTTTGATACAAAATTTTAAAATTGGAACGGATGTGTATCCTTGTATGCGATGTATATTTGACCAAAATCAAAACAAACAAACAAAAGTTCGTTCGGGGAGTTTCTCCATTTAAATATAGGGTGTATACTTGGCTATGAGTTTTTAGAAGCGTAGTGATTCATCCTTTAATGAAAGAAAATACACTTAAACTAATGATGTGATCGAAAATTTATGTTTGGGGGAAATTGACTGTGACGTCACTCAGGAATGTAGATGTTCTCACACTCTCAAAAATGTAAACAAATATACAAGTGTACTTCTGCAGAATCATAGCTGTTATTATTTCAAATCGATCGGAGTCCGCACAACAACCAGCCCAACATCCTTATTATGAAATATATAAATTAAATAGGTACATTTATTACTATTAAAAGACATAGATTTTGTGTTTATATTTAGAAAAGGATTTCAAGGAGTGATGAATAAAATTAAACTTATGTTTTTAAATACAGAACGAGAACTTTAATGTTAACAATATTTAGACTGGAGGAAACACATATTTGCCACAACACCCGTTTCTGAAGGATGATAACCAACCTGGCTCTGAGTGGACCCGGATCAAGATACATGTACAAACTGTGGCTAATTGTGATATTTTTCTCTGTATCTCTTAGCTATATCTCTATTTGTGCATGTCTTTATACCATCACTATAATGATAGAAAAGTCATACAATTGTTTTTGGATCGATGATCACTGCTAGCCACTGCAGATAGCAATTATTTATATTTTATCTGTCATCTCAAAGTCATCTCACAGTCACAGTCAAGCAGGTAAATCTCCAGGGCGAGAATTTCGGGAAAGGTTGATTTTGGAAAGCCTTCAATGGAATCAAGATAGTCTGTTTTGTTTCAAACTCCACATACATGTACTTGACAGATAGGTGAGCCATACTTATTCGGGTATCTTACGCAACCAGTCAACAGTTTTTTGTTTTAATCTTAAGCGCGTCACAGCCCTGTCCCCCCGTTTTGAGGTGGAACTTAGGTCTGGGGCTGTTCCATTTTGATTCATGAAATTACTGGTACTGTATCTAGCCAGACTTTTTTATGTTGGCTTTGATAACTGCATATATTTCTGATTTTGACAGGGGAACTCTATATCACAAACAGAACTCTGCAGTTTGCCTTTAGCAGCCATATCCTCCTGTCTGGAACTCGACATGTGCTGGACACCATAATTATATTATTTGATGATATTTAGTTTTTAATTAAAATTTATTTATTTTAGATTGATTGCGAAACAAGCTTTCAGCTTATATTAATCATGCTAGATGTCTGCTTCCTGGAAACTTAACCAGTACACACGCTGTTATTTACATAGCACTAATCATTTATGATTACGGGATAGAACATTTTTTTAAATATATCTGGCCTAGAGTTGCTATTTCTAATTTGGATGGATTGTAGAAATAGAGTCAGATAGGATAGCAAAGTGGTTTGTTATTTAGATTCCAATTTAGTGCATATTTTATTCAGGGGTGGCGAAATATGATTTTGACTTACTTAGATAAATCTGTTTTTTTCAAAATGCTATTTTGCACTTGTCTCTGTATGATAGTCATACATGACTGTATACAGGCTGCGTTACTTAATGACGAATCATGTCAGAAAACTGTCCAAATTTATTGTTAAAGTGTATTCCTTCAGACGGAGATCCATATATACTAGCCAATGAGAAATCAACATGCTTATTGTTAACATTGACATTTTTTGTTGTAAATATAACAATACATTCACAGTACAATTCATTCTTTCACTCATTCATTCATTCATTCATTCATGTACTCATTCATTCATTCAGTAATGTATATATTTATTTATAAGATCGTTCGTTAGTCCGTCCGTTCATTAATTAATTAATTAATTAATTCATTCATTCATTATTAATTAATTAATTAATTAATTCATTCATTCATTCACTCACTCAGTATATTTTGTTTGGTTTGTATTCTTCGGTTTTTATTTGAGATACTGTATGATTGGTTTTCTTTACCTTTCGTTTCTGTAAATAACTCCAGTCTTGCAACCAGTTATTTTAAAGATATATTTTATTACTATTTGTTTTGTTTTGCAATTGTGTTACTGTTCTTTTCCAGAAAGGACGTAAATCGCTGTTGCGAAACGAAAACATTTATGAAACACGTTCCCATTTAATAGCTCACAAACAATTATTGTATATAACATAAGAATGATTAGGGTCATGCAATTGAATTCAGGCACGTTATTGGTATGTATCTTGTCCTTTTTTGACATAGGAAACATGCCAACGACATGGGCGACTCAGTGCTGTGTGTATCAATATGTTTATAACAGGAACAGTGAAATGTACTCACTGTTTAAAACGTTTTTCTTAACAGTGACATATAGGCCCATGGGGCCGGGTCTTATTCCATTATTATATTTTGTTATATGTTTGTTTTGTTAAACACATGTCACTATAATAAAATATTTTCTGACTTACTTACTTTGTATATATAGTTAATCCCTACTAAATTGCACTTGTCTGTACATGCTCTGGGACAAGCTGGGCAATACTGACAATGTATTTTGCCACCAGTTGTATTGCAGTTAGCTCAGACTGCTGCATATATTGATAACTTTTTGCCGAGTCTTTGACTGGTAGTGATATTTTGCTCTGGAATGACCTTTGCAGCAGAGACGGCATTTGCTGTATTTTTACTACCATCTGTGAATATTTGATGGTGCTCAGCATAGATTTCGTTTAAATAGAGGTTTGTTTTTTTCCAAAGTGATATAGGGTTTGGCTCTTTGTGTAAATTGAGAACCTCGTGATATGTTGACTTTAGGAGTAGCTAACATCCATGGGGCGTTCAGACGCGGGACGTTCAGACGCGGTCTGAAGTCTGCTTACACTGAATTCATGGATCTGATCAGTGACATTATATTACAGGGATATGAAACGCATCGATAAGTTCCGTGATCTTCGCCTCGCTATAAGAAAAGCGGACATTAGCCCCTCTGGTCATTATCCACTTCGTAAATTCTTTTTCGATGTGCTGTTTTATTAAAAATCATTAGTTTAAATAGGAATAACCAAGAATGTAAGTACATTACATAATTTCGATCTTTATTTCTTACATTTACATTAATTTTGAGCTTCTATTTAAACAAAAAATGTCAGTTATTGCAGTTAGTTTCTGAAGTCGATTTTTTCACAAAATTGTGGTCAAAAAAGACAAAACGAAGGATACAGGCTCAACATAGGACCATTTTGTGTTCTATATTGCCGTTATAAACACATTTAGATGTTATATTATAAATGTTGAATGATCAATCTTTGTTTTAATCATTTGATTATACCTGATGGTTGCCGAGAATTATCTAAAATTGTTTGTGAAAAAATGCGATGAATTTTAAAAAAGATAACGGCCATTTGCCAAATGACGAATCGGGGCTATGCAAAACATCATTTTCTGTTCATTGTTGCCTTTATAAATACATTTAAACGTCAGATTATAAATGTTAAATGATCAATCTTGGTTTAAATTAGTTTTACAAACATGTTGTATGCCAAGAAGAATATAATATTGTTGGAGAAAAAATGCGATGAAATTTAACAAAATTGTGGTAAAAAAAGTAAAAACGAAGAATACAGGCTCTACATAGGACCGTGTTGTGTTCTATATTGCCGTAATAAACACATTTAAATGTTATATTATAAATATTGAATGATCAATCTTTGTTTTAATCATTTGATTATACCTGAGGGTTGCCGAGAATTGTTTGTGAAAATCTGTGAAAAAATGCGATGAATTTTAAAAAAGATCACGGCCATTTGCCAAATGACGAATCGGGGCTATGCAAAACATCATTTTCTGTTCAATGTTGCCTTTATAAATACATTTAAACGTCAGATTATAAATGTTAAATGATCTATCTTGGTTTAAATTAGTTTTACAAACATGTTGTATGCAAGGAAGAATCTAATATTGTTGGAGAAAAAATGCGATGTAATTTAAACAAATTGTGGTACAAAAAGTCAAAACGAAGAATACAGGCTATACATAGGACCGTTTTGTGTTCTATATTGCCGTTATGAACACATTTAAATGTTATATAATAAATATTGAATGACCAATATTTGTTTTTATCATTTGATTATACCTGATGGTTGCCGAGAATGATCTAGAATTGTTTGTGAAAATCTGTGAAAAAATGCCATGAATTTTAAAAAAGATCACGGCCATTTGCCAGTTTACGAATCGGGGCTATGCAAAACATCATTTTCCGTTCAATGTTGCCTTTATAAATACATTTAAACGTCAGATTATAAATGTTAAATGATCAATCTTCGTTTAAATTAGTTTTACAAACATGTTGTATGCAAGGAAGAATCTAATATTGTTGGAGAAAAAATGCGATGAAATTTAACAAAATTGTGGTAAAAAAAGTCAAAACGAAGAATACAGGTTAACATAGGACCGTTTTGTGTTCTATATTGCCGTTATAAACACATTTAAATGTTATATTATAAATATTGAATGATCAAGCTTTGTTTTAATCATTTGATTATACCTGATGGTGGCCGAGAATTATCTAGAATTGTTTGTGAAAATCTGTGAAAAAATGCCATGAATTTTAGAAAAAATCACGGCCATTTGCCAAATGACGAATAGGGGCTATGCAAAACATCATTTTCCGTTCAATGTTGCCTTTATAAATACATTTAAACGTCAGATTATAAATGTTAAATGATTAATCTTGGTTTAAATTAGTTTTACAAACATGTTGTATGCAATGAAAAGTCTAATATTGTTGGAGAAAAAATGACAAAAAATGCGTTTAATTTAAACGAAATTGTGGTCAATAGGGTCAAAATTAAGTAAAAAGGTTATACGTAAGATCGTGCTGTTGGCTGATAATTAAAAATATTTTGATTGATAACGAAATAGTTGGTTATTGGAAACATGGGATTATCTCTTGATTGAATTGTCCCAAACAATAAAATATATGCAATTCTAAAGAGATCTACCATATCACAATGTTACCAGAAGTCAGGGTGACTTATGTTATGTAACATTATGCAATAATTTCCGGCCTTGTCACATGTGTGTTGGTAACACACTAATTAATTGTTTTATAACCCCTATAGTGTGCATACATGTAGGGACTTAGGCTAATTGGCAAGTAAAGTCTTCTTATATAACCCTTCTCAACATTCTTAAATTCTGCAGTATACAAATTCGAAATCATCCTCGGCAATACATTTTGCAAATATATCTGTCTATAAGATTGTAAATGTAATTATGATTAAAATAAAAGGCAAAAAATGTTTTTAAAAGGAAAAAATGCTCATGAATCATAAATTCTTAAAACGGCAAATGGTTATTTACTTCGCTTGGTATTTTTTAAAGAATTTCGATGATTTATGTCGGAGAATCGTGGCTGATATAGCTGAAATAATAATGCAAAGGAGTCTATATTGTGTGTCCCTGGTACCTGAAAGGGAGAGAGAATAAACGAAAACAGTCGTATTTACGCGCAAGTAACCGTTATCTTACGCAAGTTAAGGCCGTTATCTACCGGAATGGGTAAAACAAAATGGCCGACACCTGTATGAAGCGAGGCGAACATATTACTGATAAGGCTGATGTAACCGCACGCGTTTCATATCCCTGTAATATAGTGTCCCTGATCTGATATTCCACAGCCAGCTGATTAACAGCTGCACTTAATGGTATTATAATTAATTGTGTGATTTTGACTTTGCATTCCTAGCCAAGTATTTAAGACTAAGGGGGATTCACGTCACATGTTCAAAGGCTTAATCCCTGCTTCCTGTTCTTAAAGCTCAGAAGGGGAGTAGCTGAGGGCACCAAGTGAAATGACTAAGGCCATATTTTAATCTCAAGCATAGACTATGACACCATAATCTAACTTTTCACGCATTAAGGACTTGAATAGAAGCAGGAGTGATTGTTCATTTGATCCAAATTACGTACCCCTTTAATAGCATTCTCATGAGGTTCCTTTCCCTTTCCCTCATATAGACGCGTTCTGATGCCTCTTTTGAAAACATTGTGACAAAAGAAGATATTGCACAAAACATACAACTTCTCCTTTTGTCACAATGTTTTCCACTTTTAGTCATAACTTATCCATTCAGTTATAGAGGTTTTCCATTTATTGACAAATTATGTTTTAAGTCGTCTGCTGCAGAATTGTCGTATGAGGGAAAGGGTTAAGTCCTTTGTTTTCTGGCCGTTAATTCTTTAATATGAGTCAGAAAATTGAGTTGTTTTTTATCAAAAGTAATTCCCGAAAAATTAACTGACAGAGCTACAGATAACTTTTTCAGTGAATTAATTGGGTTCCAGTTATCAATTACCCTAATATTAAAATTAATTTTCCTTATTTATGTTTTAGCTCTATTTTTGTAAAGTTTATATTTATTACCCCTAGTCTGTGTAGCAACATCCCTTATGCCCAGCAGTTTTATCGAGATCTTATCTAAATTATTCAAGAGTTTGCATGTTTGTTTGAAGTCCGTTTTTGCTCTTCTATATTCTTGTATTGGTAGACCCAAATGTAAAAGTTTGACTTTGTAGGTGGACCCTTTAATGTCCTGGAAAATTTTACTGGCTTGTCTTTGGACATTTTCTATTAAGATAAATGTAAGATGGCCCCCGATGCATACTCAAAATGAGGTCTGCATAACATGATACATGTATGCATGCAAGCTTCTTTTTCTATTGCTCAACTTATTGCCAGTGATTGTTACGATTTGAGAACGTCTTGTGTGACAGAGCATATCCTGACATACTGTGAAAGTGAACGAAACAGACTGTACATGTCTTTTTTTTACCAAAGAACTGTCTCCGAGTTTGGAAGTACAGTTTTGTCTATGATAGCTGCACAGCTATGAATATGTTCTATTTAGTTTAAACAATATCGTTAACAACTTGGTGCTCTGCAATTATGATATCTTGTTAACCCTTTCCCTCATACGACAATTCTGCAGCAGACGACTTTGAACTTATTTGGTCAAAACATAGAAAATCTCCATAGTTGAATGGATAACCTATGACAAAAAGTGAAAAACATTGTGGCAAAAGGAGAAATTGCTCGTTTTGTGCAATTTCTGCTTTTGTCACTATGTTTTCAAAAAGCCCTCTGCTGCAAAGGCGTCAGAAAGCGTCTATATGAGGGAAAGGGTTAAACTTGTCCCTTTTTTTCTGCATTATAATAGAATTCTTATTAATTTCTTTATTTGTTATTAATTAATATAGGAAACCCATGTATATCTATATTCAAACTTTCACAATTAATGAATTCCAGAAATGAAAAAAGATTATTAAAATATATCCACTATTTTAAAAGTTATTATGAACTATAGAAATTGACATATTTAATATAATTACCATGTATTTACACACAAGTTACCTTTCTATAGAAATTCATAAAAAAAATAAGCAAAAAAAAAAAAAAAAAATACCTTATATACCTTTATTGGGTGATGATTTATTATAATTAGACTGTAGTATGAGTAAGCTTTCATATTTTAATTATTTAAATAAAATAATTGTTCCCTGCTCGGTAGGTACCAATTAAGGAATTGCGAGAAATAACGGGAACGAATCGGATTATCTCGATTTTTAATCGGTTACGGTCGTGAGATCACGTGACATAAATCACATGTTGAGTGCCCCCTGTTGAGTCACGTGACATAACGTTTAAAAATATGGCGGATAATTTAGGGGTAAAAATAACAAGGAAAACAATAAGCGATTCGGAAAGGAAACATAGGTCTGCTGAGCACGGTCGACAGAACACTTTGACGAGAGTATATTTGCTTTCGGAATTCGATAGATGGAACCTAATAAAAGCGCAGAGAGGCCTAAAAAGCGATCGTGAAGTTGCCACATTTTTGATAGATCAGTAATATTTTAACTTAATTACTACAATGTAACAACATTATAACTAATCGTTAAAACTCACAGAACAGCTATCGAACGTGGTTCTGGTCCTGTGTAGTTACTTCTAATTATATGTGTGTGCTATATCTGAGGCCGCGATCTCGGGGAGGATGTCTTATATACACCCGATGGTCGGATGTGAATTTACAATATATACAATACATTTTCTCCACCATGTAGGTAATGGAGATTAATTACTCCCATCTGAAGCCGTCAGTGACTAATGGAAAAAACATTTACCATTTACATGGTCAGATACTTCCATCCGCATCCGACGACCCCTAATGGGATGATTCTTTCATCTTTAACAGGCAATCACAGTCACTTAAATCTGAATCTGGCTCCAGATTAATATTAAAAACATTAAATGACTCTTTAAAAATGTACGAGTCTTCTAAAATATTCAACGCCTGGGCCATATAATCTGTCGTATCTCCCGCCGTAAGGCTGGAGTTGATGCCCCTTCCATTGTTTATGGAAGGTTCTAAAGCCCCTGCGAATGAACCAAAATGGCCTCCCGCCGTTTGGCTTTCGACTCACTTTGATCTCCCGCCGTAAGGCTGGAGTTGATGCCCCTACCATTGTTTATGGAAGGATCAAAAGTCTCAGCTTTGGACTGAAAATGGCCTCCCGCCGTTAGGCTGGAGTTGGTCACCTTTCCATCTTTAATGGAAGATTTATAAATAAGTGCACATTGGTTTATGGAGGGATCTCGGTTCCGAGCGAACGAACGCCATGCTGTTAAAGGTATGACGTCATCCACATCGGTCGCGCGAACTCAAACCAATTATCATGAGCCCTAGTGCATTTATGACATCCCCCACATGGTAAACTTTCCAGAATTGCCCAGTGTTTATAATATTTACAGGTCCCTGGTTGTGGGATACGCGCCAAAGCGTCTGCATTTGCATGCTTTGACCCTTTCCGATATTGAATCTCTAAGTCATATTGACTGAGTTCCTCAATCCAACGTGCTAGCTGTCCCTGAGGCTCCTTGAAATTTAGCAGCCAAGTAAGGCTATTATGATCCGTACGCACGAGCACACGTCTCCCTAACAAATAATGTCGGCATTGTCTTGCGAAGCGAACGACGGCCAGCAACTCTTTTCGGGAAGTGCAATATCTTGTCTGTTCTGGGGAAAGCGCAAAGCTGCCATATGCTATGACACGCTCAGCTACCTCCTGTATCTGCACTAACTCGCACCCAATTGCCACGTCGCTAGCATCGCAATCCAAAATGAACTGATCGTGCGTAGTCGGTAAAGTTAGTACCGGAGGTGACATTAAGGCCAGTCTAAGATTCTTGAATGCTTGAATTTGTCTGTCGGTCCCGTTACGTCATAAAGCGGTACTGCGATTTCAGCAAAATTCTTTATAAATGACCTATGATAATTTGCCAGGCCTAGAAAACGCTGAACGTCTTTTGTGCAATTCGGGACCGGGAACTAGTACTAGGGATGGGAACGAATACTGAAAACGATATTCGAATATTCGTTTTACTTATTCGAATATATTCGAATATTCGTTTTTCGAATCAAAAATCGGTATCCGATTTCAGGTTTATCCGAAAACTGGTACTTTTCCATTTCCTTTTTCAAATAATGGCGATTTTCCAAGTAAAAGTATAAGCTATTGTTTACGTATATATTACATGTTTTCAACTGTACTTACCCTCTCTTTCTTTCTCAACATATATATTTGAATTTCAAGTTGATGTAAATCAAGAAAGAAAATCCCCTCAAAACGATAAATCTAATCGCAACATTTTCTGAGCAGTATATTTATTCAGGTGTCGGTTGTTTACCGAATTTGATATATAACCGAATCAAATAATTAAAGAAATAATTATATATCTTATTCATACAGAAAGCATAGGGAATTGGGTGATATTTCGTTTACTTTCTTTTACCGATTTCGTCTAGTCAATTTAACCGCGTGTTAGAAGAAATGGCGGACGATTCAGTTTGTTTGCTGATGTGAATTTGATTTTAAAGAGGCAATAAAGAGGAAAGCTGCATACTTTTGAGACATAATGCAATGTTAAATATGATTTTTTTAAGTGTTGCAATAGCTGTCTATGATGTAAACGTCGACTATGTTTTGGTTAAGCTGGGAGGGCTTAACGGAACTCGACGTTCACTTTCGTATAGTAATGATATGCAGACTGTCACCGTTTATACACTTTATACATGTGTGTTGATTAAAAAATATCGAACAAACCGGTCGTCAAGGTAATGTCTGGTTATATACACACGATAAGAACTCGGGTAAACGTACGCGTGAAAATTATCGATTTTATAATTGATACTTAAGGTTTGACATAGTCTACGTTGTAAAAACGGTGTGTTCGTCGAGTCGTACAGATTAACACCTATCACTAATCCGGGATTAGGGGGGTACCTAAATGGGTATAGAAGTATAAATATAAATCAATTTATTTTATTTTAAGGATATACGGAATTTAAATGTATTTTGATAAGAAACATTTAAATTTAGAATAACATTTTTCATAAGTTCAAACTGTCAATATATCTGATAGATAGATGGTAATTGATCAGAATAATTACAATTTAAATGCATATTATAATTTAATTGTTTTCTTTTAAGCATTATGCCCCAGTCATAGTATCACGTTTTGGTCGCCACGTTTAGCTACGTTGGGAAACGTGGCTACAACGTTAGCAAACGTAGAACTACGTGGCGAAAACGTGATCAAACCTGACAAAACGTGAAGTGGACATTTTAATTTTGGACATTTTCAAAATACGCTCACGTTTCCCCACAACGTACAACAATGAAACGAAACAGAAACGTAGCAAAAACGTAATAGAACGAGAACATAGCGCGTCCCACCGGTTAATACGTTCAGTTGCGTTTGCTGACATGTTGTGCTGCGCTATGCTACGTTGTGGCCTCGTTGCTACCACGTTCTTCGTACAGCGTTATGCCACGCTATGATATGCTGTAACACGTTGTTCTATGTTAAGAGTTGTATTATGCTACTGTGTTTGACGTTATACGACGTTGTGTACGTTTCTGCTATGTTGTGCTACGAGTTTTTTATCTTCAATGCAAAACAACTCTAAAAGTCTATTAATTTAATAAAGGTATATTGGTCTTGAAACAAACTTACTATATATATTCAACGAGCAAAACTTTCTTCTCAGCGGTAATGGATACTTCAACTTCGTATAAATGATGACTGATGTTCGATTGATAGTTGTATTATAAATAATGAATGATCGAAAAGTGTTCTACTTTAAATTGTTCTCGTAGCCATCTACCCCTTGTGTTAGCATTGCACAATATAATGTAAGTTATGAACAAGAGACAGAAAAGGCAATATTTAAAAGGGGAAGTGCGCACCTTGGGACCTAGATGCTTACTTTTTGAAGTCCATCTCGCACTGTTCTGTTCTTTTGACTCAGTACTTTCCGCAACTCTCAAGCAAAGGTGCAATTCAATTTGAATCATGTTCGCACTGAGAGACGGATGCATTTTGTAAGCAATCCGTCCAAAAATCTCACAATCTTCACTTAACTATTTTGGAGTTTGAAATAACAAATAATAAAATATCATTAATTGTTTATTATATCACAACACTATTTAAGACATATAAATCTATTCAAATGAGTTTTCTGATATAACATAAGTTCAATTTATATAAATACGTTAAACTTTGACATTACTCAATACATATTACAACATTATTTAAGAAACATTTTCTTCTTATTACCTCCATTTCTGGAGCATCCAATTACTTACGCGCCCCAAGCTTTGTCCATTTGGTATGTATGACAAGATGTTTGTTGGAGTCAATTGACTGCTTGTTCGCTGGCCGCTTAAAGGACTTTTCGTGATTTATAAACATTTGCTACATGTCTAATCAGGGACGAGTAAATACTCGCAAAGAGCATGTAATAAAATGAAATAGGAGGTTAATGAATCACAAACTTAAAACATTGGAAACACGAATTTCTTTTAAAAATATAGTCGCCAGCGACTTTTAATTACGTGACGTTTCATACTTGCAGATTCATTTTCAAGGGTGAAATGATATTCTTTAAAAAGTTATCTGAAATACGTGACAAAAATGCAAATCAGTAAAACATTGAAGTAAACAAGACAGTTAATATACTATGAAATTCAAAATACATTTTATTGTAGTTTTAATGTATTTTAAATCTACTTTAAATCGTTAAAGCGAAGCACATTAATACAACCTACCTTTATGTGTAAGGGAGTAGATTACTTAAAAGATTGAAATTGATGATAATGAAAATAGTAGTGTTCATTTTATTACCCTGGATACGTATTAATATATAAATCTACGTTTAACGACATTGTGATTTAAGATCGGCTGAATAGATAGTCTTGACATGTTGGCAAATGGTAGACAAACGGGAGCCTAAACTATATATATTTTCGATAAAAATCTCTCGATCGAATATTAAATGAACTAAAAATAATAATATCTCAGCGCTGCGCAGAAGAAGTTCGACCAATTCCAACATTTTTTACAGAAGAGCCGACCAAACTTAGAGATAATGAATGGAATGAACAAACACGATAATGCAGCAAAAGATCAACTTGCACGTATGTGCAGGGTTATCCTAGGTTACACTTTTCTCAAATGTTTTAAATTTAGCATTCTTAGGGAAATTCTGTATGTATATATTTTCTTGAACATAATTGTTTATGCATAAATAAAAAATAAATAACAAAATGAGTTTGTTTCATGTAATTTCCGATCATTAAGAATTATGTACTGTACAATTAACCGTTACATTTTCTTCGACTACACTAGTAAGGATTCACTAAAATTAGCAGAAAACATTGAGGGAAATAAAGAAATCAACGCTCTTGGGTAATATACTATTTTTTACTGGTCGTATGGTGCAAACGCATCAGGAAATCGTATATTAATTAACTATTTATGTCTACACAAGACAATGGGTCAAAACATCTTAAAGACATTAAAGAACATGGGAACTGTATGATGTATGTTTAATATGTATAAAAACACACCCGTCTCAATAAATCATGAGTCTAAAGCAAACCGTAAAGACACCACAAACGACACATACACAATCTTTATCACTTCAGCCTTAATCATTATTAGCTCCAACTCGCGACCTCTGTCAGAAATTTACTAATAATGTTTGGTCATTTTTTGTTTATATCTATAAAAAAAGGTAAACTGAAAACGAATATTCTTATTCGAAAACAGTATTCGAATATTCGTCCGTTTTCGAATATTCGAATATTCGAATATTCGTTCCCATCCCTATTACTATTGAACTTATCACTACGATCTGAGTACTCATAAGAATCATCTCACTGAGACGATTCTTTTCAGTACCCACAACATACGGCTTACGGGTCAAATAACGCTAAGAGAACATGCAAAACGCAGCTTATCTAGAGCTCTGCAATATTTCTCAAATAATTTCGGGGTTAACTATGGAAAATCATTTTAGTAAAACAAGGATTTCAATGTTTTTCTGCAACCAACACTTATCATAGATAAGCCCGTATATTATATTGTAAAAAAATAATGTTGTGGCAAGTACTTGTTTTACCATATTAAACCTTGAACACCACTAGAAGTACTTGCAGAAGATCTCTGTCGTTTTGCAGGTCCAGCCCTGTCATATGTGAAATCACTATCACTTTCCATGCCTGTTAAACAAAACAAAATAGTATACAGAATCATCTATATGTAACAGGAGGTTAACTTGGTGCAAAATAATGCATCCGATGATCCAAATACAGGTGATCAATATAGCATGTGTATTCAGAAATGACATTTGACAGACACTTTGCTTGTTTTATGTGCATGTGTGCAATGAATTAACTACATATTTTCCTCAAATACAGGTCAAGTAATCATGTACACATTCCAAAAATAAAGGTTTCGTAGAGCTCATACTCAATTCATTGTGAAATATTATATCACAAGCATATGCTTATCATGCAATGGTGGGAACCAACATGGCAGCATAAGAGCAACTAGGATTAAAGTTTTCTGAAAATATATATTTATTGTTAACAAAATGTTACCTCACCTTCTAGTTCCGATGATTCTGAACGCTCCTGGAGCAAATTGTCAAAATGCCTTCTTGGCAGTCGTGTCCGTCGGGAACTCAGTCTTGATTCATCCATCTCTTGGCTACCATTTGAGCTGCTTGACCACTGAATTACAAGATAAGCTTCGATAAAAACTCACTGATTACCATCGTTTTCAAAATACATTATTTTTCAAGACTTTTTTATAAGAATAGTTCGTTTTTGAAGAGAAAATCGTCAAGAAGTTGGAAATGAATGGAAAGGCGAAATCACATGACGCTTTAAAAACCATTAAAATTACGATCGAATACTAACTAAGTGTTGTGAAAGTCTACTTTGTCCTTTGTGTTTTAGACCATTCATTTTGGTTAGTTGTTTGGTCCAGAAAACTCTGGTTCCCAGTTTAGAGGAACCAGCCAACCATGTGACATTTACATGGCCCACTTGGACCAAGGCAGCTAAGCAGTACAGACGTGTGTTACTTAGACTGATGACTTAGACAGACAAGACTCTTTACGATCAAGCGAATGATAATATAATGCAGGTTATAGTGTTAGCTACGGGTGAGTGAACACAACAATGGTGTCAGAAGTCGAGCAGAACCCATGTCAGTTTGTTCCGTTTTGTTGTTTTCCAAAAATAAATGGGGAAGGAGAGAGAGGTAGCCATTTTGGAAAACAGCATGGAAAAAGATGTTCTGCATTAAACTCTGGTGGCTAACTTAATGGATAATAATTGCATTGGAGCTTTTCAAGGTTTATTGGTCCCTGTAAAGCAATAGTCATGCAGCTTCTAGCATTTATTATGATTTTGAAAACTTATTCGGAATTGTATTTTAGCCACCAAAATTGTTTATTCATCCGTAGCTGTGCTTGGTTTGCATGCATACATAGTGAGCGTATTACAAACAACGCCTATGTTATTGCAATGAGCATCACTAGGCAGTGTTTAAGAATGCCCAGGCCGTTTAAACGCGCGAGACTGAGGGTATTTCTTTGTTCACGAATTAAGAGGCCTAATTCAAGCTCAAGAAGATAAAGAGGGGGGGGGGGGGGGGGGGGGGGTATGAGTTAAGTAAAAGAGACAACTATTTCCACTCTTGGACTGTCCTGACAAACATAGTTGCTGTCATTATTTTAGGTTTAAGAGATATCCTTAATAGTTCAGGTAATTCAGTGCCACTGTAAGAAGCCCATGACAAGGACGTTTCATGATACAATGCAATTACTGTGCCAAATAGTATCATGACGCTTGCGTGGATATTACAGCTACGGATGCACTGGATATTGCCAAAGCAAATGAAATAATGATGGTAATCAAAAGAAGTTGAAATGAACAATGCCATCTGTTCCAGTCTTCATTTTCCAAGTGCAATGTGACAGGGGCTCAACGCATCTACCATTAACTTGTGGATTGGTGGTCATGCGTACCCGTGTTAATATGACGAAATGACTATGACTATTAACCACTTGTTAACTGACGGGAAAGAATTCTGAGGGATTTTACAGTACTGGTACAACAACTAATTATGACACTGGTACAACGATTCAAGCATGCATCAATAGCAGGGGACTGTTCATTGCCCGCTTGGAAAAAAGACGAGCCGGCGGGAAAGGCAAGGTAGAACTTGAAGGGAAGTAACTCTGGTAACTTGTCTCTGTTCACTAGGGGACAACAAGACGAGCCGGTGGCAGAAGACACAGTTCTAGGGGATGCGGACCTGGGAAAGCAGAACCCTAAGAGGATACAGAAGGGAAGTAACTCTGGTAACTGGTCTCTGTTCACTGGGGGACAACAAGACGAGCCGGTGGCAGAAGACACAGTTCTACGGGATACGGACCTGGGAAAGCAGAACCCTAAGACGAGGTAAAAGGGAAGTAACTATGGGAACTGGTTTCTGTTCACTGGGGGACAACAAGACGAGCCGGTGGCAGAAGACACAGTTCTAGGATATACTGACCTGAGAATGGATTGAGGTTTATGTTTATCCTGACTATGAAGAACGACAGGTGCAGTTAGCAAGATGGCTGGAAGAATTATCACAGTACAAAATGATTCTTAGATACTGACCTGAAAAAGTGCATGGGAACACCGACGCATTATCAAGGAAGCCTATGTCAGAGATATGCTCGCACTATTCCAGACATGTAAATATTGATGATGATCGTGTGGTGGCTATACCTATTGTAAGCGAGTAGAGACTCAGTGGGCCAATTTTTCGCGAGAATTGGATGATGCGATTCCATTGGTAGCTCCTAAGGCAAGGTCGTCCAAGGGAGGCTTGGTTTTGGATCAGCAATGCCCGTTGGGGGACAAAACGACGAGCCGACGGGTAGCTGAGAAAGACCAAAGATGCCCTGGAGTGTCCACGCTGGGGGACAAAACGACGAGCCGGCGTGGTGAGCACTCAAAACCGTTAGACGGATTACAGGATGACTCTACGCCTCAGCGGTTGGGGTGCGCTGAGTGTCCTGGGATTTGGAGATTAAGTCCAATGGCGATCATTTCCCACTGAGCTGTGGGTAACCATTGACACGTTACAAAGGAGGTATAGTCCAGAGCCAGGATAAGATTAGAATGGCAAGATAATCTTTCAGTAGAATTGTAGTGAGAGTTCGGGGAAAAACATCTGAGTACCTGTTTGAATTCAGGAAATATCATGTTAGCCCAAAGAGAGGAGTGGTTTAACATCTCAAATCTAGAAAAGGTGGTGGTAATGCCCACTTCGAACTTGCTCACTACGCTGGCGCTGTTCCCTACAGCATCATTGGGTGGTTAGACAAAAACAAGGATCCTCTAAACGAAACAATATCCGGGTGGCATCTAAGGGATTCCACCTGGGGTCAGTGGGGTAGGATATGACACTGGCTCATGCGGAATCTCGCCTTATGGATGGGAGACTGGTAATTGTTTCATAACAGATCAACCGTCACACAAAAAGGAGTTTAGAAACATAAATAGGGTTGATTGCATCAAAGAGGCAGTACTGTCATCTACAATATCGTTGAGTGTGTGCCAGATAAACAGATTGAGTCTGCTTTGTATGTGTTTTAGTATTTCAAGAATGCTGTAACCGTCAGATTGTTAGACATGAGGCACAACATTGTTACAGATATGGCTTCGAAACTTACAAAACTTGTTCACCATCATACACTCCATCAACAGACAAGAGTACATAACTCTGTTAAGATTTTTGTAGGAATTATGGCCCTTTTTCGACTTAGAATTTTGGTTAAGTTTTTAATACCAATTTACTTTTTTCAAAACCACTACAGATATTGCTTTGAAATTTACCAAACTATTTCACCATCAATACCTCCATCAACAGACAAGAGTACATAACTCTGTCAAGGTTTTTGTATGAATTATTGCCCTTTTTCGACTTAGAATTTTTGTTATTTTTTTTTGTACCAATTTTCTTTTTCAAAACCAATACAGATATTGCTTTGAAACTAACAACACTTTTTCACCATCATTACCTCCATCAACAGACAAGAGTACATAGCTCTGTCAAGATTTTTGTAAGAATTAGGGCCCTTTTTCGACTTAGAATTTTTGTTATTTTTTTTGTACCAATTTCCTTTTTCAAAACCATTACAGATATGGCTTCGAAACTTACACAACTTGTTCACCATTATTACCTCCAGCAACAGACGATAGTACATAACCCACCTTTTTTCAAAACCATTAGTGATTTAGCTTATACACTTACAATACTTATTTATCATCATTACCTCCATCAACAGACAAGGGTACATAACTCTGTCAAGTTTTGTTTAAGAATTATGACCCTTTTTCGATTAATAATTTGGTTAAGTTATTCATACCAAATCAATTGTTTTCAAAACAATTAGAGATATAGCTTAAACACTTACAAAGATCTTTTTACGTTTTATTGGCAAGCACAAAAAGTCGAGCATGCTATCCTCCGACAGCTCTTGTTTTCTTTTCTTCGGTTATTGTCTCAATAAATGTCCAATGTATCAATTAAAGACTTGGTGTATAGGAAACTCAGAGCTACAGAAGTGCAGTACAAAAGAAACATAACTCTAGCATGCTTTCGATTGTCTTTCATTTATCAGCATGATTACAATATACATAGTGGATCTTTAGTGATTTCTGAACTGGAAATATTTTAATTAAGGGTCGCTACTCAGTTTATTTTTTTCAATCTTTTGATCTTCGTGATTTATTTTGTTTACACAAGAAAGAGGTAAAACTTTGATAAATTAGGCATTTGTTATTGGCAGGCAATTTGTGTTGCTTCACTCATTTTTGGTTGGGTTTGCATTGTTTCAATAATGTTTGTCCATATTATCTATGCCAACTATTTTCAACTTACATATGCCCCTCTATACCAACAGAGCTTTCAGCGCTTTGATATTATTTGAAACTGTTGTTTTCCAAATACTTTGCTAATTATGCATGGATGTAATTTGCACTAGTAAGTTGCTTTATATGCAATTAACTTACCAAAGATATAGTTAAGTGATGAGCCCACTGAATGTTTCTGGTAATAGCACGAAACTATATCTGCGTTCTTGCACTGTATGTTTATGATAATTCTGAAAATGCAAGACAAAACAGTGAAAATTAATATTCCTACTGGATATGTGTATACCATTAAATTTAGCATTACAGCTAAATACTTCCTATAGCAATGACACATAAGAAGACCCTATTAGCTTTTCATGAGATTATCTGCAGCTTCAAACTCAAGGCCTTTAAGTTTGCAAAAATGAAACATTTCGCAGCCTGCAAAGCTTGAAAATTTAAACAATATCGCACAATAATCATTTGCATACATATCAACTGTCTAATTGTTTACTTGACTATGTAACACACAGACCTAAATTTACTTTAACGTTGTGAGATTGATGAAACCAGAGACATATAAATGTGCATTTATATGTCTCTGATGAAACTGAGTGAAATTCGACACACTTATTGTGGCTTAAGTTATATGCCATTTTATTAGAGTTTTACAAAAAAGATCTTGACAATTATTAACAACACATTATGGGCTTTTAAGTACCTATTAGTGCATTATGGGTACTATACTATGGTGTTGTTTTCAAATGCACTGTTGATTTGTTATCATATAGTGGATTTTTGTTATTACTTTCTCATTTCAATTAAATTAATAATGCAAGTGAACCCTTTTCTTTATAGTTTGTACACCAAGCCAACTATCGGAGAAATGTCCCCAGTTACCATCTATACTATCATTGCAAATGTGTTTCTGTGTGTGTCCTCATTTAAGCAGTATTCATCACATTGTGTGAGTGTCCCCATTTGAGCATCATTCATCACATTGTGTGTGTGTCCCCATTTGAGTATCATTCATCACATTTTGTGTGTGTCCCCATTTAAGCACCATTCATCACATTGTGAGTGTCCCCATTTGAGCATCATTCATCACATTGTGTGTGTGTCCCCATTTGAGCATCATTCATCACATTTTGTGTGTGTCCCCCATTTAAGCATCATTCATCACATTGTGTGTGTCCCCATTTAAGCATCATTCATCACATTGTGTGTGTCCCCATTTAAGCATCATTCATCACATTTTAAAAAACCTTTATATCAGGCTTTTAAGTAATAACAACGGAAATAACATGTCAGACACTATCTATAACTGTACACTAAAGGACTGTCGACACGTTCTGAATAAAGTCCCCCTTTGATAAGGTTCATACACAAGTCCGCATTTGACACCAATCACATGTGTGTGTGTGTGTGTGTGTGTGTGTGTGTGTGTGTGTGTGTGCGTTGGTATACCCTACTCACCGAGGTAGGTCATAGAAGTACACAACCACTGACCGAGGTACCAAAAACTACCGAGGTACTTTTTCCATTACCTCGGTGTGTTTACCTCTAAAGTAACGCAGAATGCTCGTCTATGCTTATATCTTTAAAAATGTACGATACCTCGGTGTGTCGATTTTGGGCGTGTAAGGGTGCTGTGTGTGACCCCACACACCTCGTCCCGATATTCTACTTAAACTCAGGCGTGCGCATGCGCAGTATATCAGAAAATGCACACAGCAAGTGGCAGGGTCCCCACTTCATGAGGTATGTACTTTTATTGTGATTTTGATCATGGAAACACATGGATGTGTAGCAATTGTTGATGTAAAATATGTTTATGAGTTTGAACAGCTTCGCTTCTTTGCATACACGAATGAAATACAATTCTTGCCAAAGGTATAAAGCTATGGTTTGAAGACGTTTCGAATGCGCTACTTGAATGTATATAAATAAAGATGTCAATCGTTTTCCACAGTTTTAAATGCAACATAGGACTCAGTTGTGATATTGAAGGATAATGACAAGTTTTCTCCTCGTTTCTAGAGCTCTGGGCAACAAACGGGTTAAGTAATTTATCTAGAAACCTTATTAAACACATGAGATACACAAAGCTGATGTCTTTGTCTCCTATTAAATTCCTCCGTTTGTCAACAAAGTGTTTACTGTGTGTCCCATACCGATGTTGCTGTGTGTCCCATACCGAGGTTGAGGGTGTCCCATACTGAGGTTGTTACCTCGGTGTGTTTACCTTGTACTGGTTTCCAAACAATTACACTACCCCAATTTGCTTATGATAAATGACATTCAGGACCAATTCTTTATGCCATTACATTTGTCTTATATTTGAGCGAAATAGCATAGACCTCGGTGTGTTTGTGTGGAATTATATACCTCAGTGTGTTGGTTATACCAGTATGTGTGTGTGTGTGTGTGTGTGTGTGTGTGTGTGTGTGTGTGTGTGTGTGTGTGTGTGTGTGTGTATGAAAGGACTAATCCAAACCTTTCCACACGATAACAGGCCTTCGGTTTATTCTTATACTTCCTCTTCCTTGTATAATTTCTCTTCCTTGTATACTTTCTCTTCCTTTACATTTTCTCATATACTTTTTTATCTTTATGTTAAGTATTACATACTCATGTTTGGCTGTTTTGCCTAATGTGTTTTGCTTATATCCTATTTTCATTGGCCTAAATGTTTTTGTTTTTGAATGTTAAGTATCAAATACATCATGTTTAATTACTTTGTTTAATAATCTCGAGTATGTTTTAAAATCACATTTTTATTATTTCACCATTTACAGTTGTTAACGAATTTAAAAAGGACCCAAAATTACCCATAGATACCTTAAAATGCCCTTCAATAATTCCTTTTCCTATAATGGTTTCAAAAAAGTTCAGGTATATCAGGGAAACATTTTTTTTGAAAACATTAAATATTTCATAATGTTGAATGTATCCATTTGCTATAATGATTTTGTTTTCATTGAAAAAGATATAAATTGATTTATAGAAAGTTTCTATAGTTGAGCCCCTACACATTGTAATATATGGCATGTTATGCAAACATAAAATATATTATGCATTTGTTGAGTTTACTCTAGTTGGCTCTTGGAGCCGTAGGTAACACGCAACTTTAATTTCTCGATCCACATTAACGGCAGTTTCTAGTATCCCGACAAGTACTGACCAAATGGAATACAAGGTCAGCCTTCACCTTATTTCTTTCTGTCAGAGAAACGCATTTCATTGCATACAGTATACTAATAGTGCGACCTTAATCCGTCTTGGAGATGTTGATTTCCATGGATAGCTATAAAGACTCACAATATCACAATAATGTATTCCCTTTACGACGACAATCTAGTAAAACACTGTGTCCAGTACGGTAACTGGTTAAATACATGCATTTAGCACCAAACAACTATGATGCGTTATTTCAAGATCAAGGGACACGCCATTCAGGCGTCACAGTTCCGTACAGTTTTACGGACATGTGTCATTGCCTGCGGGTTAGATCCATAAGTTTTTACGGGCCATTCCTTTCGTATTACAGGTGCAACATTGGCCTATTCAATGCAGATGCCTTCCGAACAAATTAAAAGGCTGGGTCGCCGGAAATTCTCAGCATTCCTAAAATACATCCGACTCACAAGCTTAACAGCATAAGTTTAAATGACATGGTTTCTTGAACTGTTTCAGGCAGCCTGGATTCCTTTTCATTGAATAATCAATCTTCATTTCTGCTGGGGCATCACTTATACACATATCTGTCAAAACAAGGTTACTTAGACTTGTCATTACTACAACTATTACGATTCAAATGTTCGTAAATGTATCTTTCAAACAAGGTTTCTTGGACTGTTATTGGCAGCCTTGATTTCTTTTCATGATGTATTCATTTTTATTCATGACACATATCTTGTCATTACTATTACTATAACTGTTATGATTCAAATATTCATAAATGTATCTTTGATGTGAAGATCTGATTATAAGTTCCATCATTATGTATGAAGTTTAAGGCAGTCCAATATCTCATATCAATGATTAATTTACTTATTCATCATTTATTGGTATATGACAAACAAGAGCATTGTTTTAGATAGGCTCAAATAAAGACAGTTTAATGCAGCAAAATTAGCAATAAGCTCAACAAGACGCTAATAACATCAAATCAGGCTATACTATAACACGCTGCATGGGGTACTGCTTAGGCACACTCCGAGCTATTGTTTTAACTTCTAGCTGATTACCTCTCATTAATAACTAAGCACCACTTCAGCTTATTTTCTCTAATAATTACAAGTTATGATAGAACATGCTCTTAATAATTTCTGTATTTCTTTATACATATATATGTTACAGACAATCTGTGAAATCAGCCATTTCATGAAATGGCTAAAAAAAGTAGCCTTTTCGTGAAATGACCAATTCACTCAGTCATTTCATGAAATGGCTAAATATTTCAGGCTTTTCATGAAATGACTAAAAAATTGCTCCAGCAATTTCATGAAATGGCTAAAATCAAACGTCTTTGGTCAATTGGGACAAAATATAAGAAATATACCTTTAAGAAACAAGACTAAGACTAATGTTAACAGCATCATTTATTTTTTATAATAGGTTTTGCACATGCACAATATTGTCTATTTCCGCTTTAGAATTATCTTAGAACAGCTAGCATGATAAAAACACAATATAGTAATGTACAGTTTCAAAATCACATACCATGTTCATGGAGCTATTTATTCTTACATGTAAGTCTGCTGTGGCATCTGCTATTACACATTTTACAAGCCTTAAAGCACTTACATCTGTTGGTTTGACATTGTTCTTTACCATTTCCACAATCACATCGAAAAAACCCTTGCTCACCTGATATGGTTGCTTTCACAGCTTGGCGAAGAGTCACTGTACATTCCGTGTTAACGTCCGTGTTAACGTCACAATTAGTCAGTAGCTTTTGCGGACATAGATCAAATTGATTTCTTGCCTATTTTGAACTTATTATTCCAAACTTAAAAGCAATAGTGTACATGTTTTATTAATCACAATCAAGAATCACACCAAGGATGTTTATTGGGTCACCCCTACCCCTGTCAATCATAGGTATAGGAATAGCAGCATTGTCTCCTACTTCGCCGGTCTTTAGCTCTACACCGCTTGTGACAACTGAGAATCACGGGCCCTTTTTTTATAGGAATAGCAGCATTGTCTCCTACTTCGCCGGTCTTTCGCTCTACACGTGATAGTTTGACCATTCTCTCCGCCGCTGACAACTAAGAATCACGGGACCCTTTTCTCTGCTCGAGTATTGACTGTTGCCGTTGATCCAGGTTGGAAGTAGATGTAGGCGTACTGGTATTGGAAGCAGCTAGTGGTTCTTTTATAGTGGTAGGTAGGCGTGGTAGCTAGTGGCCCTTCGGTAGTGGAAGACGTGGCAGCTAGTGATTCTTCTGTAGAGATAGACGTTGAAGCTAGTGGACAGTCCTTAGTGGTAGACTTGGCAGCTAGTGGTTCTTCTGTAGAGGTAGACGTGGGAGCTAGTATACACAGATTGACTGAAATTGCACCAGCCAATCTGTATAACATTGGCATTGAAAGTTCAGCCATTTCATGAAAAGCCTGAAATATTTAGCTATTTCATGAAATGACTGAGTGAATTGGTCATTTCACGAAAGAGCTATTTTTTTTTAGCCATTTTATGAAATGGCTGATTCCACAGATTGACTGTAACATATATACATTCTTGCTTTTGTGTTAACACACTTATTTAGTATTTGAGATATATAAGTAATTCAAGTAGACAGTTCTTGGCTGATGCTTCCTCTTGTGTTTTACGCTCGACTTAACTTGAAGTGAGAGCCGTTAACGGTTTAATCTGTCTTAAGCATCAACATACTTCTCGGTGACCTTTTGTTGACTAAAGCAAACCCTATCATCTGCAATGTGCCTATTATGCTCACATCCGGATTAGTCTTGTCAGTCACTCCTATCAGGCAGGAGGTCCTTCAGGTAAGCACATGGATGTAATCAAAGTGTTTTGGATGTCTTTTACTTTATATTATTTTGTTTTGTTTCATTCGTTCAATACTAGAGGTCACTAACTTTTCCCTTTACATAGTTATACATGCATCTTTTACATTAATTTCCTCAGGAGTTGTTCATTTAATTCCTAGATGTTGTTTCCTCTATGTGGAAATTAGGCATTAAAGATAAAATGCCCCTATTCTTTCTGGCATTTACGATAAATATCCCCATTTTCACTCAACAACCTATTATAATGGTTTTTATTTATGCCATACAAGTCCAAACGCTCCTGGGATATGCATTGTCTTTGCTAATAGCAAGACTGAACGTAACATAAATCTTTTACAATAACCGCATACTTGTCTGCCAATGCAAATGTTCATAACATTAGGGGAAACCCTAATTCCGCGGAGACCTTTCTTATGCAAAAAATCCTTCGCGGTCTTCGACGCTTCCCTTCCCCTGACAAAAGGCTACCAATCACTTATTCTGCAAAATCTTGTTCAAGCAATACCACAACATTGCGAGGATTTACACACCCGCGCTTTTTTCAAAACCATGTTTCTAGCTGCGTTTTTGGTCTTCTCAGAGTCAGTGAACTTGCAGTGACAACTTCAAATCATGTACAGGCACTTCTCCGCTGCGTTTTTTGGTCTTCTCAGAGTCAGTGAACTTGCAGTGACAACTTCAAGTCCTGAACAGGCGCTTCTCCTCCAGAAAGTTCAAGTACAAATCCATGGTTCAAAACCACATCTTTACACTTAACATCATACAAACATTCTCAGGGTCATATGACTACGGTGCCACTACAGTGCAATCCTTTAAAATCCTTATGTCCGGTAAAGGCTCTTTATTTTCAAGGTTGTCTGCTGCGGAATTGTTGATGAAAGGGGTTTGGGATGTCATGTTGGCCATACTTTGATAATGAAAATGTTGCTGCCCATTCTACTAATATTTTTTGTTTAAATAGATATTCACTGCAGCATTGGCTGACTTGTAAAGAAGTGTAAAAGAAGTGATTTATGCATATAAAAAATTTAGACTGGATTCGTCAGATATATTGAGAAACATAATCAAGAAGGATGACCACATTGTTACAACCAGCAAATCATTGATCATGCCTACACAGGATGTTGATGTTATATCGTAGTATGACATATTGTCGTTACCATGACAATATATCGAAGAGGACTGACAATAAAGTGTTACTTTGTGGTGATGTTAGTATCAATCATTAGCATTTAGCTAGAGGTTAAATTGTCAATTTTGACCTCTGTCATTTGAACTCTGGACGCTCTAGAGGTAAGACGTTACATTTATTGCCATACATGTTTGACTATGTGCCGACTGTACTAAAGGGATATATCATGTCGTATCGATTCCCACAAAACAATGTAGCAAAGGGTAGGTCGAATTTCTCCGCTAGCTCCAACTCTTTCTAAATATAGACCCCTGTTGTCATTCTAAATATAGACCTATACACATGCGCAGTCATTGTATATAAATAACTACAAAATGGCGTACTCTCTTGTGTCAATCCTTATATGCAAATGAGATACTATAAATAGTAACTAGGTCAACAAAATGGCCGCCGATTACGTCATCTTTGTTTGGGTCCAAACCGACCCATATACTACTATTGTTCACCCTTCATTACATTTTAAATGTTTTTACAGAGCACCATCTATTGCACGGGTTTAACTCATTTATTTGATAAGTTTTTGGGGCTTTCGCACAACTTGTTTTGTTTGATTTACTTCAAATGTTGTATACAGTTTGTTTTTTGTTGACCTGAGGTGAGCTATTGTGATTAATCACCGTCTGTTGTCCGTCTTTCCTAATTTGCTTCACATGAATGTTTAAGAAAAGGGGCCGGTGCTTACGATGACGTCAGCTGTCAATTAAGACTCCAAAAGTGACGAACCTGTAGTATTGAACACCAACGTCGTTATACAATTTAAGACAGGACCGCCAAGTGGGTTGTAAATCTCCCATAAGATCCCTTTTCATTGTCCAAGAGGCAATTATATGTGTTTCGACCAATGAATATGGCTTGAAGGAATCTGACAGAGGATCAGCAAAGAAACTTGTCAGTAATATTATTTGAAAATCAGACAGATACTTTCGTCGGAAATTGTTTTTAAATTGTTTACAAGCAATATCAGGTAAATTGCCCATTTTAATTTCTATTTGGTTGATGAAATGTTTTAATATTGGGTGTGGGGGGGGGGGGGGGGAGGCTGTCTTTCATTTCCCTGTCCACATCATCAACATCTGAAAATGTATACAAGAAGAAATATCATCAAGTATTAAATATTTGAAGGAAAAAGGTCAGCAGGGTTTTCTATTGAAAGGGCATTAATAACTATGACAAAAACGTTTATTAAGACATCTTATCAATGCTTCCTGCACATTTTCATGAAATTTATTTCACCAGCAGTTTTAAAAGAGAAACTTCTAAATGGTACAGATGGATCATTGCAAGTGCAATCTTCCCAAGATTATTGGTGTTTTGCACGAAAATGTGGGTTAATTGCCAATTCATTTCTTTGTTAAATAAGATGCTTTTATAATTGCCATTATTTGAAACCGAAATCTCTAAAATATGCAGAATAATTCTCCTTCTTGCTGTTTATACCATCTGTTTGTAATCGATAACATTATGATTTAAGTTGTCACGAACATGCATGTGTAATGATTTATAATGATTAATGGGAAATATTAATCGATTTTTAATGATAACGACTACTATTCAAGTTTACCTCATTTCTTTAAAAATAAAGAAACGAGAAACTTAACTGCTTAAACAGTTTAACATGCATTTGGAGTTCAGGATAATATTACAAATATGTATGTTCCGTTTTAGAATAGTGTGTCTTTGTCTGCAATGGGAAGCTTTAAATCCGCCATTTTCTTGTCACGTAAAAGAGGGTTTTAATTCACATAAGGTGTCCTTTTATATACATCAAAACGAAAGCGTATTCAGATGAACACAATGTCTTTTTCAAAACGAGAGCGGATTAAAACAAACACAATTCGTTTTCAAAACCGAACACAATAACATATGATTAAATTAAACACAGTATATCACGTGCAATTACACTCCATCTTTACCATTTTGAAGGTTCTGTGTAAAAACAACTGTCGAAATAAATTAACATTGTAAGAAGCGTTGATATGATGTCTTAAAAAGCAAACTAAATTAAAGTTTTGGTTTAGACAATATTTCAAAGTTAGTGCCCTTTCTATAGAAAATTTTGCCGACCTTTCTCCTTCAAATGATTAATACTGGATGATATTTATTCTGGTATACATTTGCATTTATTGCCAATAACGAAATAAGAAACACAATCAAAACAATAGCAAGTCATGTTAAGGTCTATTTATTTAAATGAATTTGAATATATGTAATATGGTTTATATACTTGAACTTGATACGACAATTTGATTAGAGGCAATATGTCTGAAAGACCAATGCCCTGACCAGAATGAACATGAATGTTCTCATGACACGTCTGAGAGTGACTGTAGGACTGTATGACTGACAAACATAATGAGTGTGCAGCCCCTCCTTGTAATGCTTTGGATCTGGAAAGGACCAAGAAACGACACAACGGCAAACTGTTAAATTAGTGTGCAGCCCCTCCTTGTAATAGCTTTGGTTCTGGAATGGAACGACACATGGCAAAATGTTGAATTAGTGTGAAGCACTTCCTAGTAATAGCTGTGGTTCTGGAAAGGACCAAGGAACGACACAACGGCAAAATGTGTAATTAAGTTTGTGTTTTTATTTTTCGCACATGGAACAGGAGACGTTGCCTTATTTTCTGTCGACCCAGAGTATCAGCCTCTACAGTATTTATTATTCCCCTAATATGGACTGCCTTTGTACTTAATTGGCTGTTCTATAGCAAAGATTCAAATTGAGAACGCACAAAGACCCCATTGACGGTTAATCAACTGGCATACCGTTGTGTGGTCTGACCTTATCTGGACATTGCAGCCCATCAAGCGAGTCATGAAGTACTATGTACTGAGGATCTCTGATAGCAATTTCAGACATTGCATTGATGTCTGTAATTCACTCCACTGTTCTTGACAAGTTCGGTTGTTCATCCGACCACCCAAGTCCCATTTGCCACTCGCATCTGTGTTGACTTGACTTCTATCAGATATTGATCTTTCTGGAGGAATCTGCCATATGTTTCGATCATGTAACCACCAATTCAGAGAAAACATAAACTTAGAAGTAATTCAGACAACATTTTGTGAGTTCCATTCTAGATGGACTCCAATGTTGACGTAGATGGAGCTGAATAAGTCTCATTAACAACATTACATTTGGAATTCCAAATAGTTGCCACCGCCAGTTTTAAGTTTGACAAGCGTTCTACTGTCGGGTTAACTAGCCCGTTTCTTTTTTTAGATCGGACCTGCCCCGTATGTATGTTATCGTTTGAACTGGGACAAGTTGTCATTATTCTTCTTGAATAATATTTTTATATGTCAAAGAATCATGCTTGTTGTTGTTATCCCTGCAATGTTTGGTTCTCGGTGAATTTGAACCCTTGTTTTATTATTTCCAAAAAACGTTTGTCAGTGGTTATTTTCTATTATACTTTCGCCCCCAACGGAAGTCATTTTCTTTTTGCAACAATACTTACATAATCAATTTGTCTACTGGTAATTCCAGTTTTGGGGCTTGATTTATTTCTCTTTATGATTAACTGGACACTGAGCGGAGTAACCACCCGTGGGTAAGTTGTTGTAGTTATTTTTTCCCCCGGTTTGGAAGCTTTGGGATACAAAAATTGTTTCAGTCCGTCGGAAGTTTTCTACTGGTTCTATTATTAACATCCTGGTAACTTAGACATGTTACGCCGTGATATTACTGCAACACTGATAAAAGCTGCGTTAAACACCAAACAATCAATCAATTGTTGGTTACACCACGAGCCTTATTTTTGTACAAGGAGGGAAGTTCCATTGTATGACTTTCTGTTTTAAAATCAGTTAACAGATAATCCATTTGTTTCTTTTGTACTTTCTGGATTTCAGCACTGTCTCTAAACTGGCTCCAAAACCTCCATCCCCGGTCAGATGTTTATTAGAAAGTTCTATATTATCATGCTGTTCATATAAAAATGAATCAGACATTGCTACTTTACACTCGGATGATATGGTGAAAAGCACCGTTCTCCTTATTTAGTTCAGGCATTTTGTAGACAAAAACATCGTTCACTTGTTGTGTAGCTTTAGCTTTGTCAAAATTATCTGATTCAAGGAAATGTAGAAACTTTCCTAGACTGTCGGGAATTTACATTTGAACCACATGTCCCCGTTTTGCAGCTCACTGACCAAATATATGTTAATGTTTCCCTTGTTTCAATGAAAGAGGCACTGTTCTAATGTTCAATGAGTGGGTCTGCAGAAGGGACCTTGTACTGTTCTACCTACAGAACTAGTCAAACATTGTCAGGTGCACACATCTTCATTTGCGGTGTAATTTGATCATGATCTTACAGCAATACTTTGTCGAAATCAAGTTCTCATGATAAATTTTCATAACATTTTTTCCATGGTAGATAATCGATTTTCAATGCGTTAACTTTTCTTAATTTCTTCTTTTTGTAAAAGCTAGACAGAGATGTGGTCGGATAATGTTTGTCCCGTCACTTGATAACATCTTATCTCCTCCATTCGGCATTACATCATGATCTGAATTAACATCCATACAAACTGTCTCTGGTATTGCCTTTTCCAGACGTTTCTCTACTGTTGTAGCGAAATGTAAAATACAACTTGATACTTCAGAGGTCCGAAACACCTTTGTCAAGGCGCCTCATTAGATGTGAAGCATTTGGGGCTAATTCTAAAAAGTTCGATACGTTTTGATTTGGCTTTATTTTTTTTAAATACGTCCTGTTCATACAGTTTGGTCTAGTCTGGTTTGAATGACGATTTAATATCATTTTTCTTCGGATTTGTATTTGTCGAGCCTGGATTAACTTACCTGGAATGTGTTTGTTTACCATATTAGAAAATGTGGCCCCAGGAGTAGGATTACCACATTGCATGTGCTGAATGTAATATATGTCGTTAGTATGTTATTACAAGGACTTTTATGGCTTAATGCTATATAAGTGTAACTACATATTTTAAACATTCTATTTTTGTATGTCTTGTACATGTACTGTCTTGCAAGCATCTGTGTCTGATAGCAAAGGAAACATTGTGGCAAAAGAGAAAATTGCTCACAATGACAACTTTACCTTTTAGTCACAATGTTGAAAAATGTAATCGTCGGCTGCTGGGAAAAAAACTATATCAATATTGTCTCCCACCTCTAAAAGAAAGATAAATGCCACTATGTCCATACTGTATATGCTCCTGGCAAATATAAAAAAACCTGCAAAGCCCCGTGTTTTGTTCTATATTGTCTCCACCAAAGAAATCCCTTTCCCTGGTACCTTCCATGAATAGCATGTTTAAACTACAACGTTTTCACTTAAACTGTAGCTGTCGCTCTCTACATATTCTCCTGGCAATTGACCCAACTACCCAGGGAACGTATGTAAAAGCCTACACTTTCCCCTAAAAAACTGCCAAGCCCTGTCTTTTCTATATTGTCTAGCCTAAAGAAACCCTTCTCTCGGGAAAACTTCCATGAATAGCATGTTTTAAACTATACACATTTCACATACACTGTAGCTGTTGCTTTCTAAATCTGACCTTAGCAGATTTCAGTTAAAAATAAACTTAAAAATAGGCTGGCAAATACATTAACCATGTGTTTAGTTTCAAATAGTATATACTCAAGAGAAATAATAATATGACGAGCAAAAACAGACAAATTAATGAGCCGTGGACCGCTATCCAAAACATCATTAGAAGATGTAATATGTTGCCAATTTCTACAAGACATCTATTCTGGACGGAACATTTGAAACACTTTCAACGAATTTTAATAATTGCGTTCGTGTTTGTAAATGGACCAAATCCGGATCGTGGATTTTATTGGACTTGCCTGGGACCGTTTGGCATTGAATCATGTGCATGCTCTGAGTAGACTATTCCATATTGGGAACTTTCGGCAAAGCATTTTTTCGCGCTTTTAACGTCGAAACCGGCCGTTATTAGTATTTAGACGGGACATGAAGGATCTACGTCCAGAAAGCTTACAGGAAATAGTTACGGCAAGTGTTTATGCCCAACTTTCACGGTCAAAAATCAAGTGACGATTTAGACGATACGTATTTGTTAACATTTATCAAGCGTCTAAATGATCATGATCCAGTTCGTAGGTAAAACACCACAGGGGCAGTTGCAAGGAGTATGTCCCCAAGGGAGGTGCTGTAATAAGAACATGCAAACGAATTTCGCGATAAACAAATGCTGCCATTCTGAAGTTCAGTTCGCGAAAACCCATATTTATATTCATTCATAAAAAGTGCAACAAACATGATACAGTTTATTTAAACGTATTGCAAATCAAATAAATTCAAACAAATATTCAAAGTTCCCGTATCTAAGTTTTAATGTACTAACTTTATAAGTCTTACTGACAAGATGTCTGACCGAGAAGAAATTGACATCTAGAATCTATCATATGACCAAATTCGGAGCAAATAAATCGAATACAATAACGATTAATAAAAATTCTCTGTAACCACTAACCAAACTTGGCCATTCATAGTCACTGAATGTTATGAAACTTTGTCAGATTTTAGGTTTTGGTTAAACATGGAAAATGATAGCAGAAATTGTGTTTGTACCTTTGTTGCCATGAAAATAGGCGAATTAGCTTTTACATCTAATTGACTAATTACCTGTGTTTATCATATTCTGACAAACTGTGCTACTACACTTTTATCAGTATATATTAGGTATAGTTTAAGGCAATAGGAAGATCGGGATTTTAGTCCATTTTCTAACGCAAATAATTAACCTGCGCATCAATGATGAGATGAAATGAATACAATCTTGTTTAGAAATGTGCTCAGTACAAAAGTACGGCACTTTATTTACTCAATGCGCTATTCTTTTCATAAACAAATTCAACACCTTCTCATATACTGATAAAGCACAATGATGATGCAAATAACAGTTATATCTGCACCCGTCAAGCATAATATAGACTCAAGTGATATACTTTGCAATAGAAAACGAGTTATTTCCCCTACGTTTCACACCGCCACGATTCTAATTATTTTAACGAGTGCCTACATCGAAGCAGAATTAAGGTTCAAAGATTTAATATGCAACTCAAATATCAGTTGCCTATATATGTTATATGTAAGTCCCAAACCCCAGTATTCGCTCTGTCCAGATCCCAGTAAACTAGTGAAAAGTTAGGCTTTCGAGAGTGTTAACAAACTTCTCATTGTACTAGGTGACTGAAGAGTTGTACACAAACTTGATGAAATAATTTGCAAAGAACATGCCTCCTATTTTAAATATTTTACATGATATGGTTTAGTTTCTCTTTTAAATCATTTATAAACATATTACACCATCCTTTTTCACTGATGCTGTTATGATGTAATTAGCATCAGAGATGTGGAGGCTTTAGAGATTAACTTTGACTTTTTTAGACTTGACATGGTTTTCCTGTTGTATCGTGGTACTTTCTATTCATATTTAAAGCAAATTGACGGTTACTTTAAGCAGGGACTAGCGTATCTACGTCCCTGCTTACAGTGCTTGATTCTCTTTCTTATTCATGTCACACAAAATGAATTGATTCGGTATGATTGTTGTTGTTTTTGTAAATCATATCCAATGGGGGACACATTGTTAGACATTCATGACAAGTACACTGTGTTGACTTATAAAATTCCATATATAACATTCAAATGCCTCTACATTGCTGTGATGTTATCAAATTGGAATACCAGCAAATGAAAACAACCAGTTTTCAACCGAAAGTCAGATCGTTTTAGGTGGAATTATTGATGTTTATAACGACAAACAATAAAAAACGTTTTACAAGTATCTTGACATTTTCAACTTTGTCCGGATGGATTCTCTGAACGTCAATAACAACATCTGGTAGTGTGTGCGCGACAAAGAAAACACCGGAATAATCTTTACCATGATACACTACGAAATGACATTTAATTTTTCTTCAATTAAACCCTTTAATGTGAAGAGTACAAACAGTGTACTTAAAACAGTCAACTTATGGAAACCGAAAAATGAAGTTTGGTGAAAATAACAAATTTCTAGTTAAGAAATAGATGCTTACATTTTCCTTAGTTTCATTTGAAATTATATTGTGATCATTTGATATCATATTGAATGAAAGTATTCTCAATTATTGTAGGTGTGACTGTCCTTGAGAATGGTACACTTGTTTAATGTTGCTAGATTGAATAATGCATGCCTCTCAATCATGGAATTGGCACTACATATAAGGTGTGTACATTTCGTATATGCATGTTGTTCACTCGCAACATTTCCTGTAAAAAAGCTCTTTAAATATAAGAATGAAGTAGGTTGACACGGTCAATGTAGTGTAGGGCTTTGAAAGTTTTCAGTTATGTTTGAATTTTCATATTTATGCAAAGAAAAAGACTATATTTATCTTTGAGCTTGTATCAATTTTAAACACCAATAGTTGATGCCTTCTTGGCGCCCAGTGAAGCGGAAATAGAATTACGACTTACGAGCTGGTATCAATTTTAAACACCAATAGTTGATGCCTCGATGGTCCCTAGGGATGCGGAAATAGAATTGCGACTTACGAGCTGGTATCAAGATATGCTAACCAAAAATACTGGTATTTTACTCACGTATTCTTTTCTTTAAGGATGACTTCAAACATATTGGATAGCCTGTCCCACTTTCTGCACATTGCTTTATCAATACTAATTGAGCCATGCCGCGAGAGAAAACCAACAATATGGCCTCTGCGTTATGTATCGACCGAGATCAGCCTGCGCAGTCCGCGAAAACTGATCCGGGCAGACACATTCCGTCTCAGGGGGATAGGGGTATAAAGTAATGATTCCTGGAACAGAACATCCACAGGAGGCAAAAAGTGTCCATCTGGGTAAGCCTGCGCGGCATGCTTAGGCTGATCCGGGTCGATACTTTACGCAGAGTCCACAATGTTGGTTTTCTCGCGGGACGGCTTAAATAGTAGTGCTGTCTTCCTTGTCACGCAGGTTGCGGCGAAGTCATGACGACTGGTGTATCGATGGCGGGTCTTACTGGTAATTTACAAAGGAAACGCCTTGATATGACTGTTATAGTGTTAAAGTGGTGCATTACACCATTCAAACCAACAATCTTCAGTATACATGTCTGTTTACACATTTATCGTATCATATTTGTATACCGTAATTATTTACTATACAGACAGGTGTTTGTATTAGAAAACCTCGTTGATGCTTGATATGAAAGCAAGGTCAATGCTATTAACATCATAAACCCTTCCCAACATACAACAACAGTGCATTAGAGGACATTGAATAGACAAAAGCAATACTATGCCAACAAATATATATGAAATGCACAGGTTATTTAAAATCATTGTGGCAAAAGGATGAACTGCTCACTGTAAACAATTATTTCAATACGCAAACACGTGCGTCTTTCGTTCTCGGTACTCGCTGTGATTTGCACATGTCGATATCACCTTTCGTAATAATTCAAGTTGAAGGGCCCCATAAATCATATTGCACAAGCTATGTTGAATAATTAGCGAAACAGGAATGACAATACTTTGTTTTGAACAACAACAATATCCTATACCGAACCGCAAACAGGAGCTTTATTAATACATCTGATTGATTTTAGTTTGAACAGTATTTCACATACATCACGTCACTTTTGCATGTATCCATAATCAAGGGGACACTAACCAATAATAGGCTTCAAGTACGAGATGTGGCTTGCCAATGGGTTGTATGTTAAGATGACCGCGGTCAGGATTTGTTCAAAATGGATTTGATTTTATGTTAATTATCTTATTTATGATTTTACATTTATAAACACTTATTTATGATTTTACATTTATAAACACTTATTCATGATTTATCGTTAAAGAGTCGAGTTATACACTAGGAAATGTGCCTTGACCAATGGCACTGCACCATGACCATCGCAAGCGATGATCGAGCCACGGCCCTCCGGTTCCGACATGATAACAACAGTGGATTCCACACAAAATGTTGAACAACCATATTTTATATAAGTATGCATTATATGCATATATTTAACCGTAGCTGTCATGTAACTTGAAACGCAATAGCTCAGTCGAAAACGACGAAGGCTTTCAACCAGGCATTCGTGAGTTCGAGGTCCGATTCAGCCATTAGTTCTTTCCGAGGATCAACAAGAGTAATGTTTGTCTTCCAATGCTTTTTATTTGGATACACAGTCCGTTGCTTTGTTTGAAATACTGGTTGGACAAAGTCAAGAAACTATTGTTATTGTTTCGGAATACATCTGCATTTGGTAAAAGGTCAATTTGATGTGTGTACCTTTTTTGTTATTTCTTTATGCGGGGCGGGGGATCTCATAGTTTCCACTACGGTGATAAGCATTGTGAATGGATAAAGATATCTTTTTACGGAATTTGGTGGAGTCGAGATATGCTCTGGTGCTTCGATAATAGTTGGAATTCCGTCTATAGACGATATCAAAAAATGAATACATTTTTTTTTTTCAGAATCTATTTCGATTATAATTTCATATGCTAATAGAAGGGTATAAACGATTGAAACGAGTAGTAAAGACATTGTTTCTATGTAAATGTTTTTACACAAATTATTGTAGAGGTCACTTAATGCAGAGCAAGACAGACTGAACTACTTCGAAAATTCATGTACACGCATTAGGTAGTGTTAATGGCATACATGAAACACGTCTTTACAGACGTTCGGTCCTTATCGTGGAAAATAAATCTTGAAATGATAACGCGCCACTTCAGTGACGTTATTAAAAGATCAATGGCGTCAGCTCAATCCGAGGTCTCTTGGAAAGAAAGTAGCTCATGCAAGAGGAGGGAGATATCACGTGGCGTCAACAGCGGATTACTGTGTACCACATCACGCAACAGAGAACTCCATATTAACTCGTAGTGTTGGTGTATGAGAAGAATAGTTTTACGTCAGAATAAATAGTGTATTTAAATCGACGTACATCATTCTATATTATTTCTATATTCGACAGTCGAAATTCGTCAAGACTTTGCTTGCATTTTCAAAACATGAAAATAAACAGTTGCATTTCAACAGGCGTCAAATGTCAACTTCATCATAGCAACTTGGGAAACTCTAATGTACATCGGCAAATATCGACAAACACCGCCGCTGGTCGTTAGTTTCCGTCAACGTCATCATAACAAAATGGGAAGACAAAGCTCGATTATCTCTCGATACCATCACTTTAAACTTTGAGTATAGACTGTCTACGTTTCATTCTTCAGATCATTATTTTGATAATGAAACCGTTATCCAATTGTATTTAAACTGTATTGATTATAGAAAAAAAGAAATATACATACTACGAGAAAGGCAACAATTGTATCAATATAAACAAGTATATAAACTGTATAATGAAAGCGATAGATGCACAAACCAGTATGTCAATGTATGTGTGTGTGTGGGACATATAAACCGTTCAACAGGTAGCATGACGTACGAGACTTTGAAACGAAATCAGTCATATATCCCGGCATGCACGACTTTAAACTCCATTGGAGAACAATGCAGACCAGGATTATCATGCACATTCGTGCATTGTAATATTGGCTTACACTGTACGCCACCCGTCTGTACGTAAGAAAGACCTACCATGTATGCGTCGTTAAAGACAATAAAGGTGATAAGGGTTCATGAAGTATATATAAAGAGTTTATTTTGACTTTTGATACGTGAACTATGACCCCGAGTGATAATTACGCACGTGTAAGAAACGAGTGCTTCCGCTATGATCGGGTATAATTACGAGGGTTACTAATTATCGTATTAAACGTTCGATGGCATATACTTTATATATTACATATACAGGCGATGAAAAAATATATATGTAAGTGGTCGTGGATGACTTTATAAAGTGATAAAAGTATCTGTGTTTTGCCACATTCATGACGCAAATGTGCATCGTGACGTAGTTGGTGATGTAATATACGTGACGGCATTCCATATCATCCGGACAACTGTTACATCCCATTGGAATTTGTTCTCATTTGGAAATTAGTTTTTTTTTTCCCGGATATGTCTTTGAATTTACATAGTATATGTAATATATCAGAAATGTTCATAGTTCACTAGGCAACAAATATAAGATTAATAACAATTTACATTATATTTCTAATCAGAGAACTAGATAAGGAGGAGTAAATATGTATTTGTTCCATGATATCTCTCTTAGCACTCATTAAAACCTATCTTGTCGGTACTCAAAATGAATCAACTCAGGGAGACGATACTTTTAAGTACCCTCAACATAGGTTTTGGAAGTCAAATAAGGATTTTAGGGCATGAAACAAGCTCCTTATCTAGAGCTCTGAGGTTTTTCTTCTTTCTAATCCGTATCGTTTGGCGGCTGGTTTATTTGTTCCTATTCTGCAGCTGAAATAGATAACAAATAAAAGAAATTATTATCATAATATTGGTCATCGAGTTTGTTGTTTGTTTGTTTGTTTTAATGGTATTTAACGACACTTTAAACAGTCTTTCAGTTATATTACGCCGTTTCTTGGGTAATTTACCTGTACTAACGGAACGTCATGGCGATCAAGTCTTAGCTATTATAAGACCGGATATATATCACTGGTCTCTCGCTACTAAAGAGAATGTAAGACACCTGATATCTCGCTATTAAAGAGAATGTAAGACAACTCTCCATGTTATCGATCGTAAAGGAAATTGCGATCTGAGATCTAAATATCATCGCCGTCCGCCATCTTGTTTTTAAATTAACAAGCAAGCATTTGTAAAAATGGCTGAAATCATAGCGTACTGTAATCGAAGTAAACTTTGTTTATTTTACATCTAGACACAAATATGAAGAGTCACTATACATGACTGTATAACTATTGAATAGAGTTGAAAACGTTGATTTCATCTCCTGCAGAGGCGTCAGAAAACGTTTGTAAGTGCAAAAGGGTTGATTCGCGCTCGATGAAATGCACAACTCACCTTCCAAAACAAAATGACAGCTACTATTGTGGCAAGCACCAGTAGAGCGACGAGGGCGCCTATGACTGTCTTTGCCATCACGGGATCGGCGCACTCTTCGGAGCTGGCAGCGGCTGAAACAAACAATTAGAAAGTCTGGAACAGGTCATGTGAAAATTGACCTTCAGGGGTGTGTGGTATTTTGAGACCAGCGAAGATCACTGATCGTATTAACATCCTTGATACCTCGTGGGAATGATTGTCCCGAGAAATCAACGATACAATATGACATTTGATAGGAATGAGGTGGGGCGGGAATTTGAAAAAAGCGAAGAACACTCGTATATTCTGGTCCATCCACAATTTTGAATACAGCGTTCACTTCCTCTTATAGCGATACTATTTGCTGCGACAACCGACATTCCCCTTCCAGAACATCAGCGCTAACAGTTGTTTTTCCTAGTTATACTATTTTTAGTAACAGTGATAAGGTGGTAAGTAAATCTATACATTCATTCGAATTCCTCTCTAATTTGGAGAAATCAATCGAAAGAAGTTATTCTATTTTAAGCAACAGTTTTAATTTTAGTAACAACATATGCATTCTTGGTATGGTATCTTGCTTACTTTTGATTATAACGATCTTTTAATAGATCACTCGGGATTTTGCAATCCGTTTTTTAAGAAACAGTTTTAGTTACAATTGATACATACATTGTTCGTCATCCTTAATTTCAATTTCAGCGACTATTTCCTCGGCTTCTACGTCATCAACTAGTTCTCTTTTCTTTCTGACGTCATCGTCATCAGTGCTGTTGCTGTTGGTTATTTGATTGGCACAGGACTATTGAAAACACATAAAATTCAAGAGAAAATGGCAAACACAAACAACATACCATACACATATTAGGCATTTGTTTTGACAAATATCGAATAGTAACGTTTGAGATTGTGTTTTTAACACGGCTTTTAACATGTTTTGTTAAGTTGCGTTACCCGGGTAAGTTAACCTATCCTGACATCAATGAGGCAACAGATCCAATGCATCCATTTGCTAGATCTCTCGTATGACTAGGTCAGCATCGAATCCAGGAAATCCCACTCCAAAGGCGGACCCTCCGATTCAATTCGTTAACAAAGTCGGATAATGGTTAATAAGTGTACTGTCTCCGTAATATAACTGGCACAGTGTTTAAATCGCCTAGAACTGTAATAGATCAGAACAAATGACGCGAGAAAACCAACATTGTTGACTCTGTGTATAGTATGGACCCGGATCTGCCTAAGCATGCCGCGCATGCTAATCCGGATAGACACTTTTCGACTCCTGTGGATTTTCTGTTTCAGGAATCATAAATCTGTACGTCTATCCCCCTTAGACGGAATGTGTCGGTCCGGATTAGCATGCGCGGATTGCGCAGGCTGATCTGTATCGATACATTACGCAGAAGCCATACTCTTGGTTTTCTCGCGGGAAGGCTCAAATTTAGAACTCACGTCTTTGCATTTGGAGTACGGATACAGCTGTGTATTGGTACAGGTCTTCACCAAGCATTTCATCCAGATACTCTTGCTCTCTGTTATCCATCGGAAGGCTTTAAACCCCCCGCTTACTGCGCAGAACGTGGGAGCTGTGGTGTCACTGGTTGAGTCAGACCTGAACGCGTGTTGCTGTTTTCCGGCTTTGCCGATCACTGATGAATCCGGGCATCTGTTATAACAAGTCAATAATTATCGTTTGATTTATTGGTTATAAACACAGTTTTAAACCCGTTATATTTTTGTCAAAGAACTCCGTTTAACTGACCATGCATTTCCTGTCTTTTTCGAACCAGATTTTCACTTCCCAATTAAGCGAGTATTTGTTTGTTTACATTGTGTTTAACGCCGCTTTTAATGTTTCAGATATATCACGGAGTTTGCTTGGTAGGTTACCAGTAATACTGGTCCATTGGCGAATCATTCGTATTGCTATAACCGCAATCCTGGGCGTTAAGGAGGGTCAGTTATTACTTCCATATTTAAGGTCCTTTGTATGACCAGGTCGGGGATCGAACCGGCAAATTCCCGCATCCGAGTCGGATCCTCTTCCTCAGCACCACATATGCGGTCTCTTAGGTAACCTGTTACCATAACACTTAAAAGTGACGGGCCCACCGGTTGAGGACGAACGATGCCAGTCCCAATGACATGTGTCAATCATTTTTATGAACTAATGAACTACTTGATTAATATTTCATCAATATAACTGATTGAGCTCTCGCGCTTTGACATGTCAATGACTTAAAAAGGTGTTTGTTACATACAACATCTCATGATGTGCCAGCAAGACCATCTCCATGCTGATTGCACAGACCTCACATAATCTGTCATAGATATTTCCTATGCTTTCTATACCAGCACAATGGTAATTGGATGAAGGTTATAGGCATTTCTGTATGTTGGTTACTCACTTTTATATCACGCTTTTGCATTTATAGGGAACGGTGAAGACATAACAAAATGGCAAATTTCTGACAGTCATATCTTCCGAGAATACGGACGAGAGATCAATGGCGCATACGTAGTTGATATAATCAATGAGTTTGACATTGCCGAGAGTGTTTATGTACCGCACACGAAGTTACCCGATGTTATATCACTGAACAGGCATCTTCTAAGTATAATTTGTTTTGCTAGATATATTCAATCTTTAAAAAATAAATTGGCTCTGTTCAGTGCTATTTAGCCATGTTTGAAATGACGACAGCCGTTATTTGTAACACGAATTGTAGCTGACTATAAGCTCTTCAAATCCAAACAAACGCAAGAATAGCCCCTAACCGTGTTTATTAATTGGGATTTATGTACAACTCGGAACCAGTCCCTCAAGATTTAGGTGTCGGATAAGCTTGCAAGAATACTTCTAGTTTTTACCAGGAAAGACATAATACTTAAAACACAATTCACAGTAATGATATCAGATGTATCAGATTTGTATATTATTACTCGGTCAAGTATGAGGAAGTCGCCGTACAACATTTGTCAAAGCAATTTACACACCAGAGATATGATATCTGCGGCTTAATGCGGCTAATTCAAATTATCATGCGTTTCCTGGCTTTCTCATACCAGTACCAACTTGCTGTTTTTTTCCCACACAAAATGTTACGCATAGGTGAAAGACGAATGATGCATTTCACAGTGACAAACGTCGGAAAATGTTGGCCGAACTGGGATTCGAAAGGACAACCCCTGGATCGACAGCCCGCGTCGCCGAGCCCCGGTGATGTTTGAAGTGTGATCTAGTATATCGAGCACGTGTTTTTGTATAAAATGACTTGTTTGCATTCAGTCGTGGTCGAGGGACTTTACGACGGGGACCACATGGACAACAGGTCGAACGCTCAATGTGGTATCATTATGTTAACACATGTTGTGTATGACGTATTATCCACAACCAGAGTGCCGTTTAATAAGTCTAATTCACAATTTAGACATTAAATAGAAGGAACGTGTTTTGTGTTTCACAATTCGTTTATTAAATCGGAAATTTAGAGAACTAAAATATATCTGTATGCCGAATCCGGAAGCTAACCTGTATATTTGTAATCTCCGCAGATGATTTACACACATCAAACACATGATTCCCACCTTTCATGGCGCATACCTTGAGCTTGGTGTGAGTATTTGTCTGTTTTCGCGTGTCTACGTATTGTATATTCACCTAAGGCTACATCAACAGGTAGTAATAGTAATTCATCTATGGCACGCCGTGATATAACTTAAATAACCATACAGAGGGCTTTAAACGGTTGTATGTAAAATTGATATTTTTTTACCAAGGTTAATCACCTCGCCATAAAGTCTTTATTAACGTTAAATCATTTGTTTCTTGGTAAACAATGGAAATTTAGGTGACATTGCTCGTTCTGAGCAATGGCACCTAAATTTGCATTGTTTACAAACGGTTCAAAATTTCCCCTAAACCAGGGTTTTCAAAATAGGTTTTTAGCAACAGCCGTTTCACGCCAAGCCCTCGATACGTGAGCCAGTGCAAGCGAGGATATACATGTTTACCTTAGTGAACAGCATAGCTCCAGCTTTACACTGTTTGCATATTACTGACACAAGCCTGTTAACGTGCGTTGATTCTGATAGGACTTATCATGTAGACAAGATGATCTGAATCTACACTGTTTATATATGAGACGTTCAACACTAACTTTATGGCCTGTGCGTAATGTATCGCCCCAGATCAGCCTGCACATTCCGTCTGAGGGGGATAGAGGTATAGAGTAATGATTCCTGAAACAGAAAATCAACAGGAGGCGAAAAATGTATGTCTGGGTTAGCCTGCGCAGCATGCTTATGCTGATCCGGGTCGTTACTTTACGCAGTGCCCACGATGTTGGTTTTCTCGTGGAACGGCTCATATATCAATGTCACGTGCTATCATGGACTGGTTCATTTAGTGGACTTACCCATCCGAATCGATGACCGAGATGGTGAATTTTTGTTGGTTTGCTCCAGTATCTTGGATGAAATCCACGTTGTTAGATATTTGGCATGAAAACACATATATACCATATGGATCGGCATTTGCTGAAAAATACATAGGATATATTAGATTACCTTTGAAGTTACAAAATGTAGGTGATTGACAGTATGAATATGGAATAAGATATATCTTTCAAAAAATAATATATTCACACTCTCCTTAACTGCTTTAAGTAAAATGTTAAATTGTTTTTATTTGGTATAAGCTAATTTTGAGTTATGCTATAATCAGGGAATTTAAAGTTATTTCGGATTATTATGTGTTGTTCATGTATAAATTTGTTTATGTATATGTATGTAAATGATGCGATACGTGTATTTGTATAAGTCAAGTACAATTTATCTAGCTATCTGTTTTAGGTTGCAGTAATACTCTCTCTACCAGTTTGTATTTAACTACAAGTATAGCTACCCCCAACATATCTTTACTGTTATTACACAACGAGTATATCTTTAAAGACAGAACGTCTGTCTGTTATATTTGCGCTTGACAATCTGCATGTATATTCGCCGGAAAAAGAGGCCAACATATTTCACATTCACTACTTTCACTTTCAAACAAGGTCAAAATACTAAATATGATCAAATCAGTCAATTCCAGTGCATCCTTAGCACATTTAAAATGAATTTAAACTCAATGTCAGATATTCAAGGCATTCTGGTGACGGTATACACTCATGTCTACGCAAACAAAGATTTTTTTATGGACTATTTAGCTGCAGACCAGCATGACCGCGGATGTATTTGGCGTAATTTGACGCTCTAAGCACGACACACAGAGATGGTTTCGAACAACAGGACGCGTTCATTGCTACTAAAATATAACAGATTTCATGCTGGTATTACTCGACAGTATTGACCTCAGCCGGAGCCTTTTGATGTATAATGCATTTCTACATCGATATACGGTGCGAGTACTGGTTAATCCTTTCACAGTTTGACGTATCGGCAGCAGACGACTTTTGAAAACATTGTGGCGAAAGAAGAAATTGCTCAAAACGAGCAATATCTCCTCTTGCCACATTGTTTTCAACTATATTTGATTATTAGACTCCAATTCAGAAAGATTTTTCATTCGATTGTCAATATGTTTTTTCAAAGTCGTCTCTAGCAAAATAGTTGTATGTGGGGAAGGGTTTTGTCTCAAGGATGCAGGCACCGAGCATGATAAGGATAAGCCGACAGCTTGTTTCGCTATCGATGTAAACAAATAGATAAGTATAAAAAAGAACGTCGATGTAAAGTGAACTTGCGATATATCCAAGTCGATTGATTGATTGATTGCTTGGTCTTTTACGCCGCGTTCAGCAATTCAGTTGTATCACGGCGTTTCCTTGATATGTTACCAGTACTACTGGTCTATATATCCTAACGCCGGCCAGTCAGTCTCTATCCTAACTCCCGCAAGCCTGAGAGCCAAGGGAGACAACCATTACTACCATTTGATATGACCTGGCCGGAGATATCCAAGACGAAAGGGATCATTTCGAGGGCTTCATGCAAAACGGTTGTAACTACAATGTGTAGTTACAACAGTTTTGCATGGAACCATCGACTTGCTTAATTTGACTTATCGACAAGTTCCAGGGGACCCTCAATTCCTGATAACTGTTAATTAATGCGTTTTTCTTTTTGACACTTAAATGCAAATTGCTAAATATAAATGTGTATATATCCTCTCTCTCTCATCACTTGTTTGCCTAGATTTGTCGCGATGGGATAAGGGTTAACATAATTACCTTCGTAAATGGTTCCTCGAGTGTAACACAACCTGGGGAATATCCACCTTCCGAGTATAACTTCCGTCGCTGGAGAAAAATTTTCCTCGGAAGACCTCACTGACTGACTCGAAAAATAGAATTTAAGGGATCTATCCGCTCTAGTTGCCACCGTCGATGAGGCGATATCTCTGTTAAATATAGGTCAAAGATGAGCAAATGTTTGTTTATATTTTCATAACGTTGAAATGGTAATAAATAACATAAGTAAATATAGCATGATTAGCAAAGATGAGGGTGATTGCTCTGTACAGTATATGTCAAATATAAACAACTCTTTTTTCATTTCCACTCCATGAAGATGGTCCACGGCATTTTGTACGCAATCGGACTGGGCTAAAACAGATTTTCCAAATACACTGTTTTCACAAGGTCAAAAAGCAAAGAAATATGATCAAATAAAACAGTTCCTGTTCATTGCATTTATACTCATGCTTGCAGTCTGGTTAAAGTAAACACTAATTTCCAGGTAAACACAGGTTTTTTTTAAGACGTGTTTGGCTGTAGATTTGCATATTCGCGGATAAATTTGGTGAACGTTCTTTAACGCTTTCCCTCATATCGACGCTTAATGACGTCTCTGCAGCAGACGGCTTTTTGAAAACATTTTGACAAAAGAAGAAATTGCTCAAAACGAGCAATTTCACCTTTTGTCACAATGTTTTCCACTTTTAGTCATAGGTTATCCATTCAATTATAGAGATTTGTTTTATTTTTTGACGAAATATGTTCAAAGTCGTCTGCTGCAGAATTGTCGTATGAGCGAAAGGGTAAATTAATATAACATGCACCTTAACCGCAAAAGTGGTGTAGTGATAGAGCATTTGGCTCGGGTATGATAGGTCGCGGGTTCGATCACCGGTCGGATCTAATTAAAATCCTTTGTTATGGTAGTATGGTTTTCCCACGTTCTCAACTTTGACTCATCTGATGAGACTGTAATCCACAATGATTAATTGATGACAATTTAGATGATATACATGATTACACGTTATTTTAATAAATTTACAATTCAGACATTAAAAACTCCATTTGTGTTACTGTGATATAACATTTAGAACTCAGTAAAAGTTTAAGTAAAATTTGATAAAGAGGAAAGTAACTTTAAACTATCACAAAAATTTTATTGTATATAGTGTATTTTGGGCCGGAGGCCTTTATTACATTAAATAAATATCTTGAATCTTGTGATGTTAGTATAAAGACTAAGGCGCTGTTATTAAGATAAATGGACCTGTGGTACTGGTAACTAAATTAGGAAGCGCCGTCTTATAACTAAGATATTGCTGAACGAGCCGTAAAACACCTTCCTGACAAACTAAACACACCTACCCCCTTCTTTTCCCAGGAAGGCATTCGGTTTTGTTATTTAACTAGCTCATTAAACTAAAGTTTAATCATTGAATAAAGTTGAAAACATTGTGACAACAGGAAAATTCTCTATAAAGAACAATGTATGCTTTTATCACTGTGTTTTTAAAAAAATATATGATACAGAGGCGTACGAAAGCGACTGTAAATGGGAAAGGGTTAATCTGTAGACTGTCGGGACAGGTTATTAAGTGCTATGGTGCCACTCTATAACTTATATGGTGTTTAAAACAGCGCGAAGATCTAATAACGCACTTACTTTCCCGGACCGCATCATACCAAAGTATTCAAATTAGTTATCTCTCATTGGTGCTCAGTATAAACGGGTTATCATAACGACTCAGTCGTAGGTTTCTGGGAAAATGGACCATTAACATTGGTAATTTACCCAGAAAACGCTGTGATATAACTGAAAACTGATTGAGGGCGGTGTTAAACAACATACAAACAAACTAACAAACAAATACACTTACTTGACATTGTGAGTAACATTAAGGAATTGAGGCAGGTCGCCAAAATAGCATTTACCGAATTGGATACGGTATCCATCATACTGCACGTCAAACGTATCGTTAGCCTTATAGAGCGCTAATGCATAACTGAATGTTTGCTGAAGACAAAAGGATAACTTGGGTTATAGTACATAGTTTAAAGAGCTACAATAGTTCAGTAGCTCCTTTGGTGGCCAAATAGAAACATAGAACAAAGACACTGCTTTGGTTTTAAAAGTGCCAAACGTTTAAAACCCATGCAGTGTCTTTTTTTTCTGTATAACTTTATATATATTCGATAGCGATATTTAAGGGGATGTAATCAATCAAAGCGTCATTGTTTTTAATGCCAGATGTACTTACTAGGTTTGTGTTGAGTTCAAGAGATAATAATGAAACAATAATTCACCGGCGAAAAGTCGTACGTGACACAATTAGCTTTTGTAAAGACTTTTAACGCAGAATTCCCGAAAGTAAACGTTTCTATGTTCTAAATCGGGCGATTCCATTTTTTATCTTAAAGGAGTTTTGGAATGTATGACAAGCTTTCTCACCTGAATCTATACCTTTTGCGATAGCTTCAATTTTGCCACAGGTGCATAAAGTGTTAAGGTCGTATTGAACGATTTATTTGAAATTCTTATTGTCAATGATATATAAAGAAATCAATTCACGTAGCTATGTATTAACGGGCATTCTCGCACCAGTACATTGAGCATCCTTAGCAATAACGTAGCTAATGAATAAATGAATGAATTATAATGAATGAATGAGGGTTTAAGGCCCGTTGACATCAAAGGTCAGTTTGGGCGCTAAAACAAAAATGTTGACAATTATTAATGTTAATAAATAACATTTTGAAATTTAAATTTTAACAATAAGACACATACTTTAAACATAAGGTATGTTATATATCATAGAGATAAAATGTCAGCGTTAATGTAAGAAATATGAGAAGCAAAAGAGATGTAAGTATAATGAAAAAAACCTAAATGAGTTATGTTTTACATAATAAAACTATCGTGGACGAATAAAGTAAGTTTAAAACATAAGTATATGTAAAAATATTAATTTCCTTAATAAAATTAAATTAATTCCGGCTTGACAGACTCAAAGAGCTGACGCAAACTTTGAACACTTTGAAAAACTGGTCATGAGTTGGTTCCATATAAGCACACTCAATAAGAATGTGCTGTAGAGAAAGGTTTGTAAAACATGGGACACACTGTGGAGCCTTCCCTCGGTCACTAATGAATAAGTGAGCCGTCCCGCGAGAAAACCAACGCTGTAGACTCTGCGTAAAATATCGACCCGGATCAGCCTGCATGCCGCGCAGGTTTACCCGGATAGAACCTATTCGTCTCCTGTTGATTTTCTCTTTCAGGAATCGTTACTCTATAGCTCTATGCCCGTGAAACGGATTGTATTGGCCCGGATCAGTCTGCGGGGACTGCGCAGGCTGATCTTGGTCAATACATATCGCAGAGACCATAATGTAGGTTTTCTTGCGGGACGGCTCATTATTGATGTTCCAACACTTCATATCTTAGTGCTGAAACGGCCGGGAAGTATTGCCGTTATTTCATCGCCGTTAGGATAGAGGGCAGCATAGGAATAGTGTAGTAATTTACCATGGAAATGCATTGTTTAACTGTTTAACGTAGGCATCCTGAGGAAAACACAACTACAGGCTACATAATGAAAAACAAAAACTCACCAATGCTGAGTCATAAGAAAGGCAATTAGTTGCAGCTGTGATATCTGCATATGAACCGGTCAAATTCATCCACGTGTCGTTAGAAGGCATTATCGGTTCTTTACAAAAGCCTGCAAGCTCTACTATGCCTGCACCATGTGGCACGGCACTTGCCCCCACGAATGTGTTATAGTCTATGAAGGATGCTGTATCCGCATCGAAGTTTTTGAACGAGACAATCCAATTGCCAGTTCCAGAATCAAGTTGACAGTAGGATGAGGCTGAAAATATGGTTAGATCGGCCGATATTATTCAGAAAGCGTCGTAAGGGTTTAAAGGTAACAGGTTGAAGTGTAATAGAAGGCTTAGTGGTTACTATGCCCAAATACACCATCAACACATTGCATACGTGATACCACAACATTAAATAGCTTCGTCGTTTCTTAATTCAACAATGGTGTAGCCTAGTGAACCATGTACTCTTTAATAAAAGGCTGAGCTTCAGTGGTTACTATTTTCAATTACACCATCAACACATTACATAAGTGATTCAACAACATTAAATAGCTTCGTCGTTTCTTAATTCAACAATGTTGAAGTCTAGTGAACCATGTACTCGTTAATATCAGGCTGAAATAGAACGTCAAACATATCATAAACACATACATACTTCCACAATATCACAAACTCAAATACAGCCTTTAACATAGGCAACTTGCGGATCGAATCTCAACGAGACACCCCAGCCTATATATAGCATTTTCAAACATCTGAGCTACACATTGAGGCTGTTGAAAATACATCCAGTCTATAAATCAAGAAAACTTTACTTTCGCCGAGATTTTGATAATAATATGTATTGTAAGCGCGAAGTCATGAGTGTTGGCTGACCACTGATTCGTGGTATTGAACAAGATCATTGATCGCATTCTTGGGAAAACATGTTTACGTCCATATCACTCGAATATATTTTTATTTCATTTCAATTTTTTATAACTTTAAAATTCACGTACATAAGTTGAAGGGAGGTCGTCGCCGTCAAGCGTCATACACTCGGAAATATATAGACTCGGTACAGCCGCGAATGAATCATGCATATGTTCCGTCGACATTGCATGCGGATTGTCATGTGCAAAAACAACACGGTAGATTAAAATTCCATATTTAATCAGGTCAAATACGGTACGAAATGTCGAAATTAGATATCACTTAAATATGAAAAGAGGTCGTTGAAATATAATATCAAGTCATCCAAGATGCGAAAGTCCTTTCGACGCTATTCATTAACGTGTAAGTTGTGTTATTTCGTTATAGAAAATATAGAACTTTGCATATATAAGCCGTTCCACAAGAAAAACCAACAGTATGGACTCTGCGTAACGTATATATCGAGATTAGCCTGCTCAGTCGGCGCAGGCTAATCTGGGCCGATATATTCTGTCTCAGGAGGATAGAGGTATAGAATAATGATTCCTGAAACAGTAAATGCACAGGAGGCGAAAAGTGTTTGTCCGTGAGAGCCGCAGAGTCCACAATGTTTGTTTTCTCGTGGAAAGACTCATATTCTCTTTATTAACGCTTATTAAGTTATACTTTGTATATAATAAAGGGAAAATACGATGCAGTAGCCGCTCCTCGGTTTGAATTGATTGTTCTCGCTGCGTAGGGAAAAAATAACATCTCACCCCACGGTAAAAAAAATGTTCCCACGCCCCAGGAGTATAATATAACCGGTGTGTTTCTTATCATATAAATGTATTATCTAGAACAAATAATACAATATAAAATGCAACGAACAAACGTTTACGAAAATACCGTGTCTATCATGGACCAAATGATCTATTCAGAGTCCTCGGTCAACTAATAACCACAATTTACATGTACGCCATGCGTCTGTCTTCCCATGACATAGTGTCCTTGTAATATGAGTGTATGCAATCTAGATCGGTAAACAGACATTTATGAAATGCCTAACATGACCGTATTACATTCGCGTGTGTTAGATACATTAAAAATGGTTATTTCGCTTGAACGAAACTTTCAAATGCTGTTAACTCTGATTGAACATTTTCTTCAATCTACAATGGTAAACGGTGGATTTGAAAAGCCAAACTTGACTGTTATTACATATAGGGTATATGTTGGCGACGGGGGTTTTGGAGAATATAAGAGAAATATATTTACTTAAACATTTTGTTTCAATAGTGCTTGGTAGATACATGTATATACATATGTTTGTACATGTATACATGTTTATAAAATATATCAATATCAATTTCATAAATGTTATTTAAAATGGTTTCTTTTCTCTGATATCCGAGTGGAATTGATCGATACGTCCTATATCGCAATGTCCGTATCTTTTTAAATTTACACAGAAAACTATGAATAAACTAGCTATTCAATATATATTTGGAAACACACGTAGATATCGTAAAATATAACCATTATTCCTCACACGTTTAACATGCATATAATCATAGTTATAAACGAAATTGTGCATTCTCTATGTATAATGTAGTAAACGAGATTAACATTAAATCAAACAATAGATAAATACCATCACATGTATTTTGGGGTTCTCTTGGTCCCCGGCAATTTTTGTTAATAGTCATACTATCAGCCTTCGTGTAGTCTTGATTATCTGAAAAGTAAATATTGACTGATGTAAATTGAACTGTTGCTGAATTCATAACAATGTCAGTTAACATAGACATATGTATATATTGTATTGACAATGTAAATTGAACTGTTGCTGAATTCATAACAATGTCAGTTAACATAGACATATGTATATATTGTATTGACAATGTAAATTGAACTGTTGCTGAATTCATAACAATGTCAGTTAACATAGTCATATGTATATATTGTATTGACAATGTTAATTGAACTGTTGCTAAATACATAACAAGGTCAGTAAACATAGACATATCTAGAATTGGCGATGTTAATTGAATTATTGTGGGATAATTACATAACAGAGTCAGTTAATATAGACAGATGTAGTATTGTCGATGATAATTGAACTGTTATATGATAAATACATTACATAGTCAGTTATTATAGACAGATATAGTATTGCCGATGTTAATTGAACTGTTATGGGATAAATACATAACATGTTCAGTTAATATAGACATATATGGTAATGTCGATGTAAATTGAACTGTTATGTGATAATTACATAACATAGTCGGTTAACAAAGACTGATATAGTATTGTCGATGTAAATTGAACTGTTATGTGATAATTACATAACATAGTCAGTTAGTATAGACAGATATAGTATTGTCGATGTAAATTGAATTGTTATGGGATAAACACATAACATAGTCAGTTAATATTATATAAATATCACATTCCTGTGAGGGCGCTATTAAAAATGTTCAACCTTAGAAAAATAATGTTGACCGAGGCAACGCCGAGGTCAACATTGTTTTTCGAAGGTTTACAATTTTTAATAGCGCCCTCACAGGAATGTGATAATTATTTTATTATACCAAAAAAAACAAATATTTTTCTGAAATTAAATTTTAAATTTTAATCTTAAAAAAGAGAGAAACTGTCACTACAACAATTACATCACAAATTGCAGTTCCAAGTATTACCACAAAATTTATAACATTTAAGCATTTAAACTCTTAGAAATATTGTTTTATCACAGATTTATAAGATGGAACCGCGTTAAAATGACGTCATCGAAACGTGCATGCCGTAATATAAGGATATGACAAAAGTGACGTTGTGATAGACGAAACTAAAAGAAAACGGTCATGTGGTCTGTACCGACCAATGAAAATCGTGGTGCAAAGGAAACATGGTGAAAAGAGCAGAACCGTGCACGCATCAAAGTTGCGCATGTGATATAATTTTGCCGGTCACTTTTGCCGGGCAATATGATAGGTTATTGACCCTGTACTGTGAAATCATTGTTGGACCGAGTTCTTGGGTTGACGTTGCCGAGCTTGCGAGGCTACGTTCGCCAAAGAACGAGGTCCATCGATGATTTCACAGTACAGGGTCAATAACCTTTTTATTGCATACTTTCATATTGTAAACTATTTAGTTTACACTGTGGATTTTTTTTTATATCTAAAATCTGCTTCGAAAATCGAAACAAACTGATTGTTTACATATGTAGTAGTCATTTTGTTGAAAATGCCATTTTGAAAAGTTGAATTATAACGGTGACGTAATGTTTTTAAATGACGTCATGCACGTGCATAACCAACATTTTAGACGCGCGTCTTAGACTGTTATCATGTCAAAAACGTACTGTTAGCATGAGACAGTAAGAAATTGTCCATGATCAATATTTGAGAATTTAACATTACAAAGTTCCGTGAGGTTTAACAATGATATGTAGGTCAGCTATGTTTGTTAACATAACAAAAGTAGTCCCTAACATGTAAATTATGCAGAATTTTCGCACGTCCTTATCTACGGTCATGATCACTCCTTGACAGCGGTCATGATCGAAAAATCATGACCACTTTCTTTAATGCAAAGTGAACGGAACAATATTAAAGTATGCAATAATAAAAATTATTGACTGATCGGGAATGGGGAATTTACATAGAGAATTTTAACTGAGGTATAATAAAGACATATGTAGTATTGTCGATGTCAATTGAACTGTTATGTGATAAATACATAACATAGTCAGTTAATATAGACATATATAGTAGTGTCGATGTAAATTGAACTGTTTTGTAATAATTGCATAACACAGTCAGTTAATATAGACATATATAGTATTGGTGACGTAAATTGAAACTATTATGTGATAAAAACATAACATAGTCGATTAACGTAGACAGATATAGTAGTTATGTGATCAAAACATAACATAGTCAGTTAATATATATGTGTGATAACTACAAAACGAGGTAAGTTATCATAGACATATCTAGTTTTTGCTATGTTAATTGAACTGCTGTGTGATAAATACATAACACAGTCAGTTTAAATAGTCAATACATTTGTATTGTCCGTGTTAATTGAACTATCGCCCACTGTAAGGTTAATCCGACTTCATGTAAATAAAACTAGTAACTTGTAAATACATAAGAAAGTCAATTAGCATCGATATATATATATATATATATATATATATATATCATTGTTCGTGTTCATTAATGTTTCGCTATTGGATACACAGCAATGTTAATCATGCAAATTCATATCAAAGTCAGTTACATATTTATAAAGTTGCTGTCTATGTCTGTGAAATTCATCTGTTTTACGATTATTACTAGATAAGGAGGGGGTTCACAGACGATCATTATCCCATAATAACACACACCACAAATACTAGAAAAAGCAGAATTCAGTAGCAAATTTATCCCATAATATAACTATAATTACTAAATTAGAATTGATTGATTGATTGATTGGGGTTTAACGCCGTTTTTAACAATTTCTCAGTCATATCACGGCGGCCAGTTCACCTACTCATATGTTTCCTGGTTTTTGCACACTAGTACTCCACACAACAATCTTCCCAAGCAACTGGCTGCTTTTCCACATAGACTTAGCCCATTGGTGAAAGACGAATGACGCATGTCGCAATGACTTTTGTCAAACGTCGGAAAGAAAGTTGGCCGAGCTGGGATTCGAACTCACATTCCTGGATTGACAGCCGTTACCGACTGAGCTACCGACTAAATAAGGAGGAATATACTAACAAACTAAATCGCATAATGTCACTAAAATTACTAAAGTAGGAGTAGTACAGTAACAACCTTTATCCCATAATATCACTATCATTACGAAATAAGGTGGAATATACTAACAACCTTTATCCTATTATATCACTATAAATACTAGATTGGGCTTATTACAGTAACAAACTTTATCTTTCAATATCACTATACTTACTAAATAAGAAGGAATATACTAACAACCATTGCCCCATAATATCGCCATTATTGTTAGATAAAGTGTAAAACACAGACAACCATTGCTCCATAATATCGCCATCATTACTAGATAAAGTCGAATACACAAACAACCGTTGTCCCATAATATCACCATTATTGCTAGATAAAGTGTAAAACACAGACAACCATTGCCCCATAATATCGCCATCATTACTAGATAAAGTCGAATACACAAACAACCGTTGTCCCATAATATCGCCATTATTACTAGATAAAGTCGAATACACAAACAACCGTTGTCCCATAATATCGCCATTATTACTAGATAAAGTCGAATACACGAACAACCGTTGTCCCATAATATCGCCATTATTACTAGATAAGGTCGAATACACAAACAACCGTTGTCCCATAATATCGCCATTATTACTAGATAAGGTCGAAGACACGAACAACAAGTATCCCATAATATCGCCATTCATACTAGATAAGTTGGAAAACACAGACAAACTTTGTCCCTTAATATCGCCATTATAACTAGATAAGGATCTGTGTATTCACGACTAGATAATCATGAGTACACTAACGACCCTCTTCTCATAATATCGCAATTATTACTAGATAATCATGAGTACACTAACGACCCTTATCTCATAATATCACCATTATTACTAGATAAGGATATGTGTATTTACGACCCTTATATCATAATATCAACATTAGTACTAGATACTCATGAGTACACTAACGACCCTTAACCCATAATATCGCCATTATTACTAGATAAGGATCTGTGTATTTACGACCTTTATCTTATAATATCGTCATTATTACTAGATAATCATGAGTACACTAACGACCATTATCTCATAATATCGCCATTATTACTAGATAATGATCTGTGTATTTACGACCTTTATCTCATAATATCGCCATTATTACTAGATAAGGGATCTGTGTATTTGCAACCCTTTATCTCATAATATCGCCATTATTACTAGATAATGGGGAAAACACAGACAACCTTTATCCCATAATATCGCCTATATAACTAGATAAGGATCTGTGTATTTACGACCCGTATCTCATAATATCGCCATTATAACTAGATAATGATCTGTGTATTCACGACCCTTATCTTATAGTATCGCCATTATTATTAAATAATTATGAGTAAACTAACGAACCTTATCTCATAATATCCCCATTATTACTAGATAATCATGAGTACACTTACGACCCTTATCCCATAATATCGCCATTGATACTAGATAATCATGAGTACAATAACGACCTTTAGCTCATAATATCGCCTTTATAACTAGATAAGTATCTGTATATATACGATATCGCCATTATTACTAGAGAATCATGAGTACACAAACTACCCTTATCCCATAATATCGCCATTATTACTATATAATCATGAGTACACTAACGACCCTTATCCCATAATATCGCCATTATTACTAGATAAGGATCTGTGTATTTACGACCTTTATCTCATAATATCGCCATTATTACTAGATAATCATGACTACACTAACGACCCTTATCTCATTATATCGCCATTATTACTAGATTAAACTCTGTGTATTTACGACCTTTATCTTATAATATCGCCATTATTACTAAATAATCATGAGTACACTAACGACCCTTATCTCATAATATCGCCATTATTACTAGATAAGGATCTGTGTATTTACGACCTTCATCTTATAATATCACCATTTATACTAGACAATCATGAGTACACTAACGACCCTTATCTCATAATATCACCATTAATACTAGATAATCATGAGTACACTAACGACCCTTATGTCATAATATCGCCATTATTACTAGATAAGGATCTGTGTATTTACGACTTTTATCTTATAATATCACCATTAATACTAGACAATTATTAGTACACTAACGACCCTTATCTTATAATATCAACATTATTACTAGACAAGGATCTGTGTATTGAAGACTCTTATCCCATATTCATAACCCAACTCCCAACTCAATAGCCGGTGTTCAGATATTTGTCTGGAGGATTACACTATAATACAAGTACATACCGCATGACGCTTTGTCAGTTTCTGTTCCGCAATATCCATGTGTCCCAGTCGTAGTTTCTGTAAAAGTAAACAGTTCGAATGTTTATTTCTTCCCCTAATATAACAGAAATCTAGATAAGGGGTATTTTTCATGTTCTAAAATCCTTATTTGACATTCAAACCCTATGCTGTGAGTACTCAAAAGAATCGTCTCAGTGAGATGATTCTTTTAAGTAATCACGACATAGGCATTTGTTAAGTAATAAGAGAACTAGTGTGGGGAAAAGACCTGTTGACTCCCTCAGTCCTATGAATCTATTTTCAAACATTGAGCAGTGCTATGTTAAAACAAAACAGAAACAACAATAATGCAGGTAAAGTCACACAATTTCGATGTAAATATTTAAAACAGAAATAACAATAATGAAGGGAATGTCACACTATTTCGAACGAAATATTTAAAACAAAAACAACAATAATATAGGGAGTGCCACATGTATTTTTTTGATAGTCAGTTTTGGTTTGAAAAAATGATGCGGTTGTAAGCGATACAATCAGTCATCCATGATAACAAACGGTTACGCAATAATATCGTATGTTTACCCGTATTCTAATATTAGACTTTTCTTCTGTTCGAATTTCTTTTGACAGAGGTCAAACTATATTAAAAACATGTAACTTGTTTGTCCAAAAGTAAAGTTAAACTTAGAAAGCATCTAAATCAATAAATGTGTAAATCATGATCTGATTTTGACATCCATTTTAATGACGTACGTGTATTTTCACAAAACGTGATATTTGTATGACAATGGGATAAATAGAACATTGATAAAATATGACGAAAAACATAATATGAGCCGTCCCTCGAGAAAACCAACATTATGGAATCTGCGTATTGTATCGACACAGATCAGCCTGCGCAGTCCGCGCAGACTGATCCAGGCCGGCACATTCCGCGCCAGATGGACAAGGGTATATAGTAATGATTCCTGAAACATAAAATAGATCACATTCCATGGCAAACTATACCATTATGAATGGCTGAGAGTAAATACCAGATCAAATTCCAAGGCGAACGAGACTATTATGAATGGCTGAGAGTGAAAACAAGATTATATTCCACGGCAAACAAGCCCATTATGAATTGCTGATAGTGAATAAAAGATTATATTCCACGACACACTAGACCATTATGAATTTCTGAGAGTGAATACCAGATTATATTTCACGAAAAACTAGACCATAATGATTTGGTGAGACTGAATACAAGATCATATTCCACGTCAAACTAGACCATTATGAAAGGCTGAGAGTGAATACCAGATTATATTTCACGGCAAACTAGAACATTATGAATTGGTGAGAGTGAATACAAGATCATATTCCACGGCAAATAGACCATTTATAATGGCTGAGAGTGAATACAAGATTATATTCCACGGCAAACTAGACCATTAGGAATTGCTGAATGTGAATACAAGATCATATTACACTGCACACTAGACCATTATGAATTGATGAGAGTTAATACAAGATCATATTCCAAGGCAAACTAGACCATTTAGAATGGCTGAGAGTGAATACCAGATTATATTCCACGGCAAACTAGACCATTATGAATTGCTGAATGTGAATACAAGATCATATTACACTGCAAACTAAACCATTTTGAATTGCTTAGAGTGAATACAAGATCATATTCCACCACTAGACCATAATGAATGGCTGAGAGTGAGTACCAGTTGATATTCAACGATAAACAAGACCATTATGAATTACTAGGAGTGCATACTAGATTACATTTAACGGCAAACTATACCATTATGAATAGGTGTGAGATTGATTACCAGATCATATTCCACGAAGAACTATACCATACTAAATGGCTCAGAGTGAAAACTGATGTTTCACGACGAACTAAACCATAATGAATTGCTGAGAGTGAAAACATAGTTCACGACAGACTAGACCAGTATGAGTTGCTAAGAGTGAATACCAGATAAAATCAACGACAAAAGAGAACATGTTCCACGACACACTAGACCTTTATGAGTTACTAACAGTGAATACTAGATCATATTCCACGACAAAATAAACCATTCCCAATGGCTGAGAGAGAATACAAGATCATATTCCACGACGAACTAGACCATTATGAATCGTTGGGAGTGTATAACACATAAAAATTAATTACTTGGAGTGAATATAAGATCATATTCCACGACGAACTATACCATTCTGAATGGCTAAGAGTGAATACCAGGTGATGTGCCACTACGAACTAACCATAACGAATTGTTGAGAGTGAATACAAGATCATATTTCACGACAAACATGGCCATTATGAATGGCTGCGAGTTAATTCAAGATTATATATCACGACAAACTAGATTAATATAAATTGCTGAGAGTGAATACAAGATCATATTTCACGACGAACTAAACCATTATGAAAGGCTGAGAGTGAATACAAGATCATATTTCACTACGAACTAGACCATAATGAATGGCTTGACCATAATGAATGGCTTAGAGTGAATACAAGATCATATTCGACTGTAAACTAGAACAATATAAATTGCTGAGAGTGAATACAAGATCATAATTCACGACGACTTAAACCATTATGAAGGCTGAGAGTTAATACACGGTCATTTTCCACTGCATACAAGACCTTTATGTATTGCTGAGTGATAAATTACTGAGAGTGAATACCAGATTATATTATAAGGCAAACTAGATCATTATGAATTGCTGGGAGTAAATACAAGATCATATTCAACGACAAACTAGACCATTATGAATTGCTGAGTGTGAATACAAGATCATATTCCACGGCAATCTAGACCATTATGAAGGTGAGGATCAGGTAACTAGTGTCAAGACATACCGGTCGTTTCGAAGACGTAGTGACCCGGCTTGCCACATCGGCAGTTACTTTTCAGATGTATATCAGTTTCTGTTGTCGAGTTGCAGATCTCCGAGAAGCGTACTATGGCAGTACCAGTAAGACCCAAGTTTTTAGCAAATACTTTACCCTGGAACGAAACATATGCACTGCGTCTAGCTATTCAGGGTCGAAATGACACCAAACTGACATCATGTAACCTTCCCTGTCCATTTAACAACATATTTGCAGCACGCGACTGAAAACATCTATGCAAAACTATTTAAATGCTTTATAAATGAAAGAATTATCAACGAATAGAGTTGAAAACATTGTGACACAAGGACAAATTGCTCATCACGAGAAATTTCACCTTTTGTTAGAATATGTTCAAGAGTCGTCTGCTACAGATGCGTTGATATGCGTTACAAGTGGAAAGGTATTAATGGCATCCCCGCTATTACATCATTTACAGTGATATTGACATTAACAATAGTATCGATGTACTTCCAGTTGTTTGTCAAACTATGCAGTAATGTATATGCAACATGTGTGAGGACATAGAATAAACGTGATAGCCTGTTCTTTTTTATTCAGGCCAAATAGCACCATACACGGCTGAAATATATACACGGATACCACATTCGATAAATTGAAGCAGACGAGTTTGCAAACCTATGGTCAATAGTACAGAACATTCAATAAATGGTTGATTACACTGAGGCAACAGGAGATATTTGCATATTGTAAGCAATTTCTCGTTTTGCCATAATGTTTTCAAAGTTTCTATGCTTCAGCGGCAACAGAAAGCGTATGTTGGTTGGAAAAACATCAGCAAGATATACGATCTTTGACAAGAACATAAAGCACACGTAAATATATTGCTGTGGAAACACAGATATGTAAATTAATATTTCAACCTGCAAGAACAAAACAAATATAAAATGAATGAATAATCCTTGAAAAATACAGAAGCATGAAATAAATATCTAGTATGTGAATGTAACGTGATTATAAACCATGTTAATATTGATTTAATTATTGCAGTTTAAAGAAAAATTCACCAGAATAGTACTGATACCTAGGTGTCCAGGTCACATAACTATGTTGTTCCTGGCTATCTCCAATCTCATATAAATTAGACATCAACTTTGTTCGCTTGTATATATATATCTGATGACTGCCCCCATACAAGCCGACCCGGATTAACCCTTACGTCAGCCAATCAAATTGTCGTTTACAAAAAAAAATAAACAAACGATACAGAGAATACATTCCTTCTTTGTTGCCATGGGGGTGTGTGGCCGGGGGTGGGGGTTTCATACATTATGCAAGAAAGAAATAACCAGGCGAAAATGGTTACCGTCATTTTGGACTAAATCGGGCCAGGACAAAACAGGTGTTTTTAGCATTCTCTACTTTCACTTTCAAACATTGTCAATATACTAAAAGTGATCAAATCAATCATTTCCAGTGCATCCTTTACACATTTTCAATGGTTTTAAACTCAACGTCGAATATTCAATCCATTCCTGTTATGTTATACACTCATTTCTACGCAAACAGAGTTTTTGTTAGGGACTATTTGGGTTAAGATCAGCATGTCAGCGGATGTATTTGGCGTAATTCGACCAGATGAGGTGACTTTCTAGTATATAGTATTGTATCGCACGGGTGTGTTGCGTCGCGCGATTTCACTGAACATACAAACTTATCACGTGATAATGTCTATTTAAGTGTGTATAAGGTCAATTCGAGACGCCATTTAATGCTCTATGGTCAGAACTAATACACGTACAGCGAAGAATTGTATCTGGTTTTAAAGAAATTGGACTATCTCTCACCATTGATTAGTTCAGGCAACTGACTATCTTCCGATCTAGACAGTCTGACCAAGTGATAGATGCTGATTGTCACAATGACGTTGCATGACCTAGATGACTAGATAAGAGGGAGTGAACAGGTATTTTTCCCACAATATGTCTCTTATTACTCATCCAAATCCTATGCTGTGGGTACTCAAAAGAATCATCCCACTGAGATGATTCGTTTGAGTACCCACAACATAGGGTTTGAATGTCAAATAAAGATTTTAGACCATGAAAAATGCCCCTTATCTAGATCTCTGATGACGGGAAACGGGAATGACTGATGCTGGTTTCAAACTCATGACCGCTGAACCAAAAAACATCGTTGTTTCTGACCGAGCAGTAAACGCGGCTAGCCTATGTAAAAAAATAACATATTTATAGCGGCAACTTAGTTGTAAAGGCGATCGATAAATATATTATAATTTAAAATTTGTTAATGATTTAAACGTAAGCATTTATAAATAATGAGTTCCCTTTTTCAACAGTGTATGTCAAATTCTGTCAACATGTTTCACTGATTAATCTGTCTATTATTGTTCTTAGTTAATCTTTCTCAATATGTCAATGCATCTCAGGACATTGTTCAATACCTTTGTTTGATTCCTAAAAAAATGCCAATTTAAGTCATATCACGGCGGTCAGTTCACCTACCCATATGTTTCCGGGCGTTGTAAGACCAGTTATCAATTAACAGACTTTCTAAGCAACTTGCTGCTTTTCCAAATATACTGCTTACCCGTTGATCGAAGAAAAAACACGCTTGTCAAATTACTTTTTTTGAAGCGTCCAAACGAAAGATGGCCGAGGTGGGGTTCCAACTCATATACCCCTGTATTAACATATCGCGTCTCAACCAACTGAGAAACCGGCGTTCAGCATATCTGATATTAGTAAAAACAATCTATCTAACCAAAAGTACGTTGTTAAAATGGGTCTTTAAAGACAATTATCTGTCAAAAAATGATAAAGGAGGTCTATAAATAAGTTATTAAACACGATCGTTCGTTGTTAAAAAAGGAAAAGAGTAACTTAATTATTTAAAACGAATAACTCGTTGTTAAAGAAGATTAGTAATTAAACTCTATTTAACGGCCATTTAGCTTTTAAAGAAAATCAGTAATTTCACTCTATTTAACGGCCATTTAGTCTTTTATAGTAAATCAGTAATTTCACTCTATTTAACGGCCATTTAGTTTTAAAAGCAAATCAGTAATTTCACTCTGTTTAACGGCCATTTAGTTTTTAAAGAAAATCAGTAATTTCACTCTGTTTAACGGCCATTTATTTTTTAAAGAAAATCAGTAATTTCACTCTGTTTAACGGCCATTTAGTTTTTAAAGAAAATCAGTAATTTCACTCTGTTTAACGGCCATTTAGTTTTTAAAGTAAATCAGTAATTTCACTCTCTTTAACGGCCATTTAGTTTTTTATAGTAAATCAGTAATTTCACTCTGTTTAACGGCCATTTAGTTTTTAAAGAAAATCAGTAATTTAACTCTGTATAACGACCATTTAGTTTTTAAAGTAAATCAGTAATTTCACTCTGTTTTACGGCCATTTAGTTTTTAAAGAAAATCAGTAATTTCACTCTGTTTAACGGCCATTTAATTTTTAAAGAAAATCAGTAATTTAACCCTGTATAACGACCATTTAGTTTTTAAAGTAAATCAGTAAGTTCACTATGTATAACGACCATTTAGTTTTAAAAGTAAATCATTAATTTCACTCTGTTTAACGGCCATTTAGTTTTTAAAGAAAATCAGTAATTTCACTCTGTTTAACGGCCATTTAGTTTTTAAAGAAAATCAGTAATTTAACTCTGTATAACGATCATTTAGTTTTTAAAGTAAATCAGTAAGTTCACTCTGTTTAACGGCCATTTAGTTTTTAAAGAAAATCAGTGATTAATCTTTATACGTAACAACCAGAACGTTATTAAATGAGATCAGTCATTAAGCTTTATATATCGACCAGTTCGTTGTTAACGAAAATCAGTAATTAAACTCTATATAACGAAAAGTTCGTTTTTAAAGATGTTCAGTAATTCATCTCTATGTATAACGAGCAGTTTGTTGTTAAATGATATCATATGGGTGATATTATTCGTATATCGAGCGGTTCGTAACATAATTGATCCGGATTGTATGTCGTTTTCTACATCACTAATCGTATATCAAATCAGTTCATGTCATCGTGTGAATTCCAGAGACACTTATCGAAATATAGTCTGGAGGCAGTCCTTATTGTTAAAGGAGCCGTCCTGCGAGAAAACCAACATTGTGGCATGCCGCGCAGGCGAATCCGTACAGACAATTTTCACCTCCTGTGTTTTTTCTGTTTCAGGAATCATTAGTCTATACCTCTATACACCTGAGACGGAATGTGTCGATCCGTATTAGCATGCGCTGACTGCGCAGGCTGATCTAATTCGATACATAACGCAAATACATAATGTTGGTTTTTTCGCGGGACGGCTCATATCGGAAATGAATTACTTCAAATATCTCTTTCTACAGTCGCTCTCCGTTGTTGAAAAGCATTTCGGGTTCAAAGACATGTCGTGATCGTTGATTGTATATAATGTCAATGAAAGCACACGTATCTGTGGAAGGATTTGAAAAATGAATGGACTATATCCAGCTTATTCACAACCCTACCATAGAGTACCGCCAAAAAGTCCATCACTAAAATACAAAATGCGATAACATGTTTGGATATCAACCGATAATTGGATTTGAGTGGACGTCCCTTACGCAGTAGAAAGAACTCCAAAGAAAAGTGCTGTTGAAATATAGGAATTACAGAATTGAAAATGAAAAAAATATTTCTACTCTGTTAACAGACGAATTAATGGAATCGACTCGATGCAGCTTTACCATTTCGATTCACTTTTTTGTATAGACAATCAAGTTCCAGTGATAACATATATACCAAAAGAGAATCAATTTGTTGAAATAATAGTAAAATATAGTTGATATTTTAAAAAGATATGATATATACGGCACATATTGATTTGTTGTCAAGTTGGCCAAATTTCAAAAATCCTTTCGAATAGTCCATATCTTCAAGGTGCTTCCATCTTTGTCAAACTGCATGACCATACACCTTTCTATAACCGTCCAGGCATAGGGACCAGTAAGTGGTCCAGGGGTATCGAGGTTCGTCTGTCGCGCGGAAGACCCAACTTTGTTGAAGCAGATACATGTAACTGTACTAAAATCTCTACGGACTGTCCATTTCGTTTTTATTCTATAATTAGTTAGACACAACAGTATAATGCTATGTTTCCTTTGTTGCTAAATAAATGTGTTAGTTTAAAACCATGGTATGATATATTTCAAACAAGGTAAAACAATGATAACACCATTCCTTTTTTTGGGGAAATCATTATTCAAAATAAGATACAGACTTTGTTCATTTTACTTTGATATTATAGTTAATATGTGTATACAGCGACCTCCTTTCGATTTGAATATGACATGCACCAAAGAGTATGTTAACTATTCCATGACTTTCTGGTAAAACAAAAGTATTTGCGATAGACCCCCCATTCTGTAAATACTTTATTGAGCACTCAACGCCAATATCAGTAAAAAATAAGGACATGAGAAAGTGCTATTGTGAAGTGTATTTGATTTATTTTGGGGATCGGTAAATCACTGTCCAAATGTTATTCGAGATCTGAAGGTAGCCGGTTGCTGGCAGCACTATCAATGCTTTTATTTTATGGTATCAGTGTATGCAATCCACTTCCTACACAATTAGCCACCTACCACATGTAATGCTTAACCCGTTAGAGAAAGACGAATGCTGTTAATTACAATAGCGATTTTTGTCAATGGGTAAATTTTGTTTTTTACTTACCACCACTTTTTTGTTTTGAGATCCAGGTATCGCAGGAATTTCACCTTCGTACAGAAATGCTACAAACGTCTTGCTACTATTGGTTACTGCAACGATAGCTTGGAAGGTGTAATTCTGAAATGTGAAAGTAAATTAATAATAATAAATTATAAACATAGAAAATTACAATGCACTCGCGATAACCCGAAAATAATGACCTCAAGTTGTCCATGATTTCCACTTATATCTGAATTTATACTAAACTTGAATCCATTGATTTATGTCATATGATTTCTGTTTCTCGGAGGCGAGGTTTAATTTGGTTTGATTTATTTAACCAGAAACTCCACAACCGAACTTCCCTGTCCCGGAGGAGTCCTGAGAAAGGATCGTCATTTCCGATTTAAAAGAAAGTTGGCGTATTACCACATACCCTGTAGAAAAACACCGTGGGTTTTGATTAAAAATAAATTGGAGGCATAAATTACAGAATTATGAGATAGTGTATACACCCTCCGTGTTTTATTTTACTTAAGATGTGTTTGGTGCATCTTTATGAATCCGCCGTGGCAAAATATATATCGTGCGTGAACTTGACCAGTATTCGATCCCCGCTCATTCTCAAGCCTATTCAGGCTATCATCCAGGAATAATTTATAAGTGTTCAGTCCTGTGATGTAAGTGAATTACTGTTTAATACGGCATTAAATCAGAATAAAACAAACCTTAAGTCCACTGTCCTCGTATTCGGTTCTCCATGTTGCTACAAGCACCTCTTCGACGGTCTCATCTTTCCTACTTTTTTCTTCACAATCATTTAAAATCCCCCCGACGATGTTTAAGTCACAAATGCTTGGTCCGATTGCTTTATTGCTGGCATCGCTGAAAAGAACATAAAGTAAAGGTGAGTTAAATAAGCTTGGTCAGTACAGCAACAAACGTCTTGATTTCTATTTGCTCGAGAAAAAAAAAAAAAAAAAAAACCAAACAATAAAAGCAACAAAACAATAATCATAAGTTGTTTTCTTTCTAAACATATCACCGTGTAATTGTTTAAAAAAAAAAATTGGATAAAGATAAAAGTATGTTACCCGTCACGGAAAATTGAACCTATTGGAGGGCCATTCAGAAATGTTTTCTTGATTTGAAAGACACGTGAAATATAAATGGAAAATTGCTTCATATTTGTCAATGGAAGTGACAAAACTTCGACACAACACTTCGTCTCAGGGGGGTTGAGGTAAAGAGTAATGATTCCCGAAAAAGGAAATCCGCAGGAGGCAAAAACTATCTACCCGGATTAGCCTGCGCGTCACGTTTAGGCTGTTCCGGATCGATACTTTTCGCAGAGTCCATAATGTTGGTTTTCTCGTGGAACGGCTCATATATTAAACATACATATTTCCATGAGTATAGGGAGATCACGTATGCCTATCTTCGTATGTGATCGCTACACTGTAATCAATCTACAGCGGTAAACAGACTTTTGGAAATGTCAAACGTGACCGCTTAATGATTTAGTGCGTTCTTATGGTGATAGGAAGGATGATGGATATGTAACCGATTCGCATACAGGTTTGTTATTTGTCATAATTTACAGGGTAAGTAGCGTGTTTTCTTTAAAACGTAAAATAATTGGCAATTCTTTTTAAAATGATGAGTGCTCAAAAGCAAATAAAATGTAAGTTAGGCAATTGTTTACTTTTGTGCGGCTTTATTATTTTTACATCGAATCAAACATTTAGATCCGAATAAAAAGTGTACATGGCTTGATGTGAACACGACAAAAACGAATCTTAGACATACAGTGTACATACGGATTAAAGCAAAACTAAATTTAAAAAAGTGTCTGGATGAATGAGGGATCCTCACATATATAGTAACAATTAGAAGCATAAGTTAAACTACATTGGAATATTGTGAGAAAATGAGGTTTTCACAGTATGTCTCACTTTGACACGATTCTAAGTCATATAAAAACGTAATTTGAAAAAAACAAAAAACAAAAGGTGGCGTAAAAAAAAATCCCTGTTACTCAATTTAAAGAAAAGAAGCAATTGTTTGATAAATAATGGAGTAAATACCCAATTCACTAACAAAGTAAAATGTAGCCCCGTACCTACCATTTAACACACTGCCTACCAATACAACGACATATATATTTCTGACATTTAACACACTGCCTTCTAATACAACGACATATATATTTCTGACATTTAACACACTGCCTACCAATACAACAACATATATATTTCTGACATATAACACACTGCCTACCAATACAACGTCATATATATCTCTGACATTTAACACACTGCCTACCAATACAACGACCTATATAATTATGACATTTAACACACTGCCTACCAATACAACGACATATATATATTTCTGACATTTAACACACTGCCTATCTATACAACGAAATATATATTTCTGACATTTAACACACTGCCTACCAATACAACGTCATATATATTTCTGACATTTAACACACTGCCTACCAATACAACGACATATGTAATTTTAACATTTAACACACTGCCTACCAATACAACGACATATATATTTCTGACATTTAACACACTGCCTACCAATACAACAACATATATAGTTCTGACATTTAACACACTGGCTACCAATACAACGCCATATATTTCTCTGATATTTAACACACTGCCTACCAATACAACAACATATATATTCCTGACATTTAACACACTGCCTACCTATACAACGACATATATATTTCTGACATTTAACACACTGCCTACCAATACAACGACATATTTATTCCTGACATTGAACACACTGCCTACCTATACAACGACATATATATTTCTGACCAACAATCACACGAACTGTATCGATCTCTTACGACCTCATACGAAAATTGCCGAATCATTCCGACGTAGATACTTACTACTGTGCTGTTCTAACTGCGTGATATACATCGACATACCATGCTGTAATCGCTCCGCCAGGAGTAATATCGAGCACGTCCGCTACTATAACTGCATCTGTGCTAGTAGGGCCTAGGGCTGAAAAATATAAACATGAATGTTACATTTATTAACAAGTCCTTAGTTCCATCAATGCTCAACAAAATAGATTCCCAAGAATATTACTGGTTTTAAATCAGTAGTGGATCATGGATACGTGCACTGTATGTCGCCAATCGCATCGGTGCTGTAATGGTAGAGCGTTCAACTTGGCGTGGTAGGTCGCATGCTACATTCCCGATCGAATCATACCAAGAAGTGTATTAATTGCTTTGCCTTCCTGGCATTCAGGAGTATGTGGTTAACATTACGAGTGACTGTTTGTTGTCAGGATGAATGGACCAGTTGTTTATCCATACCTGCTTACAAAACACCGTGATATAACTGTGACATTGTTGAAAATGGAGTGAAAACAACTGTATGCAGCTTTCTTATAACTGGAAGTCTGTTGTAAAATCGATATATATACCACAATTATTAATTTCTCTGTTCGAGTACTTTTTTCCAAAAGTCAACCTGTCCACTTATGTCAGAGAAAACTCCCGCATGTACCTGGTGCATTAACCAAAGAAAGTGCGAAATAATGTCGGATCATTTTTCACGTAAAGGGCTATTGAACGAGGTTGCGTAGATGTAAGCCAATGAAAAAGCCGAGTATGCCTTTTTCTCCTTATCATTTTATCCTAGGATCGAAGCGGAAAATCTACCTACTAGATCAGTGAGTCGTTATCAAGTAACGCACTGATTTCCCGCGATAAATATTACAAAGTCTATTTCAACTACAGCCATCTCGCGTAACCCGATCATATGTTTATTCCATTATATCGTTCTAATAGTGAAACATATACAGA